>OZ023213.1:26534163-26816663 GCA_963995525.1 Escarpia spicata
AGTGTCCGGCGGTTGTCCCGTCGTCTCTTCGTAGTCGGCGTCTATCGGCGCCGAGTGGGCCGCAATCCCGAGGAGGAAGCCTTGAGAGTCCTGAAGCTCGTTGGCGTAGTGTCCCTTCCACGCGACGTCAACCTGCGTTGGTAACATTCGAGATATTACCACCGTAAGCATATGTTTTCAAGAAGGATTTGTTGCGAACTCATAACTCAGTCATTCGAACCTTAATACATTGTTAGAAACAGCTCAACATGTTTGTAGAGGTTCATATCGCGATGCATCCATACCGCAAGATTTGTCTGCGTAGCGTTTGATGCAAAAAATCTACTAACTCACTCACTCACTCACTCACTCACTCACTCACTCACTCACTCCTCACTCACTCACTCACTCACTCACTCACTCACTCACTCACTCACATCACTCACTCACTCACTCACTCACTCACTCACTCACTCACTCACTCACTCACTTCACTCACTCACTCACTCACCTCACTCACTCACTCACTCACTCACTTCACTCACTCACTCACATCACTCACTCACTCACTCACTCACTCACTCACTCACTCACTCACTCACTCACTCACTCACTCACTCACTCACTCACTCACTCACTCACTCACTCACTCACTCACTCACTCACTCACTCACTCACTCACTCACTCACTCACTCACTCACTCACTCACTCACTCACTCACTCAATCAATCAATCACTCACTCACGCTCTCACTCACTCACTCACTCACTCACTCACTCACTCACTCACTCACTCACTCACTCACTCACTCACTCACTCACTCACTCACTCACTCACTCACTCACTCACTCACTCACTCACTCACACTCATTCATTCTTATAGTTTACATCATTCCGGACTTCACTCCCACTTATTTAGTCAAAATAGCTACAAGTTATTCTAGTTTGGTTTGCTCTTCTATGCTTTGGCTGCCACTTGGTCATATAGGTGATTTCATCATTGTATCTGCAGTAGATCTTTCCCGTGTCCTTTGCAAAACATAACTTGTGCGACCGTAGACCTCTATGTAGAGGTCGAATATTGTGTCCCGTCACGTTGAAGGCGATTCTTGTATATCATCAATATATTTGATTTTGAGTGTTTTGTCATTGTTCAAGTTCGCATTTGTGTTGTGGAGCATATATTCTACTGTTGCTATGGACAGAGAGTGTTAATATTGCATGGAAATGCAGATGTCTACCTTTTTTAATTGTTTATGTGCTGCCCATGCAACTGCGAGGCACTATGCAAATAAATAAAACATTTTAAATTAGCATTGTATTAATGCTACTTTTATACACTTCTCGTGTGCCAAGAAACCAAGTGTAGCACATTTAGAGAGTCAACTTATGATATGTGCGTTTTACTATCAATTGATGATACTTGTCACATCTTACCTTTTGGCCAGCATTACTGGAATCTTGCAATGACGTCAGCCAGGTGTAGGAGGTGTTCTTAGCTGCCGTGCTAACCCGAAGCTGTTTGTCGTCGTCTGAGTACGTGCTGATGGAACTGTTGCTATCGAAGATGAGGAATCGTCGGGCGACTTGATGGTTACTTGCGTTGTCTTCCACCGTCAGAAGCACGGCATACACTCCTGGCAAGGGAGCATATAACATCATGACACAAGGGCAGTGCTCTGCTACATACTTATCGCTTGAACGTCTAATATAATACAACAAACGACGACGTCAGAAGCACCGTGAATAATTGACCGTCTTATAATGAAACATATGAATGCTAGAACACTATAAACACTCATGTCGATTGATATTCTTATGCTAGTCCAGGAAGTTGGAGGTAACCGTGCACTAAAGGTCCCACAATGGTTTTTTGTTGATTTTGTATCTTCAGACTATCAGAATCCGAAGGGTGACAAGCTGTCACCCTTGGGCATTTAGCAGAAAAGACTGGTTTCTATGGCAACCCTATCTCACTTTTGGGCATAAATGAGAAACACGAATATATGCATATGTTAGCAACTATGACAGATGTTATATTCACTAACGTGTCCATTTCTATGTTTTTCGATGTGAAGAATCCATTGGACATACTATAGTGACAATCTAATGTCAAGGTCAGACGTAAATGGCAAGGTCAAACCAAAATATGCCACACCAGTTTCATGAAATATTATGAAACGAAGCATAATATGCCACAGAGTTCGAAAACACAAAACACACTCACACATACGCACGCACGCACTCACACGCACGCACGTACACACACAGCAAAACTATATTAACATTATATTATAGCAAAACGAAAGTGGCAGGCTACATCACAACTTGGCATCAATGAGAAAAACGAATATACACATATATGAACAACTATGACTACATTTATGTTATTCGACCTGGGGAATCCGTTGGACATGTTATGATACCTAAATGCCAAGGTCACGCCAAAACAATGCTAATATATACCTTGCGATATTGTGGAATGAATCATTTGTTCAGTCAACTTATCTTGTTCTTTATGATTCTGCAGTTTCATCTTCCTCGTCAGATGCATATTTAACTACCGTCGTGTGTTCATTGCAGCAGTCCACGCCACCTTCACCATGACAGGACAGTGAACATGGCTACACTGCCGACGAACACGAGCATCTAGATGATCTACAGTTGTTGCAAGTACACTTGATGAGTGTTCAAATGTCTTCTGGAGCGGCTGCCGCGTCGCTTTTTAGCATCACTGGTCGCAAAGTTGCGTTTACTGCATCTGCTGTCCATCCATATTGGAGAGGATCTATGTCAGGTGGAATAGCCTGGGTAGCATGTTTCCAGATGCAGGTTTGCAAGTGAGCTCTCACCACATTGAGTCGAAAGGCCTCATTGGTAGGAGGCAGATACTTCAGCTTTGGAGCCGAGACAATATTTGCCCTTGCAGTTTTCAATTTCCACATCTTGTAGCGCACATCGGTCATAGTTGTGGCTTCAGCAAATCCATAGCAAGCAGCTATGAATGTTGTAGATTGTTGGAGTACTTCTGCAATGTGATCTGTAGGCTCGCCCAGTTCCGAAAGTTGATAGCCTGATTGAAGGACTTTCACTGTTTTAGCCTTTCCAATGCCACAGTACTGAGCCACAGTGTCACAGCCTGACAAGGCATGAACTGCTAGTAGTTGTGCAGCAATGTTTCTGTGCATGTGCGCACTTGCTTGGATGTCATTGCATGTCCTGTCTGTGGATGTGGCTTCCATCGTTAAAGGGCAGGTGAGGTTTCCGTGTTGGTAGAAGTGGATTAACAGTACGAACACGTCAGTATCATCCGAAATGACATTGATGTTACAGTTCATAGCATCAGCTTACACAGAACATCAACTGGTGGTTGATGATCACACCAGCCTCTTCCTGGATGTTTCTCGTGTCTTCCCGGTCAATCATTATGCCGTTGTTGATTTCTGCAGGGACCGGATCACTTCCTGTTACCACAAGTTTGTGGCGCATCGTCTTTAACTGTTTTCCCTGTTCCCGTAGAGTCTTTTCCCTGTTCCCGCAGAGTCTCAACGATCAGATCGATCAGTTGTACTTTGTTATATGTCACAGTTAACACAACTTTCTGTGATGGGAGTAGCATCGAGCGTGAGAGTTGGTGGTGTCTGCTTGCTTCTTCCACTCTTGCTGTACAGGTGACACCTTTGATACTGTAGTCGACGTATCTGTCAAACATCAAATACACATCAGAGTCCTTCATCTTTCTTGCAACATATGCAACAAAGTTGTCAATAGATTGTTGCATTGTATCTTGTGTTGGCCAATGAACTACCCACAGTATGGCTGATCCATCGATTATCACACTGGTAGCTTTGGGTGCAGTTCTTGCCGGCACGTCAACGTTTATCTTGTTCTTTGGTGTTGACTTGTTGGTTGCTAATCTCATTTCACCAGCGTTGGTGAACATTGGAGTAGTAAATCAAATTGGTGTCGTATATCTTTGTGGAGCCTACTTTGATGTGTCGTTTCATGGCTGCCATGGTATGCACTTGTTTGGGAAGAGTATAATGGAACCCGAGAGGCCAACTGCTTTCATACTGGTTCATCATCTGCTGACCTATTGACACAGCTTCATGTACATTCACCGCAGGTTCAGTAGCTATTCTGCCACTCACAATGTGGATGATGTTGTCATTTGGGTGAGTGGATGGATCAAGTGGATCAATCGACTCTTGCAATTTATGTTTGATTTTCGATCTGTCTTTATCATCTGATGTCAACCGAGCTTTCGTTTCCTCTTTATGAAGATGTTGGTGACATTTCTTACCGTACGTCATGTCAGAAATGTCTTTGTACAGAACACTGCAAGTGTGAAGACTGAGGGCCCACGTCTTCACGGTGTTTTGTTTCAGCATAATACCAATTATACCAGTGGGCCCCTTTCCATACCACATGAAAGTTGTTTTGATCGTCATGTCCGTCCACATGCCATTACATATGCCTGGAGTGTGCCGGGTAACATGACCTCCATTCATGAACATTACGAAGATGTATGTTGGCATCGCCGCAATTGAGCGCAGATAATAAAGGTCATAGTAAGCATAATTTGGGTGACGAGCAGCAAAGAAGTAGGGCATCATATACTCCACAGCAAGCAGATGAAGTGCCCAGTCTGCTTCCTTCTCAGCTCGACAAAACAGCATAATTAGTAGAACATACATTAAGCTGTTTGGCTCGTCAACTTGCTGCACCATGCTATGAAGAAGTCCCTCCATTACCATCCTCAGTGCTCGAAGGTTCTGTGGAAACCGTTTGCCTGTCAGCATGTGGGTAACCCCTCCAAATGCACATTCCATGGCATCAGACGGCCCAGTGTCTGCCATCAAGGCTCCGATACATCCAATAAAGTTCATTATGAAGTGCATGTCCCCAAGCGTAGAATAAAATTGTTGAATCGTTCTGGGTATGCCCATGTAATGTTCACTGCAACTTTGTAAAGTTGCTGGTCACAGGTGAACACCACAATGTGTGTTGTTCGACTGACTTCACAAGCCTTTCTGCCTCCAGCATAGCTGTTAGCATGGTGTCTGGATCAGATGGCTTCATGTCGATCAAAGGTGTGTACACACATGTGGCGGCTGGCCTTACCAGATGACCCTCGTTTCTATTTAACACACTGTTGAATCCATTCCACTCTGGACATGCCTTATCACACTAAAGACATCCTTGGCTTTATCACGAAATTCAAGTATATTTGCAATCCTGTTGCTTTAAAAATTAGGAGATCATCTGCAAAATGCATAGACACTGCACCCAGTAGTGCACTTCTGGACATGACGGTACCTCCAAATCTTTGATAAAGTTTGTATATATTTCTGATGCATTTCTTATGGGCGATCGATCCGCACCTATGTAAGAAATGAGTTTATCATATGCTGGGTCTTTCGAAACTTTTCCAAGAACTTTAGTACAACTTGAAGCAAGCTGTACCGATTTGGATGCCATAAATTTGGTGTTGCAGTCATAGTGGTATATAGCATCAGCTGCATGCAGATCACTGAGAGCTCCTCCTACTCTCACTGATACTTCACTAGCCCACTGATCTCCACGCGCTTGACAAGTCTCCAGTACAGTTGTCTTGAATGGCTTCTGATGGACTCAGTCAGCAGTTGTACGAACTCTGGCATATTATGCTTCTTTTCATAATATTTCATGAAACTGGTGTATATTTTAGGTTTGACTTTGACATTTACGTATGACCTTGATCGTAGATCATCAATATAGCGTGTGCAGTAGATTCATCACGTCAAAAAACATAGAAATGGACACATTAATGAATATAACGTCTGTCGTAGTTACTAATATATACATATATTCGTGTTTCTCATTTATGCCCAAAAGTGAGATAGGGTTGCCATAGAAACCAGCCATTTCTGCAAAACGCCCAAGGGTGACAACTTGTCACCCTCCGGATTCTGATTCTCCATTGTCTTAAGATACACAATCATGAAAAACCCATTGTGGGACCTTTAGTCCAAGGTTGGACCAAAATCCCACTTTTGCTGCCGGACTATGTTACAACACATAATGGAAGTACCGCTACACTTCTGCCAACGGACAGATTAATATTGCAAAACATGATGGGAGCACCCTAGGCATTTCTGCCAATAGACAGTTTAATATTGCAATACATGCCAAAAGCATCGTGTTTACTCCTGTCAAGGAACAACAAACCACTTGTTTACGGTAGCACCATCTGGAGAATTGACCACCACTCAGTTTTCTCAGGTAGGCGAAAAGCCGTATAGAAAAGCCGAACATATCAAAACACGTAAGTAAATAAATCAAAATAATTATATTCGTGTTTCTTTTTCTGAAATAGGTCGCTAATTGGTAAATCAGAGGTCAGTAGTCCACCGAAAGAACCGAGTGGATCTAGTCGCCTCGGAGGAGACGCACTTACCAGGTTCCAAAGATAGCGTAATAATACGTAGAAACTATTAACAACACTCCGCGCAGAATCATACCTGAATCGACGAGCGTGATGCTGAAGCTACTCTCGCTCGGGTCGAGAGACTTCAGTACGAGGGCAGCTTCCCCGTGGTGTGCCAGTTTGTCGTGGTAAACCCTCATTCTGTATATTTCTATTTCATACAACTTGATTCCGGCGAGGGCATCACTCCAGCCGGCCCAGCGAACTGTGAGACTGGCCTGAAATCACGTCATTCTATAGATCACCAGGATGAAGCGAAACTATAATTCTTACATTATTTTTGAATCTGTAATAATGACATCTCGACAAAACTTAACCTAATCGATGCTACAGTCTTAGATGGATCGGACGGATAGCTTATATTGTTGGTTCCGTAAGTTTGAGGTAGTTTTGCATAACTTTTTTTATCAAATTCAATAAAAGTTTGTTTAAACACTGTCAAATCCAGTTTTACTACCCCGATCACGGGTGTGGGCAAACACATATTAATTCACACGATAAAACGTGTACGTCGATATCACAGACAATAACGATAGGGGTTATCATGATGATGATAATAATAATATTAACAATAGGGGTTATCATGATGATGATGTTAATAATAACAATAGGGGTTATCATGATGATGATGATGATGATAATAACAATAGGGGTTATCGTGATGATGATGATGATGATGATAATAATAACAATAGGGGTTATCATGATGATGATGATAATAATAATATGTTTACTGTATAAAGAAAAGGTAAGTTCTTATATAGCAGTACCCAGTCCTTAGGACTGCTCAAAGCGCTTTACACTTTACGCCCTGGTAGATCTGTTTAATCGAACACCATTCTTCTCTGGGAAGCATTTAGCCACGCTGCAATTAATGCGCGAATATTATTCGTACACAAATATCCACCATTGTCTATAACCAGGCGCTCATTCCTACAGCTGAGTGAACTGAAGGAATGTAGAGTAAACGAACTTGCCCAAGGTTCGACACCGCCGGACAGGATTCGAACCTGCGTTCTCTCAGTCGAGAGTCCGGAGCTCTTACGCTGCGTTACTGCGCTACTGCGCTACTGCGCTCCATACTGTTATAGGATGTAGAAACTACACAAACTGTTTGTATTACGATTACTGTGTAAACCACCGTCGCAACTGTGCATTTGTTTAGCCTAACATTTCGAGTCGCCAATACGTCTTCATACTTTATTATAGAACAGATTATGAGCAATTTTGTCATTGAAAATATAGATGTGCATGCGTGTTCGAGTGCGGGTGCTTCCGCACGCGCGCTCGTATGACAAGTACCGCCTTACCGACTTGGTGATTGGTTGACCTCTGTCCAACATATTATCCGTACATGTTGACCCGATGGAGCAGTGAACGGGCTTGACCAGGTCAATGACCAACAGGGCAGAGTGGGTCACTGTTTGACCCAGTATAGTACTTGGGCGGGTCAATACTGCCCGTGTCGGCGTTGTTAATCTTCACGTACCCACCGTTCTTTGCCAGTGCGGTGAAATGTAATCTGTATCGGTAACAGAGTGGATGATGACAGCAGTTTACTGGAAAAACACTTACATGATCACTTATACGTATGCACACACACACACACACACACACACACACACACACACACACACACACACACACACACACACACACACACACACACACACACACACACACACACACACACACACACACACACACACACACACACACACACACACACACACACACACACACACACACACACACACACACACACACACACACACACACACAACACACACACACACACACACACACACACACACACACACACACACACACACACACACACACACACACACACACACACACACACACACACACACACACACACACACACACACACACACACACACACACACACACACACACACACACACACACACACACACACACACACACAGAGAGAGAGAGAGAGGAGAGAGAGAGAGAGAGAGAGAGAGAGAGAGAGAGAGAGAGAGAGAGAGAGAGAGAGAGAGAGAGAGAGAGAGAGAGAGAGAGAGAGAGAGAGAGAGAGAGAGAGAGAGAGAGAGAGAGAGAGAGAGAGAGAGAGAGAGAGAGAGAGAGAGAGAGAGAGAGAGAGAGAGAGAGAGAGAGAGAGAGGAGAGAGAGAGAGAGAGAGAGAGAGAGAGAGAGAGAGAGAGAGAGAGAGAGAGAGAGAGAGAGAGAGAGAGAGAGAGAGAGAGAGAGAGAGAGAGAGAGAGAGAGAGAGAGAGAGAGAGAGAGAGAGAGAGAGAGAGAGAGAGAGAGAGAGAGAGAGAGAGAGAGAGAGAGAGAGGAGAGAAGAGAGAGAGAGAGAGAGAGAGAGAGAGAGAGAGAGAGAGAGAGAGTGAGAGAGAGAGAGAGAGGGAGAGAGAGAGAGAGAGAGAGAGAGAGAGAGAGAGAGAGAGAGAGAGAGAAGAGAGAGAGAGAGACACACACACACACACACACACAGACGCGCGCGCACATGCATATAAACAACGTAATGTGCAATGGTGTATGCATGTCTACGCCCCAGGCGAGTACGCGTGCGTCCGTGCGTGCGTGTGGCTATGCATTAGCGTCCGTATGCGCGTGCGTGTGCGTGCATGCGTATGTGTTAAGGTTTTTAGCGCGTGTGTACGCGTGTGTTCGTTTGGTGTAAATATACGGGTGCGCGTGTGCTCTTATGCATACAGTCGCGCACGTGTGCTTTTATGCTCCCGTGTATATGTGTGCGTGCGTGCGTGCGTGTGTGTGTGTGTGTGTGCTTACATGCATACGTTCCTACGTGCATATTAGAAACCATTCGCCAACGCAATAAGCGCCGCGACCGTACGCCAAATCTGAACGCAACCTCAAATTTGAAGTAAACCGCAGATCTCGCGTCGACGTCTAATAAAACACCATTAGCTAAGCGCGCAGTGAGCGGTTTTACGTTCGCCTCCAGCAGGTAATTATTTTCTCGTATGTAGTGATTTTCTGTGTGTTAATACCAGTAAAATGTACGAAATATATACATGTAGATATATGTATAACTGTATTAACGGAACAATTTAGCCTTTATTCCAATAGATAATCGCAGGAAGGTAGAATTTCGGACGCAAGAACGGCAAACGCGAACCCCAGTGCAATTGCGTACGATTAGGCTAAGCAAACAAAACATTGTGTTTCCTGTCCTGCATAGCCTCATCATGATGTCTGTCTACCACCGCTTGGGGTACCGTAATGGACAACATTTTTTAAAATTGGTCTAAGGTATTAGGGGACACCCACAAAGTATGTCAAGCTTAGGCATGGCGGGTGTATGTGACGAAACATTACATGAAATGGGTGGGGTGTCGGGGTAATTGGTACGTTACCATTTGTGAAATGGTTATAAACGTTGTTTTTTTTATAACTAAATATGAACGGCGGGAACAGATTGCAAAAAAGCCACAACTGACACTGATGAAATAAGCACTGTTATTAACAACGAACTAAAAAAACTAGACCTGTGGTTTCGAGCGAACAAATTATCACTTAATGTGAACAAAACACATTTTATAATGTTCAACAATAAAAAGCAACCTAGAACAGGTGTGAATATAGTTTTGAATGGGAAAAACATTGAGCAGGTATCATATACTAAATTCCTTGGAGTAACCATTGACGAAAACGTAACATGGAGAGAACACATAAAAATGGTTTAATCAAAAGTATCAAAAAACATAGCAGTTTTGTATAAAACTAGGCATGTTCTTGATTGTCAAGCGTTACACACATTATATAATTCACTTGTTGAACCACATATGTCATATTGCTGTGAGATCTGGGGAAATACTTATCAATCTAGACTTAGAAAACTATTTATGTTACAGAAAAAAGCTATACGGATTATTTATAATCTTAATTATCATGATCATACATCTGTATTTTCCCATCTCTCAAACATGCTTAAATTTCATGATTTAGTTAAATACAAGACTATGATCATACTTTATAAAGCAAACAACCATTCTTTAAATGGTCGTGTTCAAGCATTATTTGAACCAACCGCAGCTATCCACATACATGATACAAGACAAAGCAAACTGTTCTATGTTAAAAAGACAAACACCACCCTCCGATTGCTGTCAATCACCGTCAAGGGTATAAAAACGTGGAACAATTTACCAAATAAATTGACTCAGCTTCCAAGTTTAACACAATTTAAAAAAGCAATCAAGTTGTCATTACTTTCTACATATTTGTGAATTGTTAATTGAAGGTGACGTTTTGTTAAACCCATGAAATAGTAACACAAGCACTATAGTAAACAGTCTATAAAATTATATGAGTTGTGAATATTATTTTGTGATTTATTTATAATTCCTGTTGTATTTATTCAGTTTTCATAGTTCGAGTAGGGCATAGCAACACATAAGTCTATGACTTCAGCTATGTCCTTTCAGCAGCAGCAGCAGCAAACCATACTGTGCATGTATTATGTTGTTGTTGTTGTTGAATAAACGTTCATTCATTGGCAGCTGGTCAGCACAGTTTGCTCAACAACGATTTTTTCATTAAACGTTTTTTCAATCAATTGTCTGCATCTAGTCCAGTCGGCAAAGTAAATAGGCCATAAATGTACATTTTATATAAACCGCCAAATGCAATGGTTAGGTTTCCGTTTAAAGATATTTATTTTCGTAGTTGCACAAAACGTGATATGCCAACATTGCAACATAGCCAAAGTAGACAAAATGCAACCAACGATTCAACTACGTTTACAAAAGAAATAAATAAGTTTAGGTTAATATACATAGTAGGCCCATGTGTGGGCTTAATAAATATTAGATAGACATGTGTTACAGTATGGTATATAGGTGCGCTTAGCCATGCATAAGCCTAGGCTAAGCATGTGGAGTCCAATAAACAAATGTGTATTGCACTGTTATTGCGCCTAACTGCGTCGCTGCAGATGAAAACAAGCAAGTTGTAGGTGTTTTTAAAAGTCGCCAAACATGCATACATGTAATTTATATCTCAACTTTCTTTATAAGCATATGTTCCTAAAAGGTGTAGCTATTACTCTGTATAATTACATTTGAATTACCATAACTATTTATGTACGAAATAAGTCGACGTTTGTACTTACGCGAAATATCTATGTTTGGCGTTCATACGCGAAGTCGAACCGCAGATCCCGCGTAAACCTCTAATTGGATCGCAAAAGCTGTGACGTAGAACTCAATTAACTTTGCGGTCGACGTATGTTTTTGGCGTCAGGTTTGTGCTTATTGCGATAGCTAATGGTGTCTAATACTGTATACGTACGTTCATCTATGTATACGTTAATGTATCACGACATATTAGGTAACGCACCTGTCTCCATGCTGCAGTGGTGTATTCTGCACGGAGTCTTGTTTGTTGCACGATACCAAGCCAAGATTTGGGTTGCTCTGAGAACTGCCTCCGCTGCAGTCCACGGCTTTGTCGTTCACCGTCGTGCCCCCTGTCATATGCACATTTGTTACATATTAATCTTTAGCAATTATTCCCTCTTGCAGCTATTTGGAGTTCAGTTGCGGAAATAATAACCAGCCCAATGAGAAACCGTTACAAATATTTCATTTAAGATAAGTGTGTAGTTAATTGTTTGTAATATTAAAAGTATTAAAAAAAAAATGTAATGTGTACACGTAATTTCTTATATAGCGCGGTTTCTAGTCGTTAGGACTAGCCAAAGCATCTAAAGCGTTTTAAACTTCACCTCAGAGCTTTTCATTCGAATACCCAGTCAACTGATTTGGGAAGCATCAAGCCACGTTGTATTTACTGCACGAAGATTATTAGTTCACATATAACCAAAGCTGTCTATGGCCAGATATTTATGTAGATCAGTGATCTGAAGCAATGAAGAAGTGAATGCAATTGTCCCTGTTTCCAGAAGGCAGAAATTGGATTATTTCGATTGAGACGAAGAAACACATTGGAGTAAAACTATGAGTACGACGTCGTCATCAGCTATTGCCACATATGTCTCATTGGCTGCACGGTCATAGATATTACAGTATACATTGAATGCATAACGGTTATAAACTACGCTCACCCCTTTCCAGCCGGTGGTTCAATTTCGCCTCCGTGATGCCCACTTTGAAAGCGTTGATGTAATACCTTCTGCTGGTACTTGGACCCTTGAATGCGCTCCTCAAGTCGATCTACAAAAAGGTTCAATACGAAAGTGTAGAATTCGTTCAAATCACCACACGCACACACGCACACACGCACACGCGCACACACCACCACCATCATCACCACCACCAATACGTGTTGTCGAACGTTTGACTTACGATCGAAAATATCTATTAGTGTCAATTTGCATTAATATATCTTTCACACACAAGATGGCACTATTGTAGCAATTTATTTTCACCTCGCGACCATATCCCCTTATGGAATGTATAACGTATTTTGGGACTTATGCGACCTCTCATTTAGCTTATACGGAAAACAATTGTCCGAAATATATGTAGCCTACTGTCAATGTGGTCGCGCGGATATTTGTGTAGACGGCTGCGTTAGTTGCTTCGTCACAGCTGATGTCCACCTTGTTCTTGCCATCTCCAGCCGTCACAAGGCAGTAATTGATGGTCGGTTTGGTTCTGACTGCGGAAATAGGCAATGGCGGTCATTAACGGTTTCAAGACGATAATGTTAATGGTTATTGAGTCAACCTGGTGTCGCAGGACGTAATTCGCGGTAAAATTAATTGCATCCTGCGGGTGAATGTATGGTATGCGAATTATAAGAGTGGCTACGCCACACGGAAGAGTCTGAATCAAGCGTGCTGTTCCTTCGAAGTCTCAGGTGCGCGGGCACGCTACATGCACGTGTACGGGCTTATAATAGTATGGAGTGTCATTGCGCACCCTCACACGGACAACAGCGTTGCGCAAAAGATAGCACTAATCAGGACCCGGCCCCGCTACAATGGTAAGCAGCGGAGCGCGGTAGTGCAATTGTTAGAGCATCGGACTCCGAATCGAGAAAACCCTGGATGGAATCCTCGCTGTCTTTTTGAACTTTAGGCAAAATCTATACTGTACATTGCTCCAGTTCACTCAGCTGTATGAATGAGTATCTTGCTATAGACAATGATGTTTGTTTGTGTACGGATAGTTTTCGCGTAGTGATTGCAGCGTGACTGAATGCTTCCCAGAGAATTCGAGATGGTGTTCGATTGAACAGATCTGCCATAGAGTAAAGTGTAAAGGTACATATTATAGGACAATACTGTAATACATAGCATATTGTCAGCCACTTCCCCAAAAAAATCAGCGTAAATTTAAAGATATTTTGGAATATTACGTCAACCGTAACGTGACTATCAGACCGAAGCATCGTCAAACGGTTCTACGTATATGAGAGGAATATGTTTTATGACCGGAAGCTAGCCTCGGTTTGGATAATGCGTGCGGCGATGTTGTCACGGAAGTGACGTCACTAACGCCAAGCGACATTTATGTCCATTTCAATTAGCATTGATCACAACACTGGACGTCTCCGCGGATTAACCCGTAATACGACTGGATTGCGCACTGGGTTGCAGACGAAAACGTGAAACAACGAATGCTAAAACCAACGGGGTAAGTTGACATGGTTTTCAAGTTGTATTTACAAATAAAGCGCGGGATCTCGCATTCACGGGCCTAGCTCTTGGTTAATGTACTGTTATTATTGCCAATATGGACTGATAAAACTGCAAGCTGCACAATATTTCTTTCTTTCCTATTATAATATAGACAAAGCCTTATAATTTACCCCAAATCTCAACCGTCATAGACAATCACGTACATCAAGGAACTGACTCTGGTGTGTGTATGTGTGTGCATGCGTGTTTGTGTGTGTGTATGTGTGTGTGTGCGTGTGTGTGTGTGCGCGCGCGCGCGTGTGTGTGTGTTGTGTGTTTGTGTGTTTGTTGTGTGTGTTGCGTGTGTTGCGTGTGTTGCGTGTGTTGCGTGTGTTGCGTGTGTTGCGTGTGTTGCGTGTGTTGCGTGTGTTGCGTGTGTTATGTGTTTGTGTGTGTAAGTGTGTGTGTGTGTGTGTGTGTGTGTGTGTGTGTGTGTGTGTGTGTGTGTGTGTGTGTGTGTGTGTGCGCGTGCGTGCGTATTCATGTGTGCAGTCGGGCGTGAACAACAGTACTAACATGTGAATAAATGTGTTTGCTTATTATTACATACATGAACATGTACGTACACTCACGTACGCGTACTTGTATGTACTTGATATGTGCGTGTCAGTGTGGACATGTTCGCGTGAGTTAACCGAAACCGTATTGATCAAGCCGTGTTTCAGAATAAAGAAATAACTCTTAAATCCCTCCCCCAGTTCCATGAAGCCACTCCTCCAGGTGAACAGTCGAAGGATGAAGATTTTAAAAACGTTATCGTTCGTTTAAAACTTGCATTAAAAACGGAAAGTCACATTTTTAACAACGCATTGAATAATACTGGCAAAACATTTTGTTAGTATTAAAATTTGAACAAAAATAAACATCAGACAATATTTCATCAATGTGTTGAGAGAAATAGTTTTCTTGAAATCAGCATATAAGACTAAAATGGCAGACGGAATAAAACATTTCTATTATGATATAAATTGTTGTTCTTGCTAATTGCACTTTTAAACTTATTCCCGACGACAGTTTCTGGAAAGCTGAGTTCACATGATGATCAGATTTGAGTCCATACTCACTTGTCAGACAGTTCGTCGAACCAAATCCCTCTGCGCATTGACAATTCTGCTTCAAGTCTGGACACGTCCCAGGGAAACAGAAACTGCTGTCAGAGCGCCAGGAACATAATTCTAAAAAATAAAGAAACAGCCAAAAAGTATTAAATATCAAGGTTGTGTTTGTACGGAGTTAACCGATTAATAATTAAACAGATTAAGAATCCGTTCACAAATCTACATCGTAAATCTGCGTGATATTCCCGTTTGCATTAAGTACTATGCACCGCTGAAATAAAACAGCATAAGGAGTACATTGTTTTTTCTAAAATAAATTATTCAACACATAATTGATTCTGTTCGTCATTTTATACAGATTCAAAAGTGTCATTTTTATTTATTATGCCGGATCATTTTGCCATTTTAACAACATTGTTCGGATCAAGTCAAATACACTTAGGACTGTGACAGCTGATTGCGGTCGTGTGTTATTTGTCCACAACATTTGTTATCTTACTTTTTACTTTTTGCAGCTTAAACTATTACCTAACTGTAACATGCTAGCTCTGTTACACAGAATATAATAGAAACGACACATGACATAAAAAGAAATGACATCAAACTCATGAAAGTGACTAACCAAAGTGAAATTAAGACAGTTATTTGCGTTTCATTGTGGTAAATGTTTCTCTCCTCTTTCTCCCTACGGTCTAGGGTGAGACTGGACTCGAGACTGGTCCTTCATCCTTGTTTCCTTTTTTCTTACCCTTTCCCGTCATTGCCCCTGCACTGCCGTCTCCACCATTCGTATATCGTCGCTACCTATTACTCTCGTTCAGCACCTCTCAAAATCCCACGAAATCTCGTATATATTATCACCTTCTAGAAGGTATTATTATACCTGCCAACCCGCCCGGATTTTTAGGGAGTCTCCCGGATAAGTTGTGAATCTCCCATTTTCCCGGAATAGAATACAATCTCCCGGATTTTTGGTGAAGACGAAAATCGCTTGGGTTGTCAAGAAACAATCTACCTGGTTTTCGCTTCAGACCCCCAACAGCACCCGGTCTTCCGATGTCCAATCCGACAGAACTGAACTGTTGCGACTGAGCTTAGGTTTAATTGTGTAACACAGCTAATAGAAAATCTGAAAAACAAACCCTCCACGTGGGTCAGTATGGGCATCGCCATGGGGCTAGTTTAAATGACCCTATTATATGGTATGTCACTTAGCAAACGTGGTTGAAGCTTGCGTGGTGCCAGCATGCATGGATTGGGAAAAGCAACAGGTAGCACAGAACAACTGGGTCTGCAGAATATGTAGAGTAAATCGAGAATATAGAAGGAAGATGACGGAACTGAGAGAAGAAGATGACGGAACTAAGATAAGAGTTTGGCATGAACAAGCACCTGAAGATGAAAGTAGTCGAAAACAGAATGAGATCAGTAGGACACATGCAAAGAAAGAATGAGCGAAGACAGATAATCAAAAAGAGCGTGGGAAAGAGAAGAGGGTGGCAAACGACGAAGAGGAAGGCCAAAGCTGAGATGGAACGACAGCATGAAAAGGGACCTTAGGAGGGCAGGTGTGAACAGCCAAGAATGGAAGGTCATTGCAGACAACATACAGAGATAGAGGGAAATAACGTGAAAACAGAAGAAGCTACTGAGTGGCGTGGACCCCACCCCGCAAGCGAGCAAGGGTAAGAAGAGAAGACTTACGCTCACATATCCTGTTGGCGTGGCCGCCGCTGCTGGCCAGTCTGTAGGCTTTCTTCTCCCCGCCGTGGTCGGATTGGCAGCGCGTGCACCGGTGGTCGGTCGCAGAGGAACACTCCAACTGGGCGCAGTTAGCAATCTTCTCGCACGCTGCAAACGGCAATTGCATTAATAATAATACTGATAATTATAATAAGTTCCTGTTCGCCTGCCAACTACCGCCTGTATCCTCAGCAAGTTGAGATAGGCGGTATACCGGAATAATAATAATAAGATATTTTATATAGCGCATTTACTTGATAGTCCAATGCGCTTTATAATGGCCATATATTTTAATAATAATAAAATATATATTAAGGTAACTTCTTACGCGCTTAAATCCTCATAGCAGAAATTAATACCGAAAGCGCATCAAGACAAAAGTGTTGGTCAATCTTCAAATGTGATCAACCGGTCTGTGCTCAATGTGTCCACGTTGTGAGAGTTTAGAAAACTTCAAAACAACAAATATTTTCCGTCAGTCGCCAGATGGCGACACAGCACAACGTCCTTCGCATCTCGGAAACGAAAAGATAAAATGGAAGTTCGTACTTAGTCGTTACTGGATAGGACCGCTAAACGCGTCATATTTCACCACCTCGAATACCACTACATTCCAACACCAATTCGTCTTCTATGGGAGCCATTCAGCCCCGCTGTCCTTACTGCGCTGACACTGTCCGTTCTCGTGTACCATTATAGTGGCCGTGGAACAGATTTAAGAGGAACAATTTCATTTACGCTTACTGATTCGCTTTTATACCTAGTTTTGTGTATAAGAGGCTAGTGTAACATCAATTGGGCAATTTTAGATGTCAGGTTTTCAATATCTCTGTACAAATTAAGACAGAATTCTCGCGCGTACACCCCACCAGGCTGCGCGGAAATAAAGTTACACGAAAAAAGTTACGGAAATAAAGACACAGTTTGAATAAGAAAATAAGTCACAGGAAATAAAGTTATAACATAATTTTACCAAAACCACATAATTTTATTCGAACTCTAAACACTAAATGCTACGAATTGCAATTATTAACTTAACTCAACGAAATAAAGGTTGATGGTTAAGATGAATATTCTGAAGAAACCTTGCCACAATCTTGCATATATTCACTGATAATTGAACACAACAATGTTTGATGCATGATTATAACGAATTGACATTTGAGTAACAATGAGATTTATATGTGATTTCTGATTAAGCATATGCACTGAATTTGTTTAATCTTGTTAATTAGTTTGGATTATTAAAACTAATATTCACCTAAATTTATTTAATATTTTACTTACACTTTAAATACAAAGAACTCTACCCTTAGACTATATATATATATATATATAATTATATATGCTGTAGGAAATATAACATAGTATTTTTGCGCAATTCTGTTGACTATTCTATATAATTCTTAAGTAATTGCGGTGACTATATAACTCTGACTCTCCGCCACATTCCTACGACGGTCTTGCATATAGCGGAGACAAAGACCGCCTTTTGCGTACCATCCTGTGACCTCTCCGCAGCAGGAACATGAGAGCACTCAACCGGCCTTCGACCGCCAGACACACCCGAAGATGCCAACGCCTATAATTATATCAAACCCGGTGTCAACCAATAAATACACCGTCCGTCAATGCCAGATCAACAAAAGTAAACTAAAGTAGATCACCTTCGCCCGCCTTTGATGTTGGGTCCAGTCAACCGTGTCCGGGTAAGTGTTAGTAGTCGCGCCTTCGAGGTTTTAAATGTGGGTATTGTTGTGGGTAATTTTGGTGGGTTAAACCCACAACAGACTACGCATCACCTTGTGCGGTACATGCAAACATAGACAAACAAGTGAGTCGACCAACGACCGCCTGGACTGAACTCCGACTCGAAGTCAGAGACCATGTAGAAATTAGTCGATTCGAGGCGTATTTGTTTGTGTAAAGAAGACATAATTTGGAAGGGTTTTTTCAACGTGTCACATAAAATCTATTTATAACATCACTGCTAAATATGGAACTAAAGTTAATTGTATGAATAAAAAAGATATAAAAATTGAGTTCATTAGCATTCGTCCATCATAGCTAAATATGGAATTAATGGCTTCACAGTAAATTATTTAATAAAACAAATGACAAAGACGAGTTCACTGGCATTCGTCCACCTCAAAGGATAATAGGGCTGCCTCTTGGATGACAATTAATGTTCTGCAGTATTTTGTTTTACATGGTTACATGAAGGCCTACTTCTTCGGTGGTCGGATTGTGTGGTTTTTCGTCAGCTAAATCTGTGCAGGATGTCTTCTATTCTGTCCAGGTATGATCATAGACACATATCTTCACTCACGGCTGTTTTCCATGTATTTTTTATGTCACCAATGTCAACACAAAGGAAGGTAGAGGCCTTTTCGTACGTGAAATTAACGAGTGTATCACAACATATAATCATATTAAAATCAGTTATAAGTTATTTTCTGAAAACGATGTATATTTTTGTTTTTTTCTTCTTTCACAACTTGTGTCTCTGCGTAGTCTCATATAAAGATATGAGTAGACAACTGTCAAGCTTGGAGTGCATAAAATGTTGTAGCGGATTATATAGCACAGTTCTGGATTTGTACTTAATGCAATGTGTTGCATTTGCGTTGGGTAGAACGCATTTGGCAATATTGCAATAAATAAATAGTAAAGCAGTACTTACATAGCGCCAAACCCAATTAAAACAATGTGTGGCGTAATGCATTTAAAATAATAAGAATAATTAATCAAATAAAAATTGTCTAAAATTATTATCGTTTCGTACATACATTCCAGAACTAAGCTAAAATGGCTTGGTGCAATGACTTAAAAGTCTAACAGTTAAATGTTGATTAAAATATAGATTTTCAATGCGTTTTTAAAAGTGGTCTCATTGATAAGTTCACATTGTGAATCAGGCAGGTTTTAGCAA
Source organism: Escarpia spicata (assembly GCA_963995525.1). Lineage (NCBI taxonomy): Eukaryota > Metazoa > Annelida > Polychaeta > Sabellida > Siboglinidae > Escarpia > Escarpia spicata. The sequence continues at coordinate 26,554,009 of OZ023213.1, forward strand.
ACATCTGGAGCAGCCGCCACAAAACTAGCTTCTCCGATCAGTTCGCCTTGTTTGTCGTCTGGCAAGTAGACGGCTTCCCGCTGAACGAAGTAGTCTGGTGGGCACATGGAGGGAGCCAAGGTCGCTAAGACACACCGTCCCACGGTTCATAGGCTTCGGAACGAAATTAACGGAACTTTCTGCAGAACTACCCTGAACACTTCCGCGCGCTGTCGGACATGACATCGGTAGACGGGGGTGGAGGTGCTGTTGGAGAATTTTCGCCGGAGCTTCAGCACTTCAGCATCATTCCACCTGCGGTGTCGCGCTGTCGCAGTTAATGGAAACAAATTGGAAGACGGGGGGGTCAACAATTTACAATTTTCGGCAACGTTCAGAAAGTTTGGCCTCCTACAAAACCTCACCGCTCTCCAATTTCAAACAAAACACGAACCACCTTCCCTAAGTATTGGGGGGACTAAACCTGTAATTATGGACATATCACTCGGCCGTCAACACTTGGGGTACAAAGGCCTGTCTAGTGTAACATTCCACCCATGATTTAGATAACCGACATTAAGTTAACGTTCCTTGTTTCACGTGTAAACAGTATCATCACTCTGACACCACGTACATCCAGTGTTCGAAATTACTTCTGACCCGGCGGCCCGAGACCGTCAAATATTTTGTCGGACCGGTAACTTTGAAAAAAGCGGCGCTGACTGGTTTGCGCCAGTCAGCGCCGCTGCGGCCGCGCGTTACCGCAGTGAGCGATGTAGCAGCGTTGCGAACTAGATCTAGAACTCTTTGGGCTTCAAAAGCGCGCTAAAACGCGATATTTTGTAACGTATATATGCATATATCAAAATTAGGCAAACATGTTGTTATAAGGTCGAAAGCGAGGTGAGCCGGGATATTATAACAAGTGCCAATTATGGTAATATTTGTATTCTTCCGAACGTAACGTAAGCGTGGTCTAAAAATAAGTTGGAACATCAATAAAATGTCGAGCTGATCAATGCTGCTGATAGATCGATTGAGTTTAGTTTCGTAGTGCTGGCACTTCCAGCGAGCTTCGCTGATGTGAAAGAGACTTTAGCACAGTGAAACGAGTGAAGAGTTCAAGACTGATATTCGAAACCGCATGAAGCCATCCACAGTGTCAGCTATCATTACCATCCAGCTGCATTCACACGACATTCAAACCCACACCAGCTGTCCATCTGTGGAATACATCCGGCGCGAGGATGCAGAAATTTAAATCCGAGTTGCAGTCACTTTCAATGACTGGGGCGAATAATCACGGAGCCTGACAATCCAGCTGCTCCTGCAGATGATAGCAACAGTCCCGAGTATAGACACCTGCAGACATGCGTGTTGTGATGTTTGTTATAATTTGCAACGTTGGTGTTTTTATGTCAACAATAAACTATTGCCTATGTTGTCATTTTTGGCCGATATTTGCCGGTTCATTAATCCGAATATTGTAAATTAATATATGCAGGACATACTTGGCCTGAACTAGTATATTAATAAATGCCATGCGTTTCAGCTGTAAATGTATATTACTCTTGAAAGTTGAAGGCCCGACTGACCACTAACGTTTCAGCTAAGGCATAGAACACCTCATACAACCAGAGTCCAACATAAGGCTCAAAATGTCAAAGGCCGACCGGGCCTGTAACCTGAAAATGTCGCGGGTCCGACACAATACTTGAAGACCCAGCAATCTTTATTTATTATAATTTATTATAATATAGTTTATTACATATAAATTGTATGCTAGTATAACAACGGTGAAGGTATACTGCCCGCCAAACTGCGTCTGGTAAGTCCAAAGCAACCAAACATTAAAATTGAGTACGAAATATTCAAATAGTAAACACATGATAGTAGGTATAATAGCGAAGGCCGATGGGGGCTAACGGCCTAACCGCATGTTCTTGGAATTGCTTATTGATGTCGTCTGGTTCCCTCAATGAAGACCGGCGAAGACAGTAAGTGGGACGAAGTAGCACTCATTCGGCAAACATCCGTACATTTGTGTTAACAATACACCAGGGATAGTCCAGAATACTGGAACATACACGACTTTTGAAGACGTTCCCTTTTAACTTGTTTGGTATATTCCTGTACTGTATACTGTATTCAGAGTACCTATACACGCATATCATTGGTAATCATTGCAAAGTCCACCAATGTACGCAAAGACACCCGCATGCTTGATACCCTTCACCTCCAACATGGTGTTCGACCCCTCTTTCTGGTAACCAGCCGCGCGACTATTATCCACACTAATCTTCAGTCCATGCTTATGGAACACGTCGTTGCTCTCCTAGTACCTGTCTGTTCTTCGCTAACAAAATGATAACAAAATCGGCAGATATATCAAAAAACCGCGCGGGCTAACCGGGCTTGTGATTGATGGCAGCTGCGGGCAATCACAAGAATCGACAGAAGATTCACGGGCTCCTGGCACGCGAGCCAGCAGTTATGTCGAACGCTGCGAACAATGCGTTTACGCTGTAGATGGAAAATAAACCAAACAGCTATTTGTTATACGTATGCCATTACTGAACAGCCACGCACCAAAGTATACAGGACATTGTGTCAACGTAATGTCGTCCGGTTAGGTCGCTTCGCTCCGGTGAACGCAGTCTACTTGACATCCCACGGGGAACATAAATATTACGACAGATGCTGTTTTTTTCAATCTAAGTTAAAGACTAAACTGTTTTAGACAAACAGGCAAGCAGTCAGTCAGACAGACAGAGTGTTTATTCGTTCAATGTGAAATGTCAAGTGGGTGTCATATTGAATGTACATCTTGGAGACTACTATTAAGACTAAAAATAAGTCGCTCTCATAGGAGCCAACCTGGTATATGATCAATGAGTTTATTTAACGTCTATTTCAGCTTGTGTAAATTAATTATTTTACTTTAGAATAAGTGTGTTCCGTTTGCGCACCAGAGTTCAACCAATGTCTGCGTGTGTGTATATGTGTATTTATATGTAAAAGTGATTGTTGTGCATAGTGACAAGTGCATTCTTTTGTGTACTTTGTATATTGGTGATGTATAAAGCTTAATGAAATGTTTATTCTTGGCTACGTGTACATGTATAGCAATCGATAAGAGAGCAAACGCTTAGGTAGCCTTTTATAATGTAATTTTTAGCATAATAAATATATCATTGCAAGCTGTGTGTGGTAGCTTTGTCCTTTTTCGTGTCTGGTGTATTGTTGATGATATGTGGTAAATTATATCTCAGACAATGTTTTGCAAATTCGTGTTTTGTCCTAAATGTGTGTATTTTGTTGCGTCGACGCGTGAGATAATTATGAGTATACATGTTCTTGTCTATATATAAATACATTGCTAGCTTATGAATTAACTTATAGTAGAAGAGTATTGTATGTATTTTTAGTAAGTCTTCAACCTTTAAAATAGAGAGTTTTTTACATAATGGTTCCGTGTGTGCGTTGTATTTATTTACGTATATTAATTGAATAGCTTTGTTTTGTAGGTTCGTTATCCTATTATACTGATAGTACCAGATCATTAAACAGTAATTTAAGTTTGGTAATGTTAGTTTGTTATAAAGTAGAATTTTAATACGTGAGGGGAGGATATGCTTCAGCTTTTTTATATTTCCAATTGTCCTAGAGCATTTATTTGCTACTTCTTCAATATGTTTGCGCCAGTTTAGATGTGTGTCTAATGTTAGACCTAAAGAGTTAAAGTGTTGGGGGCTCTTTCAATGTTAACACCATATATTGTTAAGATGGGTACTGTTGGCCTTTTATTCGACAGATTAAATATTATATATTTCGTTTTGTTGATGACTAATGATAATTTAATAAATTTGAGCCATTCTGATATGTTGAGTAGTTCATTGTTAATCAAGCAATTTTAGTTTCTGCATTATTTAAATCATTTGTAAAGGACTCAAACGTACTCACTAGCGAAGTATCACCCGCATACGTTATTAACTTAAACATAGTATTGGCTGGTGAGAAGTCATTAGTATGAATGAATGATAGTGGACCTAAATTTGACCCTTGTGGAACCCATATTTTAATGGGTAATACATTTTATTATATGTCATCGATTTATACAAATTGTTCACGGTTTAATAAATAACTCTGTAATAATCTGAGGGGTAGTTGATTGTTATCAAATTGTGTAGTGATCCTATCCACTATTCATAGAGCTGTAAATTCAGTTGGTGTGGTCTGAAGCCATGTTGGTTTTCTGACAGTAGTTTTGTATTTGTAATTGTATTAGAACATTAAATATCAGAGAGTAAGTGATGGTCTGTAAGTGGTACTTACAGACCATCACCATCGCAGTGGTCTGTAAGTGGTACTTACAGACCACTGCGGTCGGTTTGGTGCTGACTGCTGAAACAGGCAGTGGCGTTTATTAACGGTTTTATGTTTTAATGTTCACTGAGACGGTGATGACATTGCAACATAACTCGCAAACAGCAACTTCCGAAAACATTAAAAGTAATTTTAAATATATTTTAGAGGATTATGACAAGTACAATTCAGATCGAAGCCGCTTCAAGTGTTTTAATATGTGTGGACTCTTGAAGGGAATACAATTATGAGAGGAAGCGGGCCTGCTGGGAGATTGCGCGCGGCCTTGTTACCACGGAAGTGACGTAACTATATGCCACGAATAACGATTGTAGGAATGGCGCCGTAGACCTGTGTATTTTGTGAAGATTTGATTGGAAAAGAAGGTGACCATGTTACATTGCCGAACTTGACCATTTCAAGAGTCCAGGAAGCATAGAGAGGACATAGTTACGTAACAGTGGCAGACGTGTAGAGCAGTATTGTTATTATACGCGGTACAAGAAATTCGCTGCTATTGAATACAGTATGAACTAATGTTTATAACAGTAAAAATAACAATTCTCCAGCACCTACCTATATCCTCAGGAATCTAAGCTCAGAGGCGCAACATACAACAATCATAATGCAAAATCGTGAACAGGGACGCGCAAAAGTCATCATCAGAGCAAGGGACCGCCGAAGGGTTAGGGTGAGAATGCGATTTCAAACAAATAAGTCTTGAATTTCTTACGTGATTGGAAGTTGATTCCAAATTGTGGGTGCAGCTACAGAGAAAGCACGTTAGCCAATGTGAAACTCAGTTTTAGAAAAGATCTACGTATCTATGGTTGTACAGTATAAAATATTGTTTGTCGTATGTTTGACCTTAGTAGAGATTAGGGGGCGAATGTATCGCTAATGTTATATATTATACCTAAGTACTTAATATTTAAAATTATATCAGTTATGCGACGAAATATATGTTCTTTCTAAAATAAAATTTCTCGAGTTTGGTATTTAAAAATGGAGGGGTAATTATGGTTTCGTTGGCTGGCTCAAGGGGTAACGGCGTCGAAAAGGATAAATACCGCTGGTGTACATATTACTACTTACCATGTTCGCAGCACGTCCCGTAGAATCCCCTGGGACAGTTGCTACAGTACCCGTCCTGTGCCGTTCCACCGTGGGGACACCCTCTGTTGCACGACCTGCTCTCACCAGACGGGCCAGAGCAACCTCTTCCGCCGCACTTGTCCTTCCTCGACACCCCCCGGCTGCGAGTCTCCACGCCCGCACTACCACACGGGTGATTGCAGGTGTTCCACCCGGACCAGCCTCCCCATCTGCAGTCCACCTCCTTGCAAATCCTCCTCAGTGTGACTCTGTATCTGCCAAGGCGGATAGATTCCGCCGGAGGAGAGACAAGGAGAATCAGCAAGAGACCAGGGAAGATACGTTCTGCTGCGAACATTCTGCAGCGACGAACGTGAGCCTATACCTGCTGCGAACATAACGCTTTATTTTATTACCCAGCGGATACGCGTGACTGCATGATTTGCTTTCGTTACAGCCTGTGGTACCGCACGCACTGCGATCTATCGGACACGCATGGCTGGTTTGCCGTCGTTACAGCCAGTGGTGTCGCACGTACTTCGTGGTTCTGGAACAACGAGAGGGTATGCTGCCCGTTTATGCCCCATGTTACCGTCTTGTAGAGATCTTCGTTGAATGATACTTTAAACAGTAAATCCTACATACGGATATGTTTTTAACAAGATTGAACAAGATTGCCACCCAAAGAATTAACTTCAGTTGACAAGTAGACAAGGAAGCCTTTGGCTTATCTTGAATCCAACTTTTGCTATCCATGTCGTAGGCGAGGGGCTTGTGATGACCGATACCTCCCAATATTTTGAGTGGGGGCTGGAATTGTGTCTACCCCCAATATTTCGGCAAGGAAGTACAGTTGGAAATTTGTGGTTAGCCCTAATGGGGATGTAATATCGACGCATGCGTATTCCGACCTTCTGAGGTATTTGTTGATTTGAATATTTGGTTAAATCAATAAATAATGTGTGCATACACCAACTTTGCATATATCAAATGTACCATGAAAGTACGTAGGGCCGCCAAATGTGAATACTGCTAGTAGCATGTATTTAAATATTCCGTATTGTATTGGAACGTTTCGTGAGCGTAATATTCAAATGGCGAACACTGTCTCGTGTTTATTATTGGCGAACACTATACCTTCAACATATACATTTGTGTATAAAATAGTACATATTAAACTTCCTTCCTGATTACTATGCTGTGTCCAGGTGTGCTGAGTGAGTAAGCTGAAGATTAATGTTGTCAGCTTTCTAGAAGAGGAGTATTTTGAGGAAGATGGTACTAGCATTTAATAGTATGTATGGCCTATTATTGTGGGTTTGAGCCCGGCTAGGTGCAATAGTACTTAAGATCGTTTATTTATGCGATGTTGCCAATTATGTGTTAACGCATACACACAAGTTATATCAAAGATTACGTTACTGACTAACCAGATTTAACAAGCGATACTATGGTGCGACATCATTTAACCAGACAATTACATTATCACTCTAGTTTTAAATAACAAAAATCCAAAAATTGTACGCTAGTTTATAAGCACTTGTATCTAGTCTGTGTGCTACTATGTTGAATGTCCCTCATGGACATAATAATCTTGGAGAACCCGTGCAAATGTTCCAAGATCTATCAAGTGTTTACCACTCGTCATCTTACGGTAGTGTTTTTAATTCCCAGCTATACAAAAACTGTCAAATAGATTACACACCTGTATAACTACACTTGTGAAATTCGTCGGCCTCGTTATTTACGCTGGGTGTGGCGCAATGATGTATGATGCTGAATGCGTTCCTCGCCGCGTAGGCGTAACTGACGGCAACACGAATTGAATTCGTAGCAGCGGGCAGTGGGGATTCTATTGCTACCCGCTTTATATTGAAAGCCATAACTCTTAGATATGTCAAGTGGGATGGACGGTTATATTGTCGGTTAGGGGTAACGTGTTTCAAAACAACATAGTCGATCATACACAAGTAGGCCGGAAAAAAGTTAGCCGCCGTGTGTCAAGTCTAAGTATGTGACAACGTCACGCTGAGTCACGAGTCACGAGTTATTGTCTGCTGCCTTTTGCTTCAAGTGACACAGGCAAATCGGAACGCTTTTATTAAAAATAAAATGCAGAGGAGATGTAGTCCCACGTGTTTAACGAGTTTATATCATGTATATATGTATATATATATATATATATATATATATACACAGAGATGAGGTATGACAACCAGGTGGCAACATTGTTTACCATAATTATTGAGGTGTGTGCGTGTCTACGTGCGTGCGTGCGTGCGTTTGTATTCCGATATATTTAGTTATACTTTGTTCACCAGTGAAAGTCAAATGAAAAATCACTTATAAATGTCGTTCGCCCACTTCCTGAACACAATAATAAAATAATCACACAAAACAAAAATGTTTTTACGATTATTCGTTGATCTAATATTGTCATGATCATATGCATTTCAAGTCTTAATTTAACTATTATAATTACTGTGTATACCATATATATTTACCGATTAAAGCACACTAATACACACATTCAACAGTTACCGACCCTACATGCCACTTTTATACTGGTATACAGGTCCGAAAATACAACCGAGTTTCTAAAATTAATTCCTGCAACCCCAAAATATTCACTACATGATAAGTTTACTTAGACGCTTGAAAAGGTACTTTTTGTGAATAAAAGTCGTTTGCGTTTACCGATCTTGACAGATCGTGCGTGAAATAATCCATTGGTAAATTGTGCATGCACAGTGCAAGTAAGGTTGCTGTTGGATAATCTAGACGCCGTGAAGAACCAGTATTATAATTCACCAGTGTTACATTTGACCCCGGTCTCCCCTACTCCATGCAACGTTTATTCAAACTTTATTAAATTTGTGACCAAAATGATCCTCTCCACTTGTGACAGTAGGAAAGTGTCAAACTAAACAGTGTAGTTCTCCATTACCAATAACAATCTTGAACATTCATTGCTAGCTTTCAACTACAGTGTATACCGTCTATTGTAATAATTGTATATGTGGATGTAAACAAAGGGTTTGTAGTACACGGTGTAGAAACATTTATCACGCCTGTATCTACTGCTGCAAAATGTATCCTCGTCATAAAAACATACCTATGTCTACTACTAATAATAATACTAATAATAAAGTAACCCATTTTGCGCCTAAATCCTCAGAAATTGTGGAATATTTTCAACTGATCTAACACTAAGAGGGAGCATATTCCAGTAAATTGGTGGAGCAACAAAAATGCCTTAGTTCCAATATTAGTATCGTTTCTAGGAACAAAAAGTAAACCGGAACTAGATAATCGAAGCTGGATAGGGTTTTGTTTACATGAGTAAGCAATGAATATAAATATGCTGGTTGCTTACATGAAAGTGCCTGGTAGTAATGGTACAGATCTTAAAAATAATACGATATCGGACAAGAACCCAGTGCAAAGAGCTCAGAGGCACCGAGTGAGAAAACTGCGGAGACCAAATCACAACCCAAGCTAAGCAATTATGTACACATTGTAATCTAGTGATATCCTTAAGGGCAATATTGTGAAAAAGGGAATTGCAATAGTCAAGCCTACTAGTAACAAGTGCAGCTGCGATAGTTTTTGCAACGGAAAGAGGCAAATAACGACGCACATACGTCGTAAATCACGACTATGATAATCGGCAAGAAATATGGCGTCTAAAATGATTGAAATTATCATCAAAGATAATAGAGATTTCGTGCTGAAAATGCAGGCGTAACATGCTGGCTAAGCATAGGTGTGGGAAACAACTTTTCCAATAATACTAATATTAAGAAAAATCTGTCTTATCCACATTTAACGTTAATCTCCTCCTCAGTCATCCAAACTATTCGCCTCTGAGAGATGCTGCAAATACGCCACTGCGCTTGGGATAGGACGGCAGTAGCGGACACTGCGATCATTGTTTTGTTTTTTCGGAACTGCGGGTTGTCAAACACATACTGTAGCCCGTGAGAACTCAGTTCATGAGACGTGTCCAGACATGTAGACTGGGGAGTTCCACACACACGCACACACGCACACACGCACACACGCACACACGCACACACGCACACACGCACACACGCACACACGCACACACGCACACACGCACACATACACACACCTCGCCTCCCCAATATTTAAGGAAGCGGGTGCATTTTTGGTTGCAATTTTATGTCGTTGGTCAGCCTGGAGGTGTTTTGGCGAACCTCAAGGGAGGTGCAAATTGAAGTATATGTAAAACCTGAATGTGGTTTTAGCGAGCCTCAATGGAGGGTGTAGGTCGAGGATTTAGGAGAGTCTGATGGTTCGGTTTTTGGCGGAAATATATGAAAGCCTACTTAATGTGGCATGAATCAAGCAAATCCAAAAGTTTATTAATTAATATTTAAGACACTGCTGTGGTTATGATATCATATCAAAACCTAACCAGCTTAATAAATATTTGCAAACGTGATAACTAGCTGTCTTATGTATTCATTGGGTGTCCAATTCATGCGATAGATCGCAATTCATGCGCAGTGACGCAGTGACTAGAAAATTGAACTCTCAGTCGAGATAACCGGCGTTTAAATCCTGTGCTGCCATGTCGAACCTTGGGTAAGTTCGTTCACTCAATCTTGCTCCTATTCACTCAGCTGTACGAATGAGTACCTGGCAATAGACAATGGTGGATATTTCTGTACAAATATCCTTCACGCATTAATTGCAGCGTGGCGACCCAGAAAAGTTGAGATGGTGCTATTTGGAACACGTCTGCTAGGGAGTAATGCTGCCTATAATGAAATGATAAAATACATAGGCATAATAAAATAAATGAAAACATTTAATAATAGTGTTTATTAATAAAACAAAGGAGTCACCATGTTAACACATAAGACACTACTATCAAATAAAAAGCAAAAATGACGAACGAAGTGGGGAAGATCGTACGATTTCAACAATGTGTATTAAGCCAACGCTAATTTACTTCATACTGTCGTTTGCAGATGATAATAAAGAGGCAGACAGTCTAATAGACAATATAATGCCGCTGGACATGTTGATTAATTCAAAATTTGTCTGTGAAAGCGTACTTTGGTAGCGGCGATATGGACTGACTGAAAACAGCACCGATTGTGTCCTGGTCAGCGCATGATGCATTCTCAGCGACAACATCCAAGGCATGACTTACCTCTGCCAGATGCATCCGCGACGAACATATTACACCAAATGTCGGGTTAACTTGAAATGCTGTGTGATATTATAGGTATATCATACACTACAAAGAAAAATCCATACATTGTTTGGAGCATATGGTACGATGGGCAATCTAAAGGAAAGTTGAGTAGTTATTACTAGATACTTAAATCAGTAATATAAATACGCACCCACGCACATGCACGTACACACAAGCGCACACCATCCGCGGAGCCATCCCCTTGCCTCGATCCATCTTTTGTTGCATAGCACACAGATGTTGGTGTGCTGTTCATAATGCCAATGAATGATGTTGGGGGTGAAGTGCTGTACTCACTCCCTGTCAAACTTCGGCCTGTTGAAAACGTACATTACCACTGTGTGTTTTGGTATATGGCAACATTGAAAGAGTTACCGGGAAGCGAAACCTTCTGCAGAATTAGCTAAGAATTAATTTTCTGTTCTTAGCATTGTGTATTTGTTGTTAGCAGAAACAAATTGTGCAGTGAATATTTGAGGAAATGCTCTGCCGGTCGGAACATAATATAACATTGTCGCACTTTTAAAATGTTTACGCCAAGAACGACAAGTATATGTACATTTCAAATTCACCAGATAATTTTGTGGCGAAGACAGTCCGTCGTGTATCGAAGATGCCAACCCGGTGCTTGTCGGTATGCCGGGCAATCTACAGAGAGCCTTCTGTGATCGATTTGCAGAAATCTTTGCTTGTTTCTTTGCAGAGTGCGATATTATAGGATTTGAAGAAGAATGTACTATATTTATTTATAAGATTGTTTCACTATGAACTACAAATTCGTGCGAAAAAAACAGCAGTTTGTCAGCATTGCTTGGCATATCGCAGAGATGATTGGTACATTTCAACAGCATTTGGTTGAGCGATATCGGAATTCCCAAAGACGAATCACGCCTTCGATGTCGTGTGAAAGTTGTTTTGTGACTTGCAATCTATCTGCTTTATCCAGACACTCGGCTAGGTCTAGATGGTAGGACAGTGCAGTGCCACCATTTCCCTTAAATGTTCTATACGTGACGTTTAATATGTAATGTATGTGTTGTGTAGACGAGGTTCAGAATATCACAAAATACACTCTTTACTTACAAAAGTGCATTTTACGTTTACCTGATTGAAAGCTTTGGCCAGCAGATAGCTAACTGGACAACATTAAAGGAAATAAAACCAAGGCATTAGCTAAAATCCGTTTTCCATGTGTACGCAAAGTCTAACATTGTATGTAACATTCGAGAACATTAAAAAATACAGAAACATACATTTGTAGCATAAATTCGATTTTAAACCCGTCTGTGCAGCGATTCACGCGGAAAATAAAAAGTTAATGAGCTAGGCGATCACGTGGTATCTTAACGTCACATATGACTCACACTCGCAGCAGGCCGACCCTTTCTATTCATTCAGAGCATGTTTACATGGATAGTTTTGGGGTCGAAACGAGCGTCAGAATAAGTTATTGTGCAATATTCCGATGTCAAACAAACACTAGTCATCATAGAGGAACAAGCAGTTATCTCACGGTTCCACATGAATCCAATTTTATTCAAAACAATGAATGCGAATGAGCTTACAAGTCGACTAGGTATCGCCGAGCTTGGGCTCGTTTTCAGAATAATTATATCGAATGCAACCAACGGGAGATAATCTACACCAATATACATACATAACAAACATATATCGTATCCAGCTACAGAAAGTAACGTGTATAATCTTATAATATCACTAGAATATCGATGTATGAAGAAGTTATAAAATTTATCATAACAACTTAAATCAGTCAGCGAATTTCTATCAGTCCTGGTAGATCATTTGGTAAAGGCGTTGGTTCCTTGGCATTTATTTTGTAATCTTGCGACGCCGGTTCGATCCCGACATCAACCACTGATTTTTTTTAAACTTTTTTTGTTTATGTTTATATATATATATATATATATATATAATATATATATATATATATATATATATATATATATATAAGTACGTTCACTCTACGAGAAATCATTTAACCAGACAATTACACTATCACTGTAGTTTTAAATAACAAAATTCCAAAACGTGCACGCTAGTTTATAAGCACTTGTAACTAGTATGTATGCTAATATGTTGAATGTCCCTCATGGACATAATAATCTTGGAGAACGCCTGCAAATGTTCCAAGATTTATCAAGTGTTTACCACTCGCCTCGTAAGCATAACTGACGGCAACACGAATTTAATTCGTAGCAGCGGCCAGTGGGGATTCTATTGCTACCCGCGTTTTATTGAAAGGCATAACTCTTAGATAAGTCGTGTGGGATGGACGGTTATATTGTCGGTTAGGGGTAACGTGTTTCAAAACAACATAGTAAATCTTACACAAGTAGGGCGGAAAAAAGTTAGCCACCGTGTGTCAAGTTTTTAAGTGAACGCAATCTGACAACATGACGCTGAGTGATCGTGTGGGTACGGTGTATCTTCACGTGTTATAGTCTGCTGCCTTTTGCTTCAAGTGACAAAGGCAAATCGGAACACTTTTAGTAAAAAGCAACTGCAGAGGAGATGTAATTCCACGTGTTTAACGAGTTAATATCAGATATATATATATGCAGACTCACTTATAAATGTCGTTTGCCAACTTCCTGGACACAATAATAAAATAATCACACATAACAAAAATGTTTTTTAATGATTATTCGTTGTATTGTCATGATCACATGCATTTCAAGACATAATTTAACTATTATAATCACTGTATATATCATATATATTTACCGATTAAAGCACACTAATACAAACATTCAACAGTTAATTTTAACAGTTGTTACAACCCTACCCGACCCTACACAGCAGTTCAGCTTGTCCTGCACCAGCTGAACTGCTGTGTCGAGGTCACGCGTGGCTGCACTCTTGTGCCCTGACGAGGCGTCGCTGGGTGCCGATGCCGATCGACCCAATACAACATAGAATCAACACGGGCGTTTCGTGTTGTGTCCCCGAAGAATGCACAAGTCGCCGGGTCTCTATCACGGCGGTGACATGCGTCGACGGAGTCACACACGCGTGACGGCAGGTTTCATCTTGATGGCTCATCTGCCGATTCTGCTTATGCTAAGTGGGGATGTAAATCCCAACCCCGGACCTAGCCCAATCCATATACTCTTTTACCAGAACACTACTAGCATCGTCGGCAAATTACAAGACTTTAACATTTTCTTTAGCGATCATGACTACAACTTCATAGCGATAACCGAAACATGGTTGCGGGGGCATATTTTCGACGACGAGGTACTGTCAAATACATACAACATATACAGAAGAGACAGAGACAGCACAGTTGTGGCAAACAACGAGAAGTGTCGCGGCGGTTGTGCCTTGGTTGCAGTGAGTAATGAATACAACTCCAAACGTAGGCTGGATCTGGAAACTGATCTGGAAATAGTATGGACTCAAACGCGCTTGACGGGACAAAGCCTGTACCTAGGGTATGTTTACGTCCCGACCTGGTCGGATGTGCACACCTGGCTCGACAAATCGCTGAAACTGGTCACTAGAGCTATGAACCCTGACTGCGATTGTGTGTTACTCTTGGGCGATTTCAATCGTCCGGATATTCAATAGACACCGTCAAACAACACAATAGGCCTCATGCCCCATTCATGGACCAATTCGCAGTCCGAACTGTGTGTTGAAATGTTATCTGAATACGGCCTTGTGCAGTGTAATGCTGACCACACGTGCAACGAGCACACACTAGATCCTGTCTTTGTGCATGGTGCAGAGTGTAATGTTAAGAAAATAGACAAGGCGGTGAATTCCACACATGACGCCCTACATTGTGAACTGTTATGTGCCAACCGACCAAAGCAGGAACCCGCTAAACGTTTTGTTTGTAACTATCGCAAAGCGGACTTTGGTCACCTAAGACACCTATTGTCTTGTTTCCCGTGGTCATTTCTCACTGACAGTACTGACATTGACGACAGTTTTGATATATTTTATGACATTTGTATGCTGCCATAAACGAAAGCGTTCCTCGTATCTGCATTCGTGGACGTAAATACCCAGTATGATATGATAACGATATGATCGCAACCTTGAACGAGAAAGACACCGCACACAAAGCATGGAAACGCTCACATTCGTTATCTGATTACCAAGTATTTTCTGAACTACGAACCACTTTTAAGAAACTTAAGAGAGAAAGGTATTGTAACTACATATCGGAAATTGAAAAGTCCGTCAAACAAAACACCAAACGTCTATTCAGTTTTGCCAAAAACAAACAAGCTATATAAAACTTCCTAACTCAATGGTATATAAAGACACTGAGGCAGACAGTCCAGCTGACATAGCAGAACTATTTTCTGACCACTTCGAATCTGTCTTTACATTAGTAGATAACCCTGTTTATCCACGTATTCCCTCCTATCAATCCGACTCAATGACTAATATAAATGTGTCTTATGATGATGTCATCGGAATACTAAGAACCACCGATGTAAACAAAGCATGCGGTCTTGACAATATATCACGCGTAATCCTTAGGGAATGTGCTGCCGAATTAGCAAGTCCACTAACTATGCTTTTTAATATGTCCTTAAACTGTGGAACTTTTCCAACTTGATTTAAAAGAGCAAATGTTGTTCCTATGTACAAGAAAGGAGATAAACGAAATGTGTGCAACTACAGACCTATGTCTCTCTTACCGCTGTTTAGCAAAGTTTTTTGAGAAAGTCGTATACGACTCATTGTATGAGCATGTGCGTAACACAATTTCGGTCAGCCAACACGGATTTGTGAGGTATAGAAGTACAGTATGTAATCTAGCTTGTTACTTGAACGCCATTTCTGAATATATTGACAACAAGAAACAGGTTGATTCCGTTTATTTGGGTTTCAGTAAAGCCTTTAATTCAGTATGCCACCTATTGTTAATTCACAAGCTTAGATCATATGGCTATTCCGGGCAATGCATAGAGTGGTTGCAGTCTTACCTTGTCAACCGAAAACAACGCGTGGTCCTCGAAGGCAAAACATCTGACTGGAAGCCAGTGTTGTCTGGTGTACCACAAGGTTCACAAATTGGACCACTTCGGTTTATTTTGCATATTAACGATCTCACTAATCATGTTGATTCATGTGAAATAACATTGTATTCTGATGATTCCAAATTGTTTAAAGAAATTACGTCGGTGACCGATTGTCAGTTGATGAAGAAGGATCTGGACAGTGAATGTCTTTGGTGTGAGACATGGCACCTTAAACTTAACGTTGAGAAATGCTGCATAATGTCATTCACTAACAAAATGAAACGTATATCCTATAACTACACGATTTTAAGCCATTCTCTGCCCAAGGTCACCGCTGTCAAAGATCTCGGTATCACATTGACCGACAGTTTGACTTTTAAAGATCATATTAATCGTTGTGTTTATACAGCGTGTAAAGCTTTTAAGATGAGTGGTGTTATTAAGCGCGTTTGCACAACATGTACCGATGTACAGGCTTTGCGATCCTTGTATATATCTCTAATCAGAAGCCAGTTGGAGTATTGCAGTGTTATCTGGTATCCATGGCAACATACGTTTATTGACAAAATCGAACGAGTTCAAAAGAAATTCATCAAATATATATGTTACAAATTCAAAATAATACTCCTCTGACAGTTATCCTGAACTTTGCCATCAATTTAGACTACCTTCCCCTCAACATCGTAGGCAAGTTGTAGATCTTTTGTTTTACACAACTGTGTGCACTCCCGAATAGACTCGTAGTATCTGGTAGGGGCTATCCAATTTCACTGTCCTTCACTATCTCTACGCAACTACACACCTTTTAGAGTTTCCAATAGCAGAATCAACATTATAAAACACCGTGTTTTGAATAGATGTATGATTACTTTCAACACATTGTATTTAAGTGATCCAACTTGTGATATATATTCAGGAGCTGAACCATTCAGCTCCTCAAATCAAAAACATTTCTATGTATAACGGATGTTTGCCTGGTATATTTGATATTGTGTGGTTTTTATGTCCTTATTGTTCTTATTGTTTTTAATATTATATTATTGTTTTATTATTTATATGTATTGTTTCAGTTATCAGTCCTATTACTGGGTCCACTGGACCTGTTGAAATCTGAATAAATACAATACAATACATGCCACTGGTTATAGGTATACAATATTATAATTAAGCTAGCTATGCATTTGAATGTTTTTTTTGCAAAATATGCCGACATTCGCCGTGCTTTTGTGGTCCGAAAAAAAAACCGAGTTTCTAAAATTAATTCTTCCAACCAAAAATATTCACTACATGATAAGTTTAAATAGACGCCTGAAAAGGTACTTTTTTGAATAAAAGTCGTTTGCGTTTACCGATCTTGACAGATCGTGCATGAGGTAACCCACTAGTAAAGTGTGCATGCACAGTGCAAGTAAGGTTGCTGTTGGATAATCTAGTCGCCGTGAAGAACCAGTGTTATAATTCACCAGTGTTACATTTGACCCCGGTCTCTCCTATTCCATGCATTGTTTATTCAAACTTTATTAAATGTGTGACCAAAGTGATCCTTTCCACTTGTGACAGTAGGAAAGTGTCAAACTAAACAGTGTAGTTCCCCATTACCAATAACAATCTTGAACATTCACTGCTAGCTTTCAACTACAGTGTATACCATCTGTTGTAATAATTGTATATGTGGATGTAGACAAAGGGTTTGTAGTATACGGTGTAGACACATTTATCACGCCTGCATCTACTGCTGCAAAATGTATCCTCGTCATAAAAACATACCTATGTCTACTACTACTAATAATACTAATAATAAAGTAACCCATTTTGCGCCTAAATCCTCAGAAACCAAGCTCAGAGGCCCATCAATACAAACGGGTTAGTCAATCTCAGAAACAATAAGCCATAGTAAAGTCGTCAACAGATGGATCGATATGCAAGTGAGCTGAAGGTGGATGTGCAAGGTTATAAAGGTAAGTTTTTAAATGACGGAGAAGTTGTGGAATATTTTCAACTGATCTAACACTAAGAGGGAGCACATTCCAGAGAGTTGGTGCAGCAACATAAATTGCCCTAGTTCCAATATTATTATTGATTCTAAGAACAAAAAGTAAACCGGAACTAGATAATCGAAGCTGGATAGGCTTTTGTTTAGGAGTAAGCAATGAATATAAATATGCTGGTTGCTTACATGAAAGTGCCTGGTAGTAATGGTACAGATCTTAAAAATAATACGATATCGGACAAGAACCCAGTGCAAAGAGCTCAGAAGAGGCACCGAGTGAGAAAACTGCGGAGACCAAATCACAACCCAAGCTAAGCAATTCTGTACACATTGTAATCTAGTGATATCCTTAAGGGCAATATTGTGGAAAAGGGAATTGCAATAGTCAAGCCTACTAGCAACAAGTGCAGCTGCGATAGTTTTTGTAACGGAAAGAGGCAAATAACGGCGCATATACGTCGTAATTCACGACTATGATAATAACAGCATCGACAAGAAATATGCCGTCTAAAATTATTGAAATTATCATCAAAGATAACTCCGAGATTTCGTGCTGAAAGTGCAGGCGTAACATACTGGCTAAACATAGGTGTGGGAGAAAAACCTTCAAATTTTTTTACGCTGCGTCTGTGTACCAATAACAAGAAACTATCGGCATTTAACTTAAATCTCCTCAGTCATCCAAACTATTTCCCTCCGAGAGAAGCTGAAGTTAAGGCGGCGCGGCGGAGAAATATTTTCAACAACACCCCCCCCATCCCACCCCCGCCTTCTGATGTCAGGATCCGACAAACGACAGTTGAGGCGTGCTCAAGCTGCGGCTCAGATCCGCCCCCGATACAAATGTTGACTGTACGTAGGCATCAGTTGCATGGCTGCACGTTGGGGTACCATCACCGGATCAATACTGTTTGTAATTCAGCAACCATTGCATGGCAGTATCGTGGCATGCCAACGTTGGTCCAATGTTGGTTGTTCGTAGGCATCCATTGCTTGGCAGTAGCCAGTGGCATATTTAGGATTTCGTAAAGGGGAGGCCAAGATTAGTTACCAATTAATTTTCCTTGCTAAAATGTGGCGGCAATCGGTTACAGAAAAAAGGACAGAGTTCCGCATGAGGGAAAGAACCCCCAATATTTTGATGGGGTGTGGGCTGGATATATAATTAGCCTCCCCAATATTTAAGGAAGCGGGTGCATTTTTGGTTGCAATTTGATGTCGTTGGTCAGCCTGAAGGTGTTTTTGCGAACCTCAAGGAGGTGCAAATTGAGATTTTTGGAGAGTCTGATGGTTTGGTTTTTGGCGAGCCTCAAAGAGAGGAGCAACTGGTGGCTTCTGGTGTTCTTCAAAAATTTTTGAACGTTGCCGAACAATATTTAACAGCTCCCCCTCCCGTGTTCCAATGTCATGATCCGAGAGCGGCGGACGCGGAGTGGTGCTAAAGCTCCGGCTCAGCCCATCCAATATTAATTTCGATCCGGTGCCTATGATATATAATGCAAATTCGCAAATTCATGATATCGAGTTTCCTGTAGCCTAACATTACGAAAATAAAAATATGAAAGACTACTTAGTGTGGCATGAATCAAGCAAATCCAAAAGTTTATTAATTAATATTTAAGACAGTGCTATAATTATAATATCATATCAAAACCCAACCAGCTTAATAAATATGTGCAAACGTGATAACTAACTGTGTTCATTGGGTGTCCAATTCATGCGATAGATCGCAATTCATGCAATGGTACGCAGTGGCGCAGTGACTAGAAAATTGAACTCTCAGTCGCGAGTACCAGGGTGCCGTGTCGAACATTGGGTAAGTTCGTTCACTCTACGTTGCTCCTGTTCACTCAGCTGTATGAATGAGTACCTGGCAATAGACAATGGTGGATATTTCTGTACGAATATCCTTCACGCATTAATTCACCATAGTCTACCAGTATATCTACACGACTAAATGGCGTTCTCCTAGTCCTGATTCTTAATCTAATTGTCTTTATCATAGCCCAGCATGCAGTATGTCGCCTAGTCTGGTTGATCGTATATTAATCTGACAGTTTGTGTCACAGGCCGACAGAACGTTTCCACAAATACTCAGTGCACAATTTTTTTTTGCTAACAACAAATACACAACAGTCGTCGCAAACACAGTTCCCAGTCGCCTGGAACAGGTAATGCAATCAGATACATAATAGCACACAACAATGTTATAGGCGAATGATTCATGGTGTAGCTCTGTGAATTCAGTACACCTACTTAACTGTGGGGCGGTTGACCTAATTTCCGAGAAAATACATTGACAGGCATGTCTCGCGCGCGCTATACACAGGGCTGTATTCCGGAAAACGAAACAACTGCTCCTGTGAGAAAGCCGTAGTAATTCCAGAAAATTGGGTCGTATGGCTTCGCATTCATCCTCGCGCACCAGGGGGCGTTGCTGCTTACACCAGTCTCACTGTCTCCTAGTCCGACAGTATATAATTTATAATATATTTATATACTGTTAATATGACAGTTTGCCTCCGTCAACTGGCAGTAGGCCTATGTCTCCTAGGCCGACACTTTATTCGGGGTTGTCTCCTAGACTTACATCATGTCTCCGACAACATTAACTGCACGTATGCTTATTAGACCAGGGTTCGGCAAACCTTTTTAAGTGTGGGCCCAATTAATGTTGCCAGGTTAGCTATCTGCGGGCCAAAGCTTTTAATCAGGTAAGACGTAAAACGTAGAGTGTGTTTTATGCTACCCTGAAACAACACATAAATCACATATTAAACGCCACGTCTAGAACATTTAAGGGAAATGGTGACACTGCACTGTTCTACCAACTGTCGTAGTATTACGCGCTTTAATAGAACCTCATTATCCTAGATGTCAGAGTTCAGATGATCACGTGTTAAGGCTTTGATTAAACATTCATTCCTTCTAACGTGTCTTATAGTAAACTGTCATGTAATAGCTATTATCAGTACATCCAAGCAACACAACAACATGGTGACAGCGGCGAGATCAAACTAAGGGCGGCGGTAACGTATTGACACTGAAATCGTGAACTTTGAATCAACTGATGAGTGAATAATATGTCTTTATTCGCCGTGCCTGAATTTTTTTTTAAAGAATCACGCGCAACATGAATAACGTCACTCGACAGCCGCGTCTGGGTCAAAGGTCACGTCACATGCAATTTGACAGCTACGTGTAAACAACAGAGACATTCAGCCTTCTGTAATTTTTACCGGGGCTCATAAAAGCAGCCTGGCTGGTAGTTTTAAGCTACACAATTTATAAGACACACAGCTAACACGCTACTAGTAGGCGCGAATTGGCTAACAACAACAGCGAACATGGATCACATACCAAGAATGGATTGGTCAGTGGAAAATCAAGCAGAAACATTCAAGTTATTTAAACAACGAATGGAATTATACTTCAAAGCAAAGCGAATTGAGGAAGGAGAACAAGTAGTACACATTCTACTACAAGTCGGCGATGAAGGACTACGCCGATACAACTCTTGGAACCTCACAGAAGAGGAAAGGGAAGATCCTACCAAGATATTCGCCAAATTCGTTGAACAACTTGAGCCGTGTGAAAACTATCGCATCAGCCGGTTACGACTTATGCACTACCGTCAAAGGCCAGAAGAAAACTTAGATTGTTTCATAAACAGATGCAAACTGCTAGCTCTGAAATGCGAGTTTCAAGATAACGAATTGAATGAGCGACTCATTGAACTGATCGTAGCTGGTACGCCAATTCCTGATTACCAGAAGGAATTGCTTGGAAAAAACAAGAACTACACACTGGACGAAGCAATTCAGTTGGGACGAGCGTATGAAGCGAGTGCCTCCCACGTCCAGCAGATTCGTGACATGGGAACAGTGGCGACAACTGCGGTGTATAGCTTCAGACGTGGTGCAAACTCATCCGCCAGATGTCGCAACTGTGGTCAACAACACCCATTCAAACCGCGTGAAAGTTGTCCAGCATTTGGAGTCGAGTGCAGAGCATGCGGCAGAATGAACCACTGAGCGAAATGTTGTCTGACTAAGAAAAAACAGCATGCCAACAACATCACGCCACATCAGCGCGGACGTTCGAAATCCAGGAAAAGAAACGAGCATCGGCAACGACAACATTCGTATGCAAACGAAAAGACAATTCATCAAATGCGTTCCAATGCACAGAACACTGACACACTCGAACAGTCATTTGATGCACTCAAGTTTCATGACGTGAAAGTGTCAGCAATGTGTCTCGGGCAAAATAATCGCGATGAAACCTATGCGCAGGTGCAAATTAAACTGAGCAATCGTCCTGGCATCCACAATTTGAGCCTGGAAGTGGACACAGGCGCACAAGGCAATACACTTCCACTGCGAACATTTCGACGCATGTATCCGGACAAGTTAAATGCTGAGGGATTCCCCGTTGATAACATCGTCGCAGCAGCAAGAGGCGCACGATTGACGGCGTACAATGGCACGTCCATCACATGCCATGGCGTGGTTAACATTTCATGCAGCTACCACAAGTCGGCATGGGGCGACACTCGGTTCTACATCGTTGATGTAACCGGCCCTGCAGTGATTGGTCTTCAGTCGTGTGAAAAGTTGAAGCTGGTGACTCTACATTGCACCATCAAGACGCACTCCTCAACAGAAGATATACCTGCTACGGGACAATCAGCTGTCACGAGCACAGCCTCTATAAACAGCGTTGATGACCTCACTAGAATGTATCCAGAACAGTTTGACAGAATCGGCTGTTTTCCTGGTGAAGTGAAGTTGGTGGTGGATCCCGCAGTTCCTCCTCGCGTAAATCCTCCAAGAAAGACACCAATTGCGCTAAAAGATGCTATCAAAAGCAGTCTTGACTCCATGGTGGAAAATGACGTCATACGCAAAGTGCGCGAGAATGAGCCAACAGAGTGGGTCTCAAGCCTGGCATATGCAAAGAAGAAAGATGGGAGCCTAAGAATATGTTTGGACCCCAAGTTCTTGAATCAGGCACTGAAGAGACCGCACCACAAAACTCCTACGTTGGAAGAACTTAATCACAAGTTCACAGGAGCAAGATATTTCTCCAAACTTGACGCCAAAGCCGGATACTGGAGTGTCCAGCTTCACAAGGACTCTCAACTCCTCACTACGTTTCAATCTCCTTACGGTCGATATGCCTTCAAGCGACTTCCATTCGGCTTGTCTGCATCACAAGACATCTTTCAATCCAGGATGGACATGATTCTCGAGCAGTGTGATGGAGCAGAAGGAATCGCTGACGACGTGGTGGTTTACGGTGCCACAGAAGATGAACATGACAGAAATCTTCATCAACTCATGAACATTGCGTCGAGGAACGGGCTTGTCTTCAATTCCAACAAGTGCCTGATCAAGGAGAGCAGTGTCAGTTTCTTTGGCCTCATCTACGGCATTGATGGCATCAAACCTGATCCGGACAGGATCCGCGATTTGCAAGACATACCACCACTTCGAGACAAGAAAGAGCTTCAGCAGTTTCTTGGACTCATGACCTTCTTGAGACCATTCATACCGAACTTGGCTGACAAGGCTTCAATGCTTCGAGATCTACTGAAAGAAGACAGCATGTTCATGTGGGAACCGCACCATCAAAGTTGCTTCGATGGTATGAAACATCTTGTCACCTCAAGGTCAAGTCTTCAATACTTCAGCGTGTCCAAAACACCCATACTTCAGACAGACGCTAGTCTCCTTAGACTTGGCGCAGCGTTACTTCAAGAGAACGAGTCTGGTGTAATCCAACCGGTGGTATACGCATCGAAGAGTCTATCAAGCGCAGAGAAACGATATGCCTGCATTGAGCGAGAGTTGCTAGCCATTGTTTTTGGCACACAACGGTTCCACACGTACCTACACGGACGCAAGTTCAAGGTCGTCACGGACCACAAGCCTCTCGTTGCGATCATCCAGAAAGGTCTTGTCAACTCTCCACCGCGACTACAAAGAATGCTCCTCAAACTGCAAGGGTATGACATGGAAGTTGAATACCAACCAGGAAAGGACATTGTCCTTGCGGACACCCTCTCGCGTCTTCCAAGTACGCACAACACAGAAACGATCGACCTTGACGTTCGTGTTGACTTCGTCCGATTCTCTGATGAACGCATCCAAAAGCTGAGGAACAAGACGAAGGCTGATCCAGTTCTCCAAGCACTCTCAGAAACGATCGTGACTGGATGGCCCGAAGCAATAAAGGAGTTGCCAACTAGCATCCGTTCATACTGGTCGTTCCGCGATGAACTCTCCGTGGAAGATGGTATCCTACTGAAAGGAACACGAGTCATCATTCCTGAGAGCATGCAGACATTCATACTGGAGAAACTACACTACGGTCACCTCGGCACAGAGAAGACGAGACTCAGAGCAAAAGACTCTGTGTATTGGATCAACATCAATCGTGACATTGAGACTACAGTCAAGTCGTGTGACATCTGTCAAGAACACCAACCAGCGCAGCAGCACGAGACGCTACAGCCGCACGAAGTACCGAGTAGACCTTGGGAAGTGGTTGGTACAGACATGTTTTTCTTCAACGACGCAGACTGGCTCATCATTGCGGACTACTATTCCAAATGTCCCATCGTGCGCAAAATGCCGAAGCCATGTCTAAGCTCAACCGTCGTTTCTGTCACAAAGCAGATCTTCAGCGAGACAGGCGTTCCTATGCGTGTCGTGTCGGACAATGGCCCGCATTTCGCCAGTGCAAGCTACACAGATCTGTCAAAGATGATGGCATTCCAACACGTAACGTCTTCGCCGAGGTATCCACGCTCAAACGGCTTCATCGAACGCCAAATCCAAACCGTGAAGCATGTCATGAAGAAGGCGAGGCAAAGTGGGCAGGATCTCGACTTGGCGCTACTGTGTCTGCGAACAACGCCAATTGACAGCAAACTTCCAAGTCCAGCAGAGCTCCTCAATGGTCGCAAAATACAGTCAACTATTCTGACGAAAATCGTTGACACACGCCATGATCATGACGATATGAGAACGAGGCTACAAGAGCAACAGGACAAGATGACGTTTCAGCACGATCAACACGCAAGAGATCTCCCGCCTCTGCACAACGGTCAAGAAGTTCGCTTCCGTGATCAAGACGGCCGGTGGAGATCTGCGACGGTCCTTGACAAAACACCGAATCCAAGATCGTACATTCTCACGACACCGAGCACAAGCACTATCCGAAGAAACAGAAATCAAATCCGAGACGACTCACCCGATCGTCAGGAGAGTATCGTTTGCCAGTCCGACTACAATCCAGCCCGCTCCAGCTGTTGTGAATTCAACTACTCCCACGAAGACTACAGACGGCTCGGCTGAGAACATTGTTCAAAATAATACAACTGGACTATATGTGACCCGCTCTGGTCGTCATATTAAGCAGCCTCAGCGTTATGCATGAATAGATACAAAGACTGTAAGCAAGGCATACTGTATAGCTTATATCAGAGTTAAATATATTGCATGTTGTTCTTTTACAAGTTTACAGTTATTTCAGAGACTGTAACAAGTTACTTTGAGTAAGTCATAATTTCTTCTTTTGTAAAAAAAGGGAGATGTCGTAGTATTACGCGCTTTAATAGAACCTCATTATATTATAGGTCAGAGTTCAGATAATCACGTGTTAAGGCTTTGATTAAACATTTATTCCTTCTAACGTGTCTTATAGTAAACTGTCATGTAATAGCTATTATCAGTACATCCAAGCAACACAACAACACCAACTAGACCTTGCCCACCACTGTCTGGATAAAGCAGATACATTGCAAGTCGCAAAACAACTTTCACACGGTATCGAAGGTGTTCTTGGTGTGATTCGTCTGGGAATTCCGATATCGCTCAACCAAATGCTGTCGAAATGTACCAATAAATTCTGCGAAATACCAAGCAATGCTGACAAACTGCTGTTTCATCGCACGAAGTTGTAGGGGAAGGGCGAGTAAAGTGGGCCCCTTAAGCGCCGCTTGACCTACATTTGACATTTGTGTACAAACAAGTTTAATTTGTGTTACGTTACCTAGCTATGTATCTTGACTAGGTGTATGCACAGTCTAGTTACTCTATCTTAATAAATATAATAAATCAGATGTGTTTTTTAAAAGACACCCATTTTATTATTGTACAACATGTGGAGGCCAAAGTGGGCCCCCTCAAAACGCTGTGCGATGCCACTTAATCGTCGGTGTAAATCTCGCACATAAATCCGCCACGCTCATACCCGGCACACTCACGGTGTGCCAACTGGCCTCACTCCCCGCACTGCGCCCAGCTTTCGCCTCTTCTGCTGTTGGAATACAATTCCGAACAGTACAGACAAGGCGTAGTGTCGATGTTTTCCTTCTTTTTCTTGTTTTTCTTTGACGTTTTCTCAGCTTTCGGGTGCCCTCTCTTCCTTGAACTGCTTGGTTGTAGGCACGTTACCATTCTCGCCTTGGCCTCGAGTGCTATCTTGTATGGGCTGCCTGTAATGATGCAGGTCTTCCCTCTCTTTGTGGCTTTTCGCATTGTAGCCTGGTTGATTCTGGGTACCGGCGAAACAACCGTTATTGCGATGTGCTGTGCGCGCTGGTGTGTCGGTAGTGACCCAAACATTACGGTTTCTTGGTCTCGTCGTGGCGCATACGTGTCTCGAACACGTGGTGGCGCATCGGTGTCTCGAACACGTGGTGGTGCATCGGTGTCTCGAACACGTGGCGGCGCATCGGTGTCTCGAACACGTGGTGGTGCATCGGTGTCTCGAACACGTGTTGGTGCGCCAGTGTCTCGATCACGTGGTGGTGCGTCGGTGTCTCGATCACGTGGTAGTGCATCTGTGTTTCAATCACGTTGTGGTGCATTGGTGCTTGTCTCCCTTACGAGGTCAGTCGGCTTTGCAGCAGCGAAATCATGCTCATCGAAGACGGTGCGGTCGATCGGCCATATTCCGGTCTCCCGGAAGCCGTTCACTGCTGTTTTCATTGTAGCAGCACGGACATACCCGATTCCGAACAATTCGGCAATATGAAAGGTTGTCACAACTCGACCTGGGTGGGACCGTAGCCAACATTCTACCGCCTGTGTGTAGTATGTCATCAGTGGCTTCAAGAAGCTGACATCGAGTGGCTGCATGCGATGGCTACAATGCGGCGGTAGGCAGATGACGGTCACAACATTGGCCCGAGCAATTTCGATGAAAGGCAGGTTGTTGGTGTGCGTCTTGTGGCCATCTAAGATCAGAAGAACGGGTCTTGCTTCGGATGGATTTGCGTGCTTCAAGAAGTGTTTGAACCATGTCACAAAAATGTGAGATTGCATCCATCCTGTCTCGTGTGCCACTGCCATTGACGCGGGGGGTGCTTGGTCCACCAGCTCGTCTATCATCCTCTTCCTCGGGAAGATGAACAGTGGTGGTATGAAATATCCAGCAGCACTCATGCAAATTTCAACCGTAACAAAGTGGCCCCTCTCAGCAGACGACAGCGAACCGACTGGCGATTATCTTCGATGGTCGATTGGGTACAGTCGTTATACCCGTCTCGTCTACATTATAGACGCGATCTGGAGTAAACCTCTTCGCATCTTCAACCGTTTCCAGTAAATCGACGAACGCGTTGACGGTTCCCTGGTTGAATGCTCTTGCGTGAGCTGCCGATGTAGGTTCTGGTATTCTCAGGGAAATCGCGTCTCTGTGGCGAACCATAAAGTCGTGACACCAGTCCTTTCCAGCTTCGCGTTTCCTGCTGTAGAAGTTATGTTGAATCACAGTTGCTTCAGCAAAATCATATGCGACCCGCTTCAGTTGCGATAAAGTGAAACCAAACAGCATGCTCTCCATGCGTTTAATATGGGCAATGAGTTCTGACTACATCGCTGGTGAAAATAAAGGTCGGAATCTGCCCAAACCCTTTTCTGCCGCAGCTGCAAAGTCTTCCTCTCTCTTGCATCTTCGTTGCAGGGTGGAGCGGGGAATCCCAAACTGCTTAGCAGCACGCTTGAGCCCCATTACTTTTCCGCGCACAGCCTCGACAGCCAACTGCATGTTGACAAGATTCCATATTTGCTGGTTCGTTTTTCGTTTGTACGCACCCATGAAGGAATGTATGTCTGTAAAGGAACCAGTTCAAAATGATAGCGCTGACTTGGTTAATGCATTGTAATAATTAATTAATTAACACAAGTTTATGATACAACTTATATGACCAAATATACATATCGACATTATCGAAGTCTATAGTGATGTTATTGCATCGCCTGCGATGTAACCACACTGTCCATAATATGCACAGCATCTGCGGCCAAAGATTATCGGTAAGACGCCATTTTGGGATTAATGCGTTACTTCACGTCAAATTTTAATTGCTCATTCAACTAACTATACAGTATTGCTATATGGACCAGATTTATAGTTATATACCCTGATCATTTATGAAAATGTGGAGTTTGTAAGACACGTCAATTATTTTAAGAAAAGTACCTAAAATACAAATTTGCTACTCACCGTTTTTAATTCGCGCCTAGCAAACAACTACGACGTTGAGTGGTGGCCCCTGGCGGGTATGTAAATACTACTACCGTTGATTTGACTGCAATGCATACCCGGTACGCTATGCCAGTGGTTTGGCCGAGGGGCCCACTTTACCCGTCCTTCCCCTAGTTCACAGTGAAACAATCTTATAAATAAATATGATACATTCTTCTTCTAACCCAATAATATTGCACTCTGCAAAGAAGCAACCAGAGAAGTTTGTAAATTGACCACTGAGGGCGGTCTGTAGACTGTCCGGCACACCAACAAGCACCGGGCTGCCATCTTCGATACGCGGTCTGTCTTCGCCGCAAAATTAGCTGGTGAATTTGAAATGTACATAGCTGTTGTTCTTGGTGTGAATATTTTAGAATAATAATAATTTTATTTATAAAACGCCGTATATCAGGAATATAGTTCTGCTCAGAGGCGCATACAAATACAACATTGTTAAAATATAAATATACAATTGTTTACATGGTAAATATATTACATAAGATACGTAAATATTATATTAAAAAACGTAAGGCTTCTAAAACTCGTCATGTATAAGCTTAACTTATTCATAATAAATTAATAGTAAAATAAAATAATGAAATAAATAACGGCTTAAAAAGATATGTTTTCAAATGTGACTTAACAAATTCAAGAGAGTCTATCAGGCGCAGATAGTCCGGCAGATCATTCCACAGGCGCGGTGCTGTCACTGAAAAACCTCGCCGACCACATTGTTCTAAATTGTAGCGAGGTACTCTCATGTGACGGCTTCCGGCGGAGCGAAGCTGGCAGCCCGGCGTGTATTCAACAATCATGTCAGCGATGTATTCGAGCGCGAGGTCGTACATCGCTCGGAATGTCAACACCAGTATTTTGTATGTTATACGCCATCGAACGGGCAACCAGCGTAGGCGTAATGTGGAGGTGATCTCGGCGTCGTTGCTGCGTTATATAGATAGTTAGATAGATAGATTTCCATACTGTCAACAGCGCAGCGCTGTGGACAATCCTAACAAAACTTGGTTGCCCAAGGAAGTTTATCCACATCATCCGGCTATTTCATGACATCATTTCAAGTGAAGTGCTCTCAGACGGCGCAGCCTCAGCCCGCTTCCCCGTCCGCTACCACTGCCAGATCGTCTGCATACAGTAGCTTCCGGAGGATATCTATAATAATAATAACTTAATTTTAGAACTTATTTCCAAAGTAAAAATCTGTCCAAAGGTGTTAATCAATGTGTGTAAATACTAATACTTATGTAATGATTAATAGAGGTACTAAAATGTGAGCAATAAAATAAAACGTCTACAAAGTTGCTATAACCAAACTGTGCTAAAGCTATAATTCAATGCACATTACATACACCAAATTGAGTCTGAGATTGTGGATACTTACTTTAAATAAAACAAAATATATAATAATAATAAATCACTTTACAATAACATATTAAGTAATAAATACTTATTAAGATAGACACTAGTGTAATAATATACAACTAAAATAATATACTAATATATATTATGATATGATGATAGAGAATAATTGTCACATAAAACTGGATATTGAATTCAATGTTTGTTCCCAAGTTTCTCTGAGAGGTAAACATAATGTTGCAAATACGTAAATAAATATCTCCAAATAAACATCTTTGTTTTTTAATTGCATCAGCGATCGGTAGATCAGAGAAAAATGGTCGAAGGAAATGAAAGGTCATACACCGTGGCGATTGACCTCTGTCCCATGGAAGACATAAAAACATTCTGTCCTAACGTTAGTCTATTAATAATTATAGATAGACGTAACAGAGACACATAATATAAATATATTAGGAAAGAGATAAAACATACTGTCCCAAAGTTAACGTATTAATAATTATAGATAGTGGTAACAGAGATACATAATATAAATATATTTGAAAGGGATAAAACATACTGTCCAAAAGTTAGTGTATTAATAATTTTAAATAGTGGTAACAGAGATACATAATATAAATATATTATGAAAGAGATCAAACATACTGTCCCAAAGTTAGTGTATTAATAATTATAGATAGTGGTAACAGAGACACATATTACAAATATATTATGAAAGAGATCAAATATACTGCCCCAAAGTTAGTGTATTAATAATTATAGATAGTGGTAACAGAGATACATAATACAAATATATTATGAAAGAGATCAAACATACTGTCCCAAAGTTAGTGTATTAATAATAATAGATAGTGGTACCAGAGATACATAATATAAATATATTATGAAAGACATAAAACATACTGTCCTAAAGTTAGTGTATTAATAATCATAGATAGTGGTACCAGAGATACATAATATAAATATATTATGAAAGAGATAAAACATACTGTCCCAAAGTTAGTGTATTAATAATTATAGATAGTGGTAACAGAGACACATAATACAAATATATTATGATAGAGATAAAACATACTGCCCCAAAGTTAGTGTATTAATAATTGTAGATAGTGGTAACAGAGACACATAATATAAATATATTATGCAAAATTAAACAGGTTCAAACTTTCCCCGGCGCTAGCCAGCATTTAAGCGACATCGATCGGTATTAAGCGGTTACGACACAGGCTTGCACCACACTAAATCAATATGTTCAGCACACATTTCAATAATTAAACTTTCCTGTAAGCGAACATAGATAGCCGGATTGACATTTAATACCCAGTCGTGTGTGGTAATCATTTGTAGACGCGTTCAACTCAGATATGAGGATATCGATGGCGTCGTTTCACATATACTAACGACCGTGTATAAAATACTTTGTATAATAATAATAATTATTATTATTATCATTATATTAATCAGAAGTAGCGAAATAATTAAATTGATATTAAACATAGTTAGCTGGTAAACATTTAGGAATACGTATTTAGGCTATAATTGCTCTAGCGTCTTACCTTCACGAGATGACATTTCCTAATAAGGAATAGGCGCGGAATATTGTATTGCGGAAGATGTAATGTATTGCTTACCTTCGTTTTGTGTACTGAAACGTCTACAGTATTTGAGTCATTCGCATTGTTTCAAATATTTTAAAGAGCACTGCGACATACTATTTTAAAAGAATTACTTGTTTGCGTTGTGAATCCACGATACTATTAACATAATTTATGCGCAATCAAAATATTCCAGAAAGTCGTTAATGGATTGATGAACCGGTTTCTTGGTTGTTATTATTATTTGACATATTTAACTCGCAAGAAACTTGTTTTTTCTATTTGTATATTTCAACCGCATAGCGCGGTCGTCATTAACAGAATTAAGTTAAGGGTGTGTCACATGACCACTGTCATGTGACACGTCAGCTCTGGTGTTTAATCCATCAGACCTTCTCCAGTTTGTGTCACATGGCAGTGGTCATGCGACAAATCCATAACGTCATTCTGCTGATGAAGATCGCGCGATGTGGTTGAAATATACAAATCGAAGAGAGGTAAATATGTCAAATAATTCCAAAAAATATTTGCACTAATATGCAAAGTGTTCCCTACCGTCAGGTAATAAATGGTTTTACCAGACAGCAGCCACCCTCGTACCTGCGAGCGACATCGCTTGTTGACTCTGTGACATTTCGCAGCCCGTGGAATGTCGTCGTTTCACAGAAGGTCCTGAAGGCTCGACCCCACTGCTTTGTCAGGTCGCTCGACTCGTCTCGTCTCGTCTCGTCTCGTCTCGTCTCGTCTCCGGCGTCACCTTGCTGCAGCGACTTCGCCAATACCGGATTGTCTGGCATTTGGTATTCTGGCATCGGGTTTACAGAGATGGTGGCTGTCGTGACAACAAGATGGTTCACGTTGTTACAAGATAGTCGGGTTTTTTGTGTGCTGTGCTATTATCATTTAATAACGCTCACAAGAGTCGTTGAAGTAGTAGGCCTACACGTGTGTGACGTTTTCCCATCGACTGGTTAAATCACTATCGGAATTACATAGTTGTGAAGTGTATCGTCACTGGAATATGCACTGGTGTCTGATATGAACTAGATATTGTGCTATATAAAAACCTATATTAACTTTTTTTACTAATGAAGGTAGGGATTCCTCAATGTTATATTGTAAGATCTTACTTATCCATAACCATAAATGATTCGACATGCAAGACAACGCCGTAACAAATATCAAGTACACCAATTTTGTTTAGCTGCACGGTTCTGTGGAACTCTCTCCTTCTAGTGATATATCTCTTCTGCTGCTCTTCCAACTCTTTAGAATATTAGTGTTAAATCAGATTAAAATATTACACAATTTGTCCGTCATCTAAAGTTTACATTCTAAACACTTACCTTAATATTCTTGCTTATCCACCTTAGTTCATTGGTGTTTACGAGGAAAAGTAGTACATTATTATTATGATTAACCAATAATCTCTCGATTGAGAGTCCTGATGTTCTAAACTATACCCCTATAGTGTTAATGTGTTAATCAGGTGCACTGCCAAGACAATTGTCAATCCTGGTGGTTCCTGCTTAGTTTTCGTAGTAATATATAATTTTGAGCAAATAAGATTAACTTCTCACGGCACTTACAGCAACCACAGTTGTAGCATAGTATAGTGTCAATAGTGACTCTCAATATGAACAATATGTACATAAATTGTGGCAGTATTACATATAACTACTGTGTACGTAATGTTTACTGTGGAGCGCAGTAGCGCAGCGGTACGAGCTCCGGACACTCGACTGATAGAACGCGGGTTCGAATCCTGTGCAACGGTGTTGAATCTTGGGCAAGTTCATTTACTCTACATTGCTTTAATTCACTTAGTTGTATGAATGAGTACCTAGCTATATACAGTAGTGGATATTTGTGTACGAATAGTTTTCGCGCATTAATTGCTGATGGCTGAATGCTTCCCAGAGAAGTCGAGATAGTGATCGATTGAACAGGTCTTCCAGGGAGTAAAGTGTAAAGCGCTTTTAGCAGTCCTGAGGAATGGATACTGCGCTGTATAAGAACTAACCTTTATAACTACATGTTTATTGAAAGGAACAACTCTAATCTTTCAAGATTACTGTCACCATTCGGAGTTCATTTTCCAGGCGAAATGCTTTTTTGGTGACTTGATTTGAAAGAATACTTGCATAGGTGTTAAAATCGAACAGTTGATCACCATGGTTATTCCCTTATTCTGGTATTCCATCGCCATAATTTAGAGGGGTACCTACCGATACTGGCATTACCAAGAACCCCTAGTTTAAGCTGCGTCTTCCCACACGTCAGCGTTGTTAGCATCTCGCACGTAACCTACTGTCAATAATACGGCCAACCTACGAGTAGATACGTGGTCCTTGGTTACTCCCAGCAGAACATTTAAAGAACCCGCTTTATCTGAATCGATGGGGCTCCTGGCTGATTCCACTGTTAGGCGGGCGGGTGCCACAATGTCAGACCCCAGACTACAGAGCGACGGAGTAGCTGCTGTTACGTTTCCTGTACCCTGTAGCAACGCCTGTAGCACCTCTCGCATCTCTCGCATCTCTCGCATCTCTCGCATCTCTCGCATCTCTCGCCGTATCTCTGGAAACTGCCGCTGTACCTCCTGCATCTCACGCATCTCTTGCCCCATCCCTGGAATCTGCCACAGTACCTCCTGCATCTCACGCATTTTTTGCCGCATCTCTGGAATCTGCCGCTGTACCTCCTGCATCTCACGCATTTCTCGCCGCATCTCTGGAATCTGCCGCTGTACATCCTGCATCTCACGCATCTCTCGCCGCATCTCCGGAATCTGCCGCTGTACCTCCTGCCTGTGCTCTTCAGTGATTGTGTTTGCTGCTACCTGCAGCACTGCTTTATCGTGCAGCTCCCCTCGCATCTCACGTACCTCATTCATCTCCAGCCTCATCTCCGAACTTTTCTCCCACCACAAGATTTAACAAGATTTAACAAGATTGCCACCCAGAGAATTAACTCTAGGTAGCAGGTGGACAAGGAAGCCCTTGGTTTATCGAGAGTCCGACCCTTTTATCTATGTGTATCCCGCCCGTCTGAGGTTTTTTGTCGATTTTATTTTTAAACATATTCACGCTACTAGCACCCACACAATCAACAGGTAATCTGTTCCATTCATTTACAGTCCTTTGTGAAAATGAAAACTTTCTTATATCCAATCTACTCTGCTCCTTTGCTAATGCAAGATCATGTCCTCTAGTCCTTCTATCTTTCTTAACTGAGAAAAACATATTTCTATCAATATTTTCGTAACCCTTCAATATTTTAAACACTTCTATCTGATCTCCTCTCAATCTCCTGGTCTCTAGTGTTATTAAACCGCATTTTTTTAGGCGTATTTCGTAACTAAGATCCCTCAGATTTGGTATCATTTTAGTTGCTCTCCTCTGCACTCTTTCTAGCATATCTATGTCCTTCCTGCGATATGGCCTCCACGCTTGAATACAATATTCTAAATGAGGCCTAACTATTGTTTTGTACAGCGGTATTATTAGCTCTTTTTCCTTATACGTTATGTTTCGCCTAATTAATCCAAGGATTTTATTTCCCTTTGAAGCTGCAATTCCGCACTGCTCTGAAATCTTCATATCAGCACTAACGGTTAACCCTAAGTCCTTTTCTTTTACAGTAGTACTTAGTACAGTACCCCCCATTGTATATTCTACTTCTTCGTTCCCATGTCCTATGTGGAGGCATTTACATTTCCCAAAATTGAACATCATTTGCCACTTTTCAGACCATTTGATCAACCTGTCAAGATCATCTTGTAAATGCTGTCTATCTCCATCACTTTTAATCCTTCTAAACACTTTTGTATCATCCGCATATTTCAACACCTTGCTTGTTATTTCATCATCCAAATCGTTGATGTATATTAAGAATAATATAGGACCTAATACTGATCCCTGTGGTACCCCACTCAATACCGATTTCCAGTTTGAAGCCTCCCCATCAACTATTACACGTTGTCTTCTGTCAATCAGCCATTGTTCTATCCAGTTTATTATACCATTTCCTATGCCATGGGCCTTTAGTTTAAGCAGTAATCTTTGATGTGGTACTTTGTCAAAAGCTTTTTGAAAATCTAAGTAGACGATATCTACTGGTGATCCCTCATCTACCCACTTAGTGATGTCTTCCAAAAAACATAACATATTTGTTAAGCATGACCTCGCTTTAAAAAAACCATGTTGAGATGGGTTTATCAAGTTTTGTTTAACAAGAAAATCCACCATGTGATCTTTAATTAGTCTTTCTAATAATTTACAAATCACTGATGTTAAACTCACTGGTCTATAGTTCTCTGACTTGTTTCTCGAACCTTTTTTGAATAACGGTATAATGTTTGCTTCTTTCCATTCTAAAGGAACCACTCCCTCTTCTAATGACAAGTTGAAAACTGTTGCAAGTGGTATGCTAATTTGTTCTACAATTTCCAATAGTAGTTTGGGTGGAATACTATCCACTCCAGGTGACTTATTATCCTTCATAGCCCTTATTTTCTTAGCTACCATTTTCGGGGTTACAACTAATTGTCCTAAATAGTCTGAATCTGCCCCCTTGAACTTAGCCTCTGGTATTGGCAGTGAACTAATATCTTCCCTGGTAAACACTGAACTAAAGTACTCATTCAGGTCTTCTGCCATTATGAATCCCTCTGATATTATATTTCCAGCACTATCTTCTAGAGGACCGACCTTATCTTGAACTTTCTGTTTGCTTCGAACATACGCATAACAACTCTTGCTGTCATGTTTTATATTACTAGCTAATTGTTGTTCATAGCTTCTCTTTGAATTTCTAATTTCAGCTGTAGCTTGGTTAAGTGCTTCTTTATAATTGTTGTAGTGTTCATCATTTCCAGTACATCTATATGACTTCCACATCATTTGTTTATACTTAATTTTTATAATGGCTTCTTTCGATAAGTGTTTCTTTTTGGACCGTTTTCCTTGTTTTTTGAAGGGTACAAATTTTTCGATTATGCACTTAATTTCACTCTTTAATATATTCCAGCATTCTGTTGCCGTCTTATTTTTCAGTGTCTTATTCCAGTCTATCTTTGCTAAATATTTCCTCATGTCCTTATACCTTCCTTTGTGGAAATTTCTCCTATACTGCTTTTTGCTATTCCTTTCTGATTTTACTTTGATGGTAAAATGTATCTGGTTGTGATCGCTACTCCCCAGTGGCTCACATATCTTGACATTGTCAACTAATTCATTTTGTGAGGACAAAACTATGTCTAACACATTCTCACCCCTGGTTGGTTCTAGCACATGTTGAGAAAGGAATGTATCTTGAACTAAAACTAAAAACTTGTGGTCCTCTCTCCCCATACTCTGTACAGATTTCCATTGTATATGCCCATGGTTAAAATCTCCCATAATAATACAGTCCCGTTTGCTTACTTCCCTTATAGCGTTTTGTATTTTTTCATTCTCTTCTATGCTTATGTTTGGACTTCGATAAACTAACCCAACTGTTAACGTTGAGTTTCCTGTAACTATGTTACACCAAACAGCTTCTTCGCAATCTGCTTCTCTTTCTAATTTAATTTCATAAGCCTGAATAGATTCTTTAATATATAAAATAACTCCACCTCCCTTTCTTCCTATTCTATCTTTTCTAAACATTACATATCCTGTCAGTCCCAATTCAGCATCTGATATATCGGTGGTGGTCCAGGATTCGGTTATACCTATTATATGAGGGTCAATATCTTCTACCATAATGTTTAGTTCATTTCTTTTGTTTACTATACTCCTTGCATTTAAACAAACACATTTATATCCAGCTTCAGAAGAGTTTTCCAGACTGTTATTTGTTGATTTATTTGTGCTGTCTTTATCTATGCCTCCATTTTCAGACTTTTCCGTGAGTCCCCCCTGCGAATCTAGTTTAAATAGATGCAACCTGTCCCACTGTCAACAGATTGCAGCAGATTCTCTGAGAAAACTGCTGCCCCCTTTCCACTAAGATGGAGGCCATCTCTCATGTACATATCTTCCCTCCCAACAAAGTATCCCCATAAATCTGTGAATCCCACCCCCTCTTCTCCACACATCTGCTCAGCTAGTGCATTGATCGCCATCCTCTTGCAGTTTCTATACGTTGCCCCCCTTCCTCCCATTACTGGCAAAATTCCTGACAAAATAACCTGTACGACTCTCGTCTTCTTTAGCTTCCTCACTAACTGTCTATACTTCTGTACTATCGCAGTTGTTCCCTCCCTGTCTGCATTATTTGTTTCTACATGTACCAGTATAGACCCCCCTTGCCATATCCCAATACCTTCTCTACCCTGTCAGTTACATGTTCAATCCTAGCCCCCGGTAAACAAACAACGATGCCGTTCCCCTCGCTCAGTGTCTTGTCCGTCTTTCTCATAATGGAGTCACCCATAAACACCCTCTCTTTCCTCATTGCCCCCTCAATCACTGCCTTAGAATAGCTCCTTCTTCGGTTTGCATCTGTCTGGTTGTTGTCTTTCCCCCCTGCCGTCTTCTCTCCTGTCACATTCTCTTCCGATCCATTCTTTCCTGTCGCTTTTTCTCTTGTCACCTTTCCTCCTGTCAGCGACCCTTTTACCGACTTCTCTTCTATCACATTTGTTCTCACTTCCTTTCGTCCCTTCTTCTTTCGTCCCGTCTCATTTTCCTCTCTCCTCTCCCGTTCCATCTTCCCTCCCTCCTTCTCTACAGTCACTTTCTTCCCTGTCACCTTCACGCTTGTCACGTTTTCTGTTGTCGATTTTCCAATTTCTTCCCCTCCAATCACCTTCTCTCCTCTCAATCTCCTTTCCTCAGTTTTCTTGCCACTGCTATTCTCCTTCAGTCTTGCAGTAACCTCACCTCTCTCCCTGTCGTCTCTCTCCATTCGACCTGCCTCCTTGCTAATTCCCATCTCCATTCCCTTCACAATATCTGTCAACCTAACTATCTCCTTCTGCAAACACTCCACCTTCCAACATCCAATGCACTGAAAGGTGAATCCTTCCTCCATGGTTTCTGCCCATGACTTTCCACACCCGGACAATGCAAAATCTACCCAGCTGTGGCAGTGATCGCACACCAAGTGTCGCTTTGCCTTGACTTGACGCTTGCAAGGCGCCATATCCCGATCAGAATTTATTTAATAACTTAACTAACATAGTCTTTATAAAGACTGTTTCCTGTGTACTACAGCACACTTTAGGTTACAAATTTCAGTTACACAGCCGTCTATTTATCCTAACACGAACGCTAACATCACCGGTAGTGACCTAATTTAAATACAATCAATTAAGGTATGTTAGGCTGCTTTATTTATTTAGGTTACGCCGCCCGACTATCGCCCTTGCTTAATTTTAACAACAATGCTACCTAACCAAAATATATAGCAAGTATACTGGCTTACACAGATATTATCTTATGTAAGTAGTTTGATGGTTGTTACTTTATCTCCTATATATTCTACCACATAATCAGGTTTGTTAAATCTTGTTTACAACTTTTCGAAGGCTAAACCGCCTAAGTGAGTTACCCTATTATCACTCACTATACTAAGGTGTTCTAAAATACTTTAACTAACTAACTTTAAGCACAACTGCTACTCAATATATGTTTATTGCAACTTTATGAATGATATTAAGGCAAAAATAATACTTATCAATCAGTAATTCCACTTGTTTATCCACTTTTTTACACCACCAATTTCTACGATCTATCTCCGCCAAATATAGCCTCTGATCTCCCGCCTAAGGTCATCGGTAGCATCACCAAAAGCTTCAAGGCGCGTCTCTGTGTCAACCTCCCTCTGACGACGGTCTGTGTCGGCAACCGGGTGGCGAGACGTCGCAGTCACCTGCTCTGCTGCAGAACACACGCCTTGTTTCCGCGGCGAGCAAACCAGTGCTTCCGTCACATGGAGCGTCGGCTGACCTGACTGCTTCGTCAGAGGCATTCTGTAAGATATACATAACATCTCGGTGGCATCCTGTAATAAATTCCTCAAAATCGTTAATATAATACGAATATACGACGACTTCTGCCGTCTCACATGCATCCAGAGTTAATCGACCCGTACCGCCGCACGGACTATGTTTACTCAACACTACACACGACGGTCAGCCCCTACCATCTCAGGCAGTTCTGTGTCAACGCCGACCATCACTACATCGGTGGTGGTAAAACCATTCTGGGGTCAGTCCTGTCCTAACAGGGTTTACTGATGAGTAACCACCTCTCTAACATGGACTGCTGTTATCTCACCAATACCATTATCATCATCAGCAGCAATCCCTCGTGACGAGGATGATCTTTCCATGGAGTGTCGGTGTCGTTTGGTGTCTATTCGTGGAAGACCTATGGGACCATTCTTTGCTCGACACAGCTTCCCACAGTGCGAACATGTATAACCAGAATGAGGTGAGGGTGGATTTTGAAGATTTGTCATGGCACGAATCTTCCTAGCCTCACGCTTTTTGGCTACGTTTGTTAGTTTGTTTGCTTCGAATGACTCTGTGCCGTTTCGAGTAATTGACCACCGTTTAGTTCGTGATATAGCCTCAGATTCCCATGTGTTCGGGTCAACGTTGCATCTTTTCGTTGTGGATTTGTGGATGTCTTTATAATGTTTACGCAGTCCTCCTTTGGACCGTTTGCTAAACCCCTGTCAACGTTGTCTTCTGCGTGAGTTTAGTTCACTAAGTTTACACATTCAATTCCAAGAACAATACCATCTCGAGGACCGTCACTAGTCCAATTCAACAATGACGTCTGTCAACGCTGTCTTATCCGCGAGACCCCGACAATACACATACAGTTCCACGGATAACAAGAGGTCGGGGACATGGTGGCCAATAACTTCACACACCTCCGCTGTTCAGTCAGTGCAATCAAATAGAACACCACAATGTATATGTTTCCCGGCAGCTAACATCAATAGTAATGCTAAATTACTAAGTTCATCAGCCTGTCATCGCCACAACAATTTCGGTATATGGCTACTGTTAGCAGTTTATACTTATGGTGATATCTGGGGTGGCAAATAGACAAAGCGAGGTGTGCTTTGGAAGAACAACGTAGTGACATATCTAAGGCGTCGTCTGGTGCATAGTTCCACACTTGACTTGCTCCAGTTCATTCATACAACATATCTTGTTGCGACTGACAAAATCTCAAAAACAATCCGCTCACAGTTGCCTATGTGAAAGGTTGCTGATATGAATGAACAAAAAATTCCAAAATGTGTGACTTTTGTCTAAAACCGCCACCAAGGTTTTCTTCTTCCAATATGTCTCAGATTAACTGTTTACAATAAAGCAAAACACGCAGTTTTACATTGTTGTCCGTAACGTTAATCGGGTCTTACTTCGAAGATCGGCTAGCAACTCGAGTCACGCGCTATTCGTATTCAGGGGCTGCTTATGCGGGGTGAGATGGAGACCAGGATGTAGCAACAGCCGCTGATTGGCTGCAGTAGTTATATAATAATAATACTGTTATTCATAAAGCGTCATATATCCGGAATATAATTCTGCTCAGAGGCGCATAAAATACAATATTGTTAAAATATAAATATACAATTGTTCGAGCTTACACGGTAAACATACTACATAAGATACGTAAAATATTATGTAAAAACTATAAGGCCTCTAAAACTCGTAATGTAAAAGCCTAACTTATACATAATAAATTAAAGTAAATAAAATAATAAATTAATAATAAAAAAGGATAATAAGTCAGTAATTAATAATAAAAGAAGATAATAAATTAATATA
Organism: Escarpia spicata; assembly: GCA_963995525.1. NCBI lineage: Eukaryota > Metazoa > Annelida > Polychaeta > Sabellida > Siboglinidae > Escarpia > Escarpia spicata. The sequence goes on from OZ023213.1 coordinate 26,594,963, forward strand.
ATGACTAAGATAAATTCAATATAGTACATACTACAAGTAGTCGACACACAAAATTGCGGCTATAAAAAGATATGTTTTCGAACGTGACATAACAAGTTCAAGAGAGTCTATCAGGCGCAGACAGTCCGGCTGATCATTCCACAGGCGCGGTGCCGTCACTGAAAAAACACATCGACCTTATCGTGCTAAATTGTGGCGGGGTACTCTCAGGTGACGGCTTCCGGCGGAGCGAAGCTGACGGCCCGACGTGTATTCAACAATCATGTCAGCGATGTATTCGGGCGCGAGGTCGTGCATCGCTCGGAACGTCAACACCAGTATTTTGTATGTTATACGCCATCGAACGGGCAACCAGTGTAGTGCGATCAACGCAGGCGTGATGTGGAGGTGACCTCGGCGTCGTTGCTGCGTTACTACACGCGCCGCTCAATTTTGTACCCGTTGCAATTTCTGTAGCAATCGCTCGTTGATACCAAACAACATCGCATTTCCGTAGTCCACCTTTGAGGTCACTAGAGCATGAACGATGGTTTTACATGCATCAACGGTCAGACACTATCCAAGAAAACGCCGAAGCCTCGTACTGTAGGCTGAGGCGTTACGTCATTCCCACACACGTCGACTCTCGTAACCGCAGGTGGCACTTTTGTGTTAGCTGCATAGAAGACAATTGTTTCGGTCTTTGCCTAATTTAGTAACATTTGATGGTTCGCCATCCAACGTTTTATGTCGATGGTGCATTGTTCGATATGGCGGGTAGTATTGTCTGCGTCACAGGGCTGATCACGTGGGAAATCGACATAGAGTTGAGTATGGCAGTGATTGGCATATAGTATATTGTGAACAGTAATGGACCAAGAACCGATCCCCGAAGCACACCATAGCTCAACCGTTGCCGGCGAGAAATGGCATCGCCGATTTATATCGCCAGTGTTTTGTCCGACAAGTAAGATGCTACCCACGCCAGCGCCGAGTCACGGATGCCGATGGGTTTCATTTGCCTGAGTAGTATAGCATGGTCCACAGTGTCGAAAGCAGAGGTAAGATCAAGAAGGACGAGTATTATTCCTTTTCGACGGTCGTGTGCCTGCATGGTATCGTCGTGAATACGAACGAGTGCGGTAGTTCGTAATATCATTTGCATCAAGACCAGTTTTCATAAGAAGTGGCGTGACCAGCGCATGTTTCATTTCAGATGGTACCGTCGCAGATTCCAGTGACAGATTGATGATACTCGCCAGAACTGGTGCGATGATATCGATGTTTGTCTACAACAGTGCTGTCGGCCAAGGGTCGAGAGAGAGAGCAAGATTTACAAGGGCATTTGTTCATGAGTCGAACTATAGCTGTGGCTGTTGTCGGTGTAAATGCTGACAGAGTAAAACGGTGGTGGTGGTGGTTGTTGTCGATTGGCAGTAACGGTGGTGGCGCGTCACGGTTATTCCGTGTATGGCGGATCATCTTAATCTTTTCGAAGAAATATACAAGAAAACGTTCCGCCAAATCATGCAAGCCGTTGCATTCGGGAAGCATTGGTGGTTGTTTGCGTCCGGTGATGTCATTCGTGACTCGGTATATAGTTTTCGGGTCACGAGCAGACTTGGATTTTCTGACAGTAAAACGGGGACTTTGCCGTTATAAGTTATGTTTTGTAGAGGTATCGCATAGTTGTGAAAATGTCTCTAAGCACAACCGCCGTTATGTATCACGCAACGCGTTATTCGGTTTCCCAACGGAGCACTTTCCTAATCGACACGCCGTTGACATTAACACGCATTCTGCCTCACTTTTATGGAATGAATGCCTTTGTTTAACAATGAGATACGAAAATGTCACAGGTTTGTTCAAAAAAGTGTTACATTCATAATCTATTTCGATATTGAAATGTCGTTGCTTTTGAAGTACAGGTAAAGTGATTTAACATTTAATGCCAATTTGTGTGTGACGTGCGGTTTTCGACAAGAATATTGCATTCTGTCCACATACTGTAGTTATAGCGACTAGATCCGAAAAGTTTCTACTGTGCATAAAAATATATGAGTTTCATATTTTTAATTAATGAAATCAGTTATTCACTGTAGGTAGAGGCTGATTTAAGGTATTGGGCCGTGGGGCAAGGGGTTACTACAAGGACCAACCATGTTGATGGTGATTATTTTTATGTATGTTTAAATACCTAATGTTTCTGTATTTGACAAGCTACCCAGATAACACGAAACGTGTTCGTAACATTGTGATATAGTTATATTTAAACCAAAATTATATGAAATAGAAATCGGTCTGGGACGAGGTTGACGCACAGGAATTTTTAAGCGCGAATGATTGTGATTTGTTGTTCCTCCGACAGCAATAGTCTGAACCCTGAATGTCGAAACCAATCCCCAAATATTCACGCCATCTCGTATCGTATACTCTCCCAGCTTCTCAGTGTCTCTGCCTGTCCGCAGTCTGACGTCCGTCACTCAGAGGTCTGAGCGCGGCCTGTTGTGCAGGGTGGACGTGTGCCCTGTACCGGCATCAACCGCCGCAAACTGCAGGACCAGTTGTAGAGCTACCGGCATGGGCAACACTTGAACTAATATGGATATACGCATCATCCCATCTCTGTGACAGCGGTTCCATGCTACAGCGCGCGCATAGATCCACATTGGATACAATCTCTGTAGGCCATCGCATGCCCAGTATCGTTAAGAGGTGGCGTGTGCGGCAGAAATCAAGTTTGTAGATCATTTTCGAAGATACCGCCAAGCTGCCTTACTTATACAACATTAACGAAGCGACCATACCATTGTACACCAGCATTTACTTGCTTAGCAGTATCTTTGGCCCGCGCATCCACATCATCCAGTATAGGCGTGGTATACGACGCTGTCTAGTATATGCATTTAGTCTGTATGATTTTGTTCATACAGAGGAGAGATCTCAGGGTAATTCTGAACCTCCATTTCTTTTTGCTTCGCTCTGTCTCGAAGATATTTGCGAGGAATATGTGGAGGTTTTAAATATATGTCTCGTGGAAGAAGAGCTTCAAGTTCTAGAGCTCAGTGCAAGCGGATAATCGTGAATATAATAATAAAATGCTCCATACTCCATAATACAACGTTGGATATTACACCATTAAAGCGGTCTCTCCTTTGACTTCACTCTAGTTCACTGCACCACTGCGATTGCATGTCGACCGTTTTGAATGTCGTGGTCCAGACATAACAAACAGCGGCTGTAGATTAATCCCTGAAACTTTACGCGCGAGATGCAAGCCTACAAATCCGGAAGTGATAGAACCTCGTCAGCCGTCATCAGCATTCTGTCTAGCCGAGGTGTAACTAGGAAAACTCTTCATTACGTCCTGATAAACCGTCGCTGGTTCTCGAGTATGACATCATGCCGTATCTTTAGAAGTGCAGAAATTGGCTCAACTGACCGTCGCTTATATACCCCTAAGATGTGACACTTTACTTTGATTCAATGACATTTCCATTGCATACAACATTAAGATTATTATATTTGTACATTTTTCTCTTCGTTCCAAACACAATGAATTGTGTTTTCCTAAATGAGCAATCAGGATTCAGAAGCAGGTGCTCAACGATAGCGTACATACACGTCGTAAAACAACTGAAAGAGAAATGTCGAGAATATAATATCCCGCTCTGCATCGCTTTCGTCGACTACGAGAATGCTTTCGACTCAGTGCAAATTCAAGCAATACTGACCTACCATCAAGGACATGGGATAGAAGACGTGTACATCGAACTCCAGAAAGACATCTAAACCAACAGCTCGGTGACAGTTCACCTACACAAAAAGAGCAACAAGATCACCATCAAGAGAGGAGGACGACAGGGTGAAACCATATCGCCCAAGCTGGTCACCGCAAAACTCGAAAACATATCCCGAAGACTTACCTGGGAAACCAGACGCGTGAGGATAGACGGAGAATATCTCACTCATCTACGCTTTGCCAACAACATTGTCATATGCGCTACTACACCGCAAGAACTACAAAAAACATGCTGCAGGAGCTAGCTGATAAAGTAAAAAACAAGGTCTGAAGAAGACAAAAGTGATAATATGTATCAAGACCACCCACATAGAGAACGTTGAAAGCTACGTCTGTCTGGGACAGCGATACAGCATCAAAGACAACAACCAAGACAAGGAGATTCAAAGAAGAATCACCGCCTCTAGAAAGCATTCGCCAAACACCGCGATATCTTCAAGGGTAACTTTGGAACAAAGTGTACAACGCATGCCTACTACCAGCGATGACATACGGCGAGGAAACATGAGCACTTATCCAAGGTAAAAACAAGCTAGCAGTCACACAAACAAATATGGAAAGAACTATGTTAAACATCACATTTCGGGAGAGAAAAACAAACATCTGGGTAAGAGCGAAGACAAAGATCATAGACGTGATAAAACAAATCAGAGGACAGACGTGGACCTGGGCAGGGCACACCAGCAGACTACGAGATAACCGATGGACGTCGCGAATCACAACCTGGACACCATACGAAGGAAAACGATCTAGAGGGAGACCGGCGAGACGGTGGAGAAACGAACTAGACGAGTACTGGAAGGGCACCATCTGGCAGAGGATAGCGCAAGACAGGCAGATTTGGAAACGATATACTGAGGCCTTCGCTCAACCACGATACACTACGTATGCACAATGATGACAATGATGACGACCTTTAAGTTCTTTAAAATGCTGCTGTGCATGAATGACACACAGAAACTGATCCATTAGGCCGCACGTTCTGTCCGAATGTCAACACGAAATGTTAACGCGTAAAGTGGAATGAACATTATCCGTGGGGTCGAGAACTACGAGCGTTTCGTCGGCATTCGGCAGGAAGTGCAAAATTAGCCGTATCTGGTTAACTTAACTCCTGTGTGTTAAGTAAGCCAGAGTTCAGTTATAATCATAACAAAATATTTATTGCTTCAAGTGAAGAATTCGTTTTACAACGTGCTCTGATAGATTTAAGAGAATAACGATGTAGGCGGGCAAGTGATGGGTGGATGGATGGAATATGAGGGGTGAGAGAGATAAATGATGTAGGCGGGCAAGTGATGGGTGGATGGATGGAATATGAGGGGTGTGACAGATAAATGATGTAGGCGAGCAAGTGATGGGTGGATGGGTGGAATATGAGGGGTGAGAAAGATAAATGATGTAGGCGGGCAAGTGATGGGTGGATGGATGGAATATGAGGGGTGAAAGAGATAAATGATGTAGGCGGGCAAGTGATGGGTGGATGGATGGAATATGAGGGGTGAGAGAGATAAATGATGTAGGCGGGCAAGTGATGGGTGGATGGATGGAATATGAGGGGTGTGAGAGAATAATGATGTAGGCGGGCAAGTGATGGGTGGATGGATGGAATATGAGGGGTGAGAGAGATAAATGATGTAGGCGGGCAAGTGATGGGTGGATGGATGGAATATGAGGGGTGTGAGAGAATAATGATGTAGGCGGGCAAGTGATGGGTGGATGGGTGGAATATGAGGGGTGAGAGAGATAAATGATGTAGGCGGGCAAGTGATGGGTGGATGGATGGAATATGAGGGGTGAAAGAGATAAATGATGTAGGCGGGCAAGTGATGGGTGGATGGGTGGAATATGAGGGGTGAGAGAGATAAATGATGTAGGCGGGCAAGTGATGGGTGGATGGATGGAATATGAGGGGTGTGAGAGAATAATGATGTAGGCGGGCAAGTGATGGGTGGATGGATGGAATATGAGGGGTGTGAGAGAATAATGATGTAGGCGGGCAAGTGATGGGTGGATGGATGGAATATGAAGGGTGTGAGTGACGAATGAATGAGTAATTGAAAAAAGCAAGGTTCTAAAAAGGCAAGATTCGAAATACGAAGAAGTCCTTCTCAAAGATACATTTCAACCCAACCAATGGCTGTTTCGTTATGTAGTGGATTGTTGATCCTTGTTGACTCTGTTACTCCGACACACAGATCACCACATTTGGTAAACAATTACGTAGATAATTCTGAATTTATATTTGTAAAAACGGACTTCGCATACGATATTGTCTTCGTTGTGAAGAGTGTGTGTCTGACCTTTCTAAACCATCATTTGACATTTTGTAAAATCATTGATCGATCCACCTAAAAACAGTTGTTGTTTTGTATGTTGCACAATATCTATTATAGGTTTTAGTTTCCCTAGGTGATTGATGTTATGAGGTACCTCCAACAAGTCTCATACAGGAAATGTCATAAAATGTTATAAACACATTTTATATTGATGAAACAGTAAATACATAAAACTGCAGCTTCTGTCCATCTGTAGTTTATTAGTATTAGTTATTCAAAGACATCAATAAAACGGTAACGCAAGCATTTGGTCTCTCTCATATGTCTGACTTTTGCTGTCAGAGAGCAGTCCAAGTCGTTTCTATCGTGGCTACGAAATTAATGCGAAAATAATTTGAAGGTACACAGATAAACATACAAAATTGTCTTTTACAAGAAACACTTTATGCCCAGGTAATTATTGTTTGTGAATAAATAGTGTTTCACGAGAAATTTTATTTATTTATCCTATTAGTTGCCAGTCAACTGTGTGGCACCACTGGGGCCACTACACACGACACCAGAAGTTGTTTAACAAAGAGAAAAAGTTCGTAATTACCGGTCGATAAAACAGACTCGAAGAATTCCATGTATACGGTTTTTTATCTCGAATTTTAATTTAGTAAGCAAAACGTTATGGATCCTGGATGTTCTTGTCCACTTGTTACTAACAGCGGAACGTTTAGAATATTGATTTATTCTTAGAAGGTGTCACGCAACGTGTACGTCCTGTACACTTACATAGTTACATACTGACACACAGAGCGATACACACACTCGCGTGCACGCTCACACGCACACGCTCACGCACACGCACACGAACACAAACACACACACACACACACACATACATACACCGTGCTACATATATTAACCGTGCTACATAGAGGCACCGTACTATAGACAAATACCGTACTATATAAATACACTGTGCTACATACAAACGCCGTGCTGCTTACGGACACACTATTTTACACGTTTCGTGATCAATTCACTCGTGACAAAATGCTGGCGTGTTACGTAATATAGAAACAACGATGTTTCTGCAACACCTGTTATATAGCATTATTTTCACATATAATAAACCTCTATGAGTATAATAAGCTGTTAATTCACACATTCGTGTTCGTTCTTCATCACACAGCTCATATTTCAGTCTCAGGTCTCTTTTTCGTTGACCGCCGTCGTCTTTTCTCCTTCTTACGCCGCAGACTGGCCAGTGCGAAGAAGGTTATGACACTCGCGCCAATGAACAACCCCATCGAACCCCCGATGTCACCTGTAACACGCATGCGCATTAATTAACCTCTGTCCTGTCTTGTTTAACATCCGTCATTGCGCCAGATTAAAAAACGTCCGCTAATGCTTCCAAATCGCGAAAGTATTTATGTTTTCAATTACCTGGCTTACAGAAAATTCCAAATTTGTATGTTACTTACTTGTTATTGCTCGTGATTACATTAAAGCAAATGACGCTAATAAGAATTACGCATTATTTGAACACTCAATAATATGTTCCTCTCGCTTGAAGTTACTTCAAATGCTTCCGACAACGTCGTTCCTGCAACGATCGACGTTAGCAGCGACAAAAATATCCAAAACTTCAGTAGAAATAGCCGTATAAAAACACCAAAGCACGACACGTATTTTACGTAAAGGTCACCCTTTACGTCTATGATGAAAATACATACCTATTTTATTACAATGTCAAAAACGATTGCAACATTGTGTAATTATAATAATGACAACACATTGTGCAGTTTAATGTCTTACAAATTAAACATTGCAAATTTAAACCTTACTTAGCAAATCAATTAGTGTGTACGCTTCATGTTGCTCATATTCCTGGACCCGGAGATCGCGCATGTAGATATTCAGTTCCAGGAAGTTGCGACTGAAACATAATCAGATGAAGGTTTCAGTGGTTATTCATAAGTAAACATGAAATGAAAATGTGTATTTAACCAGCCGTGGTGTAACATGTTACACTATAGATGCAGAGCGACTGTCGATATGTCAACGCGATACTATTGGTTGTAAAGTTCACAAAACAACTGAGACATGTGCCATTGTAATGGTGTCCTTAAGTTTGTATTTTGAACTTTGTTTTGTAACTTTATTTATTGATTGGTCAGCATAATGTCAACAATCGACGAAGGTACAGCACCATTCACGGATTCACCTTGTGATAACAACCATTGCCACACGGCGGCGTCGACTATAAATAATGGGTCGGGGCTGCTTTCGTGGTTGTTCACTGTTCAATATTCAATAATAATTAATGCCATGCCGGTAATATCGTGACGAATATGACACGATCTCAATAGTATTGATTTGCTCAATAATACGGCTATCGCAAATTTATTATTTTCAATCGTTACGTACATCGAGTGTCTGCGCATGTAATTAATGCGTGTGTGTATGTGTGTGTGTGTGTGTGTGTGTGTGTGTGAGTGTGTGTGTGTATGTGTGAGTGTGTGTGTGTGTGTGTGTGTGTGTGTGTGTGTGTGTGTGTGTGTGTGTGTGTGTGTGTGTGTGTGTGTGTGTGTGTGCGCGCGCGCGCGCGTGCCTGTGCGTGCATGCGAGCATATTTCGTACATTTTGGGAAACGTGTTGCTGTCTGTATCGGAATGGTTAGTTGATAGTAAGTACAAATATACGTAAATATATCCATCTTCGTTTTACCAGTGTATTTTACTGAGGCTGTGTGTTTGTGTGCGGCAGCGTAGGAACAACTGCATTTGACGATGTTCTTTGATCCCTCGCTGCTGTATCAAACGGGTGTGTTTTATTGGTGCAGCTGTGAATAAGTCTGTCACTGTGATTAATACGACAGTAACATACCTGACAAAAGTTCCATCCACTTCAGTCATTTGAAGGAAAGATTCCAGCCTGTTTATGAACAAACTAAGTGTCGTTAACGACATATTCGTAGCCCCTAGCATCGCAGGGGGACCATCGCTCAAAAGATCATCTATGATAAACTTGCATGAGTTCATATAGAACAACTCACCACGTGCTAGCTTCCCAATTGGTGAACTATCGTTCTTAAAATTGAAATGTGTTTCCATATCACGTTTCTCGGAAGCAGTGGCTAACTTGTAGTAGTCGTACAGTTTTGCATAGAATGCCTGCAGCAAAGAGTTACTTGATGCAACCTCATTGCACCTACAATGGAAGGACATGAAACTCGTCACCTCTGTGTGCATTTTACGATTAATGTCATCTATTCTCGAAAGGAATTCGTTATAATGTTCAACCAGTTGCGTTATTTTGTGCACCGTAAGCTCGCCGGCGAGGTGTAGTTTGCTGGCGGGTTTTTCATTCTTCAAATCGTCCAAGTACGCTCTAATTGCACGGGTCGTGTCTGTGTTGTTGAACTCAAGCCACTGGTCCAACGCTTTCCTGTAATTATAGTGTAAATCTTTAGCGTTTCTCTCTAGACTGTAGGAATTGCCTTCATTACGTACTTGAAACCCTTCGAATTCATGTATTGATTTTACAATACGATCAAGCGGTTGTCCTATAACGAACGACTTGTAGAGTCTTAGTTCCTCGTCGTATTCAACTGAAGCTTCCCAGAAACCGTTGGTATAATCGATAATTTTATTTTTTATATCGATAGTTTTGGTTTTTATCTTAATATTCTGACAATCTTTGGTGTATACACAATACAACCCATCGATGTTTTCTATATATTTATCGATGTGTGCCCTCAGGCGAGTGTATGTGTCATCTATGTCCGGGTCTTGTTTGAACAGTGATGTGGTAAGGTAGAACGAGTTGTAGATGTTAGTCGGTGTAGTTGCGTAGTTCAGCAACGGGACGGCATTACGGTACGCGACATGCACTCGTTCTAAGTTATCTAAGGCTCTCTTCGAAGCTAACAGCTTTTCGTTCAGTCGCAGAGCTATTGCGGCTTGCCACTGTTTTTGGTCTATCACATCTACTGACTGTTGCACCAGTTGGCGTAGCTCGAACGAATCAGACATACAGTCATACAATTTCATATTTTCCCAACCAGCAATGAACGTATTCTGTAAGACGTCTTTCATTTTCCATAAGCACTTTTTCAGTATATCTTCGCTGTAGCAAAATGTATTTCTGTTGTAAAACAACATCCAGTAATGCTCAACTGCGACATGTGTATATTGTGCTTCTGACGGCACTTCCGGTAGCCCATGGAGGACTCGTGTACCTTCCTCTGTGTTAGCTCGCCGTCTGTCTGGTTCTATTCTCTCTTTGGTGTCAAGCGATTCGTTCAGGTCCTTCCCTGCTCTCGTTAGGAAATCCTCGGACACATCGAATGGGGTTTTGCTCTTTCGGTTGGTGGCCGCGTAACTCGTCGACGCTTTGTAATGCAACTCATCACACGCCTTCGGACACTTGCACTCGGCAGACAGGTTCTTGTTCAATGACTCTGAAAAGCAAGCATACATTTATGTATAGTTCATCTTGTGAACATTTGAGTAATTTGCATCAAAACCATTAGTTCTTAAATGTAATGCCAACAATAAAACGTATATCAGTTCTTATACAACGTTGTATCAAATTTCCAAGACTATTACATTTCATTACGTGTGTTGATGTTTGTGTTATTTCTATTAGCATTCACTGCGCTAGCATATATACTATCAAAGCTTAATTTTTTAAATGTTTCCATTGAAATTTGAATCAACTGCCACTCACATTGCGCCAATGCATTAGTGTCAATCAATTTAAAATGGGACTGAAGACGCATCTTTTTACACATTATTTTAACATTCGATGATCGATGAGTAATTATTAATATCTTTATTTTAAGTAATTTAATATTATAATGATATAATCTATTGTTTTAATACCTTGCACACTTGTGTTTATTTATTTATTTAGTTTAAGACAGTATAATTGATTTTACTTGTATTATATGTTATACATTTATTTGCAATAACCATTGTAAAGCGCACAAGAACAATTATTTGGATGGGGCGCTATATGAGAAATAAATTATTATTACTATTATTATTTATATCCGAACATATATCGATAGAACAGTTTTCCCGATAGACCATGCACACGGCAGACAGGTTCTTGTTCAATGACTCTGAAAAGCAAGCGGCATATATACATTTATGTATAGTTCATCTTGTGAACATGCGCCAGTGCACTAATGTCAATCAATTTCAAGTGGTACTGAAGGCGCATCTTTTTACAAATTATGTTAACATCCGATGGTCGATGATCGTAAATATTAATACCTTTATTTTAATTAATTTAATATTATAATTAGTCTACTTGATTGTTTTAATAGCTTGCATATGTGTGTATATTTATTTAAAGACAGTACATTTGTTTATACTTAGTAGTAATGATTCAATATGTTTTAGCACATCAGTATTTTAAAAATATATATTGTATTGTATGTTATTAATTTATTTGCAATAATCACTGTAAAGCGCACCAGAATAACTATATGGATGGGGCACCATATACTAAATAAATAATAATCATTATTATTTTTTATATCCTAACATTCATCAACACAAATTTTTTTCCTGATAGACCAAGCGGAGACCAAGCCAGTGGTGTGATTAATTTATGATAAAGAAGAAACAATAATAATATAATGACTTCTTTAGAGTCAATATCCTCCGAAAGTTTAGCTCAGTGGCGCGACAAAATTCAATGAATTAAGCGTTCTCATTGTCATGAACAGAACAATAGTCGTCAACAGATGGATGGAATTGCTAAGAAGTTAAGGAGGATAAGCAGTATTAAAAATATGGGTTTTTAGACGACGGAGAAATGAACTTATATCTCTTACTGACTTAATACCAATAGGTGTAAGTTCCACAAAGTTGGTGCAGCAAGCAAAAAGGCTCGACTTCCAACATTCGTCTTAACTATGGGAGTAAAAAATAGATGAGTCTGCCGACCGAAGCTGTTTAGGTTTCGTTGCTGGAATAAGCTTAGAGTGTAGGTATGCAGGTTGTTTGGATGGTAGGGCTTGATTAGTAATTGCACAGATCTTAGCAGTAGTGCGGTACGGCATAGAAAGGCCAATACGAAGTGTCACAATACATTGTTCAACGACAGTTATAGAGACGAGTGAACTGAAGCAAAAATATTTCGAAACAGATGTGTCGTGATTGAGAGTTCAAATATATAACAATGGCGCAACGGAAAACGACGCACGTAATTCTGTCGTGTGAGTTGCTGCCTGACAGCCGGCTCTATAATATAATACAGACATTAAATCGTTTTTTTAGAAGGATCATCCTACGCTCCCTGTTCTACGCATCTGACCTCTCTGTACAGATGGGAGCGTGCGAAGAACGGCAAAGACAAATTTGCGCGTGACCTCTGTCAAGCTTTGCCTTTGCTGGCAATGTTGATAACGGTTATATACATGACATATATTACTACTGCTGCACGACACCTCATTAATGAAACTGCCGCATACATTTATCACTTTAAAAGTTTGCTTTATGTTTTTGTCATAAAGAAACACTTTCGTTTTTGTTCAACTGCAAGAACTAAATAAATGTCCATTATAGTAAGAAATTGGGGCGCACAGCCATGTATGGCATTTTGAACACAGACAGCTAGCAAAAATACATACATAGACACATTTTATTCAACTACCACAGCCTTGGCATAGCGCCTCGCTGCATCACTGCCGTTGTCAACAAGCAACCTGTAGGTCTTTTAGCAATTCGTGCTGATATGTATTTCAAACTCAACTTTCAGTACATACGTCCGTTCCTAAGAGGTTGAACCGGCATCGTTACATTTAAATTAGTTTAACTATTAATATACGTATTGATGCGGCGTTTTCGCATACATTGAATATATATTTATCGCTAATGAACGGCGGGTCACACCGCAAATTAGGCGTTAACTTCAAAAGCTGTGAAGTTGCACTCAATGAGTTGGCGTTCACGTTCAGCGATCGCGTCGGTTTTTATTTTTAATTATGCTTGATAAAGGGACGTAGTCTGTTCGTCTGCCCGGTATTAGCGGGCGTAGTAATTTGAAACAGGAAGTCTGCTGTGTTGAACGTGGAAAAGTTGACAATCAAAGGGAATAGCAGTTAACTCAGCCAGACTCTGCCAATACAGCTGTTTTGAAACTGGATGTTTTGTTGACTATGTTTAGCATGTACCCGTGGTAGTATCTTCAAATTGCGACAGTTGTTACGGGCTTACTACATACAACGCTGCGGGCAGTATACATTCATCATAGTTAGTATAGTCTTAAGAACATTATATTAATTAATAAATGAAAAACTAGGAACAGACTGCCTCTTTTTTAAATGTCTCTATTGTTTGATGATCGACGTCAGGGAATATTGTGAACGGTAAATAATAAAGGGAAGAAAAAGAAGGACCAAAAACAACTAGCAACATGAACATGCAAAAGAAAGGAAAAGGCGGATTACACATGGGAGATGTAGAGAAAATGGCCACAAGCATACAACTGTGGATGTCATGATCCATGGTCTAGGCTCCCTGCGTACACAGAGGCTAACTTATATAACTATAAAAGGCGATGATCTGTCATCGTAAGTGATTGTACGATATCAATATACACTTACCTATCGCTGGCAGCAGGCAACTCATGTACCGGGAGACGTTACACACGCTGGGGTTATCTGTAATCAGTAATGCAACATATAGTTGTCTGTAGTTGGCTACATCTTGATTCGTGGAATACTAACAAGACAGAATGCGGTATGTATGGAGGGTATTAATATCCGGGAACTGGACGGGGAACAAAGACGGTGGACATATGTCCTGTCTGTCTGAATATTGGCTTAAAACAACACCGTTACGTTATATGTAGGTGCGTGTGCGCGCCCACGTTTGTGTGTGTGTGAGTGTGTGTGTGCGTGTGCGTGTGTTTGTTTGTGTGTATGTGTGTGTGTGTGTGTGTGTGTGTGTGTGTGTGTGTGTGTGTGTGTGTGTGTGTGTGTGTGTGTGTGTGTGTGTGTGTGTGTGTGTGTGTGTGTAAGTGTGAGTGTGAGTGTGAGTGTGAGTGTGTGCGTGTGTGTATGTGTGTGTGTGAGTGTGTGGGGTGTGTGTGTGAGTGTGTGTACGTGTGTGTGTGTGTGTGCGTGCGTGTGTGTGTGAGTGTGTGTATGTGTGTGTAGTGAGTGTGTGTGTGTGTGTGTATGTGTGTGTGTGTGTGTGTGTGTGTGTGTGTGTGTGTGTGTGTGTGTATGTGTGTAGTGAGTGTGTATGTGTGTATATGTGTGTGTGTGTGTATGTGTGTGTGTAGTGAGTGTGTGTGTGTGTGTGTGTGTGTGTGTGTGTGTGTGTGTGTGTGTGTGTGTGTGTGTGTGTGTGTGTGTGTGTGTGTGTGTGTGTGTGTGTGTGTGTGTGTGTGTGTGTGTGTGTGTGTGTGTGTGTGTGTGTGTGTGTGTGTGTGTGTGTGTGTGTGTGTGTGTGTGTGTGTGTGTGTGTGTGTGTGTTAATATCACTCATTACTAGAGACGATCAAAAGTCAGTTTTCGGTCTCTTCATTGCACAGTCACCAGCGCTGTAACACTTCTCCATGCATTTTATATTATTAAGCTAATCATGCACGTATAATAATATTTATCTCAACACGAATATCAGGTTTTATACGAAAACAATGAAAAGTTATACCACAACATTAATAGCAACACAGACACTATGACAAAATAACTTGTTAACCTGTGTTGAAAGGTGGCATATAGTAATCTCTGCAGCCACACGTTTTGAGAGCGAAGTCAGTGATGCATTCTCTGTAGCAGGCCGCCTGTGTGTAATTGTCGAAGTAGCGCAGCTTTCGATGTTTCACACAATCACCGTATGGAGACGGCAGGTTGGTCTCCTACAACGTGGACTTTCATCAGACGAGTGACTGTGGTTGCTGAACAAATATCACTTATTAATGGTTCTCGCCGTTTGATTCACTTGATCTATATTTTGTATAGTATGTATGAAATTCTATTTATCACACATCAATTCCCTCAAATGTCTAACATAAGTCTAGTATAATGTATATCGACTATCGTTTGAAGTTTATTTGCTATATGGTACTTATTTACTTAGACTTAGTTCCTCTTGTTCCTTTCGGGACATCGGGCGACGAGCTTACTCCATCTACTGCGGGCTTTCGCAATTTCTTTGGCCTCATTCCAGGTAATTTCCATGTCTGCCAGATCTTCTTTAAATGTCTTGCGCCAGGTCTTAGTCGGCCTTCCTCTCCTTCTGTTTCCACCTTCAGGCACCCATTCCATTGTTACATGTGCTGTTCTCTCTCTTGGTAGGCGTAGGATATGTCCCGCTAATCTTCGTCGTCGAGATTTAACTATGTAATGCAGACTATCCAGACCTGCCCTCCTGATCACTTCTTCATTGGTGATGAGCTCTCTCCACGATATGCCCAATATGAACCGGAGACATCGTCGGTGAAATATGTCTAGTTTTTTTATATCCTCGCCGTATTCTTCCACGTTTCACAGGCATAGTTTTAGACGTAGTTTGGTGTCCTTTCTGATGGTGTTACTGGACCATATTGGACGTAGTCTTTGGAACACTGCTGCTGCCTTGCCTATCGTCGCTCGTACATCTACTTCCGCGTCGCCTTTCCTAGAGATGTAGCTTCCGAGGTAAGGGACGTTCTTGACGCATTGCAACTCTTGCTGACCTATCACAATGTGGGGGTCAGATCCATCACCAACTGACAATGTTTTTGTCTTCCCATAGCTGATTCGTAATCCGACCATCTCTTCATGTTCGTTTAAATTATTGGTCATCTCTTGCAGGATCTCCGGCGTATGGCTGAACAGTTCAATATCATCGGCAAAGTCAAGGTCTGTCAACCTATTATTTATCCATTTAACACCAAAGTTCGGATCTTTCATCGTTTTCCTCATGATGAAGTCGATAACAACAACAAAGAGGAAAGGGGACAGGATGCAACCTTGACGTACACCTGTCTCTATATCGAACATGTCTGTGTAGCCATCGTTGGTCTTGATGCAGCAGTTGGTGTTTCGGTATAGCGATTTGCTAGATGGTACCCTGGACCATTAATAAAAGCTGTCACGGATATACTTACTTTTAGGGCGGTCACTGCAACAAACGTGTGCATTCCTGTTGGGATGTTATCGCCAAATTCCTCCACCAGTGGTATATCGTCTTGGCGGTGCAGGAGAAACTTCAACCCGACCCCATTATGTGGACCGTTCATGTACTCGTAGTGTTCGACGTTCACCACCAGTTCCAGGCCGTGTTTGGCTCCTAGAAACATCAACACATTCTTAAATGATATTTATGGTGACATGATATTCGCTATATTAGGAAATACTGTCGTGTTACTTATTATAAATTTCATATAATGAAATGGCATCTTATTTGTGTAGAATATCCATTAATTTGACGGTGTTATGTGATTCCTACTCGTAATCGTATTGTTCACGATCAGTTGTCGAAAGTTCGCTGTGGCAGGCCATTCTTGATTCCTGCACAATCATGGTTGTTTATGCTGCGTATCTATTGGTGACATTATGCAATTAATTTCTTATTACCACATCCTCGACGATAATCAATATCAAGTTTATTTTTGTTTTTTGCTAGTCCTCATATCAAGCGATTTACAAACCCAGCAGATCACCTGTACACGCTACAGAAGATACGATTACCTACCGGCTACATTGACTTTGGAGTTGTTGCCAATCAGGGCATTGAACGTGTAACATATGCCTGCATCTGTTATGGTCAACTTGAAATCTTCGTGACTGCATGGGGTCCCCTTCCACCGGCAACTAACGTGAGAATAACACGTGATTAGAAAGCACCAACGTGTAAGTATCACAATACAAAGTTATCAAAATTAACAATGACGTCGACATCTCTATCACAATCAATATATATACATATGTATATATATATATATATATATGCATGTGTTTATATATATATATACGTATATATATGTATATATATATATATATATATCATGCATATCATTATAACCAACCTTATCGTTGTTATTAATACTGCCAATGCCATTATTGTAAATTGTATAGGTTGATATCTATCTACAAATGACACAATGTACGAAACGTACGACGCAATCATGTCTTCCTTGAGGTGACGATTCTGGAGGTAGATATCAAGCATCGACACATTGCCAACGTTCCACTTCGTGTAGTTGAACGATGAGTGTTGATTGTACATGTCGTCTAACCAGTGGTATGCGCCGTTTTCTGCAGCAGCTACAATTCTGTAACAAGTACCACCACGTGATCGGTAAGCGTCTCAATAGAACAACATTGACTACTGATAAGGAAATACGATTACAGCTCTATACCCCCTGGTCAAATGTCCTTAACATGACAAAATTGATGTAAACGCTTAGACCATATTAATTGTCAGAATCTGCTAAATGTACGCATGAACCAATTTATTACACATTAACAGCGAAACGCTCAGTCCGTCGTCATAGAATGCTTATGGTGTCACAGGAAGACGACATCCAAATTGCCATGTGACCACCAGGCAACACAATGTCATTAAACAAAAACAGTTGTTTATGTGTCTGCCATTACGTTGCTGTTGCTGTTACAAACATTCATTTGATTGATCTGATTGAACGCGATACCTGAAGGCGTTTTGATTGCAAATGGTGACCGCAGGAAAGACGATCGGTTCTTGTTGTGACATTGACATCTTCATTCTGACGGGCCGGCTCAAGTAGTGTCCCACCAAATTGTGGCATTGCCAGGCGAACAACGCGGTGCTGACCAGAACGATGGTGACCCAGAGAAACCTGCAACATTCAAACGTGTCGCCGATGTAACAAAAATACGGTCGTTCCAATACAGTACATCGCAGTCTTTCTTTGTGGCGGCATGAAAGCGAATTTCGCACACAAGTGGCGTCCTCTAGAACGTGTTGACCACTGTTTAATAGCAACAACACTAACAACTACAACAACAACAACAACAACAACAACAACAACAATAATAATGGTGTTGTTCTCCTCCTGATTCCCAGTCGTCAGAGGTGAGGCTGGCCTTGGTTCCGTTCGTCGATTTCAGTTCTTCCTTTCCCTCCTTAATCTTGCATAGCAGTCTCCATTCCTCTCTATATTTTTCTCTCGTTCTCCACTACTCCTCTCCTAATCCTTCCAAGACTCTCTTTACTCAGTCCTCCCATCTCAGTCTAGGTCTTCCTCGCTTCCTTTTCCCCTCCACTCTCTGGGCGTCTGCTTTCTTTGTCAGCCGTTCTCCTTCCATTCTCTCCAACTCCAATTCGCTCACTTCAGTTGACGCCTCACCAGCTTCTTCTTACGGCTTTCTTTTACTCCAGCCTCCTCCCTCAACTCCTCCATTCTTCGCTTATCAGTTCTCCTCACTCCCGCAATTCTTCTTACCCAGTTGTTTTCACAACCCTGCACCTTGTTGTTTCTCTCTCAGTGCCATCGTCTCTAGGCCATACAGGTATGCCGGGGTTTGCCTTATCTTCCTGCGAATTACGGTGTATGAGTTACCGTCCCCGCATGTCGCTCCACCCAGTATACCAAACTGTCACTTTGTTTTAGTTTCTTCCCCTCCAGATGTATTTCCAGCTCTTTGTTTTGCTGCCCCACCCAAAGGACCTCCCTTTTCCCCAAACTAACTTTCAGTCCATGTCTACTCTGTCAGTTGTTCTTGGAAATCTGCTTCCCCGTCCGCTACCACTGCCAGATCGTCTGCATACAGTAGCATCCGGAGGATATCTATAATAATAATCACTTAATTTTGACACTTATTTCCAAAGAACAAATTTGTCCAATGGTGTTTGTCAATGTGTCTAAATACTAATATTTATGTAATAATTAATACATGTACTAAAATGTGAGCAATAAAATAAAACGTCTACAAATTTGCTAAATCAAAACTGTGCTAAAGCTATAATTCAATGCACTTTACTTATACCAAATTAAGTCTGAGATTGTGGATAATTACGGTAAGTAAAATAAGAATATATAATAATAAATAAATAAATGTACAATAACATATTAATTAATAAATAATTATTAAGATAGAGGCTAGTATAATAATATACAACTAAAATAATGTACTAATAAATATTATGATATTACGATGGAGAAAAATTGCCACATAAAACTGGATATTGAATTATATGTTTGTTCCCATGTTTCTCAGAGAGGTAAACATAAGTTGCTAATACGTAAATAAATATCTAAAAATAAACATCTTTGTTTTTTAATTGCATCAGCAATCGGTAGATCAGAGAAAAAGTGGTCGAAGGTAATGAAGGTCATACACCGTGGCGATTGACCTCTGTCCCATGGAAGACATAAAAACAGTGTATTAATGATTAAAGATAGTAGCAACAGAGACACACAATGCAAATATATTGAAAGAGATCAAACATACTGCCCCAAAGTTAGTGTATTAATGATTACAGATAGACGTAACAGAGACACATAATACAAATATAATATGAAAGAGATAAAACATACTGTCCCAAAGTTAGTGTATTAATAATTATAGATAGTGGTAACATAGACACATAATACAAATATAATATGAAAGAGATAAAACATACTGTCCCAAAGTTAGTGTATTAATAATTATAGATAGTGGTAACAGAGACACATAATACAAATATAATATGAAATAGATCAAACATACTGTCCCAAAGTTAGTGTATTAATAATTATAGATAGTGGTAACATAGACACATAATACAAATATAATATGAAAGAGATAAAACATACTGTCCCAAAGTTAGTGTATTAATAATTATAGATAGTGGTAACATAGACACATAATACAAATATAATATGAAAGAGATAAAACATACTGTCCCAAAGTTAGTGTATTAATGATTATAGATAGTGGTAACAGAGACACATAATACAAATATATTATGAAAGAGATAAAACATACTGTCCCAAAGTTAGTGTATTAATAATTATAGATAGTGGTAACAGAGACACATAATACAAATATATTATGAACGAGATCAAACATACTGCCCCAAAGTTAGTGTATTAATTATTATAGATAGTGGTAATAGAGACACACAATACAAATATATTATGAACGAGATAAAACATACTGCCCCAAAGTTAGTGTATTAATGATTATAGATAGTGGTAACAGAGACACACAATACAAATATATTATGCGTAATTAAATAATTTCAAACTGGAAATGAAAAAGGAAATGAAAGTTCATAGAACGAGGCGAATGATATCTGTCCCATGGAAGAGATAAAACGTACTGCCCCAAAGTTAGTGTATTAATAATTAGAAATAATGCTAACAGAAACACACAATACAAATATTGTATTAAAGAGATAAGACATACTGCCCCAAAGTTAGTGTAATAATGATTATAAATAGTGGCAACAGAGACTCGTAATACAAATAAATTATGCATAATTAAAGAAGTTTCCCCGGCGCCTGCCAGCATTTAAGCGACATCGATCGATATTAAGCGGTTACGACACAGGCTTGCACCACACTAAATCAATGATAAACGTACATTTCAGTAATTAAACGTTCCTGCATGCGAAAATAGATAGCCGGATTGACATTTAGTACCCAGTCTTGTGTTACTGTAATTCCGCGTTCAACTCAGATATGAGGATATCGATGGCGTCGATTCACATACATTAACGCCAGTTTAAAAATATTTTGTGTAATAATAATAATAATAATTATTATTATATTAATCAGAAGTAGCGACACAATTAAATTAATATGAAACATAGTTAGCTGATAAACATTTAGGAATACATATTTAGGCTATAATTGCTCTAGCGTGTTACCATCACGAGATGACATTTCCTAATAACGAATCGGCGCGGAATATTATATTGTGGAAGATATAATGTATTGCAATACTTCGTTTTACGTACTGAGACGTCTACAGTATTTCTGTCATTCGCATTGTTTCAAATACTTTGAACAGCACTGCGACATAATGATGACTGATCTATTTTTCAATATTTTAAAAGAATTACTTGTTTGCGTTCTGATTCCACGATAATATGAACATAATTTTTGCGCAATCAAAATATTCCAGAAAGTCCTTAATCGATTGATGAACCGGTTTCTTGGTTGTTATTATTATATTATTTGAAATATTTACCTCTCAAGAAACTAATAAATATTATGATATTATGATGGAGAAAAATTGCCACATAAAACTGGATATTGAATTCTATGTTTGTTCCCATGTTTCTCTGAGAGGTAAACATACTGTTGCAAATACGTAAATTAATATCTCCAAATAAACATGTTTGTTTTTTAATTGCATCAGCAATCGGTAGATCAGAGAAAAATGGTCGAAGGAAATGAAGGTCATACACCGTGGCGATTGACCTCTGTCCCATGGAAGACATAAAAACAGTGTATTAATGATTAAAGATAGTGGCAACAGAGACACACTATGCAAATATATTGAAAGAGATCAAACATACTGTCCCAAAGTTAGTGTATTAATGATTATAGATAGTGGTAACAGAGACACACAATACAAATATATTATGAAAGAGATCAAACATACTGCCCCAAAGTTAGTGTATTAATGATTATAGATAGACGTAATAGAGACACATAATACAAATATAATATGAAAGAGATAAAACATACTGTCCCAAAGTTAGTGTATTAATAATTATAGATAGTGGTAACAGAGACACATAATACAAATATAATATGAAAGAGATAAAACATACTGTCCCAAAGTTAGTGTATTAATAAGTATAGATAGTGGTAACAGAGACACATAATACAAATATAATATGAAATAGATAAAACATACTGTCCCAAAGTTAGTGTATTAATAATTATAGATAGTGATAACAGAGACACATAATACAAATATAATATGAAATAGATCAAACATACTGTCCCAAAGTTAGTGTATTAATAATTATAGATAGTGGTAACAGAGACACATAATACAAATATATTATGAAAGAGATAAAACATACTGTCCCAAAGTTAGTGTATTAATAATTACAGATAGTGGTAACAGAGACACATAATACAAATATATTATGAACGAGATAAAACATACTGCCCCAAAGTTAGTGTATTAATGATTATTGATAGACGTAACAGAGACACATAATACAAATATATTATGAAAGAGATAAAACATACTGTCCCAAAGTTAGTGTATTAATGATTATAGATAGTGGTAACAGAGACACATAATACAAATATATTATGAAAGAGATCAAACATACTGTCCCAAAGTTAGTGTATTAATAATTATAGATAGTGGTAACAGAGACACATAATACAAATATAATATGAAAGAGATAAAACATACTGTCCCAAAGTTAGTGTATTAACAATTATAGATAGTGGTAACAGAGACACATAATACAAATATAATATGAAATAGATAAAACATACTGTCCCAAAGTTAGTGTATTAATAATTATAGATAGTGATAACAGAGACACATAATACAAATATAATATGAAATAGATCAAACATACTGTCCCAAAGTTAGTGTATTAATAATTATAGATAGTGGTAACAGAGACACATAATACAAATATAATATGAAAGAGATAAAACATACTGTCCCAAAGTTAGTGTATTAATAAGTATAGATAGTGGTAACAGAGACACATAATACAAATATAATATGAAATAGATCAAACATACTGTCCCAAAGTTAGTGTATTAATGATTATAGATAGTGGTAACAGAGACACATAATACAAATATAATATGAAATAGATCAAACATACTGTCCCAAAGTTAGTGTATTAATAATTATAGATAGTGGTAACAGAGACACATAATACAAATATAATATGAAATAGATCAAACATACTGTCCCAAAGTTAGTGTATTAATAATTATAGATAGTGGTAACACAGACACATAATACAAATATATTATGAAAGAGATCAAACATACTGTCCCAAAGTTAGTGTATTAATTATTATAGATAGTGTTAACAGGGACACACAATACAAATATATTATGCGTAATTAAACAATTTCAAACTGGACATTTAGGAATACATATTTAGGCAATAATTGCTCTAGCGTGTTACCATCACGAGATGACATTTCCTAATAACGAATCGGCGCGGAATATTATATTGTGGAAGATATAATGTATTGCAATACTTCGTTTTACGTACTGAGACGTCTACAGTATTTCTGTCATTCGCATTGTTTCAAATACTTTGAACAGCACTGCGACATAATGATGACTGATCTATTTTTCAATATTTTAAAAGAATTACTTGTTTGCGTTCTGATTCCACGGTAATATTAACATAATATTTGCGCAATCAAAATATTCCAGAAAGTCCTTAATCGATTGATGAACAGGTTTCTTGGTTGTTATTATTATTATTTGACATATTTACCTCTCAAGAAACTTTTTTTTCGATTTGTATATTTCAATCATAGCGCGGTCGTCATTAACATAATGAAGTTAAGGGTGTGTCACATGACAGCTCTGGTGTTTAATCCATCAACTTATGACCAGGACGTTCTCCTGTTTGTGTCATATGACAGTGGTCATGTGACAAATCCATAACTTTATTCTGCTGATGAAGACCGCGCGATGCGGTTGTAATATACAAATCGAAGAGAGGTAAATATATCAAATAATTCCAAAAATTATTTGCACTAATTTGTAAAGGATTCCCTACCGTCAGGTGATTATTAGTATCCACAGACAGCAGCCACCCTCCTACCTGCGAACGACATGGCTTGTTGACTCTGCGACATTTCGCAGCCCGTGGAATGATTTCGTTTTACAGAATGTGCTGAAGGCGCCACCCCACTGCTTGCTCGGCTCGCTCGTCTCATCTCCGGCGTCACCTTGTTGCAGCGACGTCGCCAACAACGGATTGTCTGGCAGTTGGGATGCTGGCATCGGGTTCGCAGAGATGGTGGCTGTCATGGCAACAAGATGGTACACTTTGTTACAAGATATTCGGGGTTGTTGGTGCATTGCTATTGTCAATGAATAACGCTGACTGAGTCGTTGAAGTTGTACGCTGGAGTGTAATGGAGCGCAGTGGTGCAGTGAATAGGACTTCGGACTCTCGACCAAGAGAACCCAGGTTCGAATCCTGTGAAGCGGTGTGGAACCTTGGGCAATCTCGATCACTACACTTTGCTCCTGTTTACTCAGCTGTATGAATGAGTAAAGTGTAAAGCGCTTTTAGTAGTCCTATGGACTGAATACTGCGCTATATAAAATCATACCTTTACTTTTTTACTAATGAAGGTAAAGATTCCTCAATGCTCTACAGTAGGATCTCACTTATCCATAACCATAAATGATTCGACCTGCCAGACAACGCCGTAACAAACATCAAGTACACCAATTTTGTTTTGCTGCATCGGTTCTGTGGAACCCTCTCCTTCTAGTATTACATCTCTTCTCTTGCTGTTCCAACTCTTTGGAATATGCTTCCTCTTAGTGTTAAATCACTCGAAAAGACTGCACAATTTCTCCCTCATCTAAATACTTACCTTAATAATCTTGCTTATCCACATTTTTCATACATTTGTTGACAATTTTAATACTGCTTATATAATTTGAGAGTAACCGTCATATGTGTGTTGCTTCATGTCTAGCTTGGTTTCGAAGGATTTACGAGGAAAAGAAGTACATTATTATTATCATTAAGCAATAATCTCTCGATAGAAAATCCGATGTTCTAAATTCTACCCTTATAGTGTTAATCAGGTGCACTGCCAAGCCAATTTTTAATCCTGGTGGTTCATGCTTAGTTTTCGTAGCAATATATATTTTTGAGCAGATAAGATTAACTACTCACTTTATTTTTAATACGGCATATACAGCAGCCAAATTGATGGCATAGTGTCAATAGTGACTTTCAATTTGAACAGTATGTACATAAATTGTGTTAGTATTATTGATAACTACTTTGTACACAATGTTTACTGTGCAGAACTACATGTTTTTGAAGGGAACAACTCTCAACGTTCAAGATTACTGTCACCATTCG
This sequence comes from Escarpia spicata, assembly GCA_963995525.1. NCBI lineage: Eukaryota > Metazoa > Annelida > Polychaeta > Sabellida > Siboglinidae > Escarpia > Escarpia spicata. The sequence continues at coordinate 26,620,062 of OZ023213.1, forward strand.
GAGTTCATTTTCAAGTGGAAATGATTGTTTGGTGTCTTGATTTTAAAGTATATTTGCATGGGTGTTAAAATCGAACAGTTGATCAACATGACTATTCCCTTATTCCGATAGTCCATCGCCATGTATTGCAGGGGTATCTAACAATATTGGCATCACCAAGAAACGCTAGTTTAATCTACGTCTGCCCACGCGTCAGCCGTGTTTGATTCTCAAACATAACCAAATGTCAATACCATGGCCAACTTTCAAATAGACTCGTAGTCTTTCGTTACTTCCAGCAGAACATTTAAAGAACCCGCGTTACCTGGATCGATGTGGCTTCTGGCTGATTCCACTGTTAGGCGGGCGGAGGCCACTGTGTCAGACTCCAGACTACAGAGCGACGGAGTCACTGCTGCTACGTTTCCTGTGCCCGGCAGCAACACCTGTACCATCTCTCGCATCTCACGCATCTCTCGCCGCATCTCTGGAATCTGCCGCTGTACCTCCTGCCTGTGCTCTTCGGTGATTGTGTTTGCTGCTACCTGCAGCACTGCTTTATCTTGCAGCTCACGTAGCACTTCACATACCTCATTCATCTCCTGCCTCATCTCCGAACTTTTCTCTCGCCGCAACTCACTGATCTCCCGCCTGAGGTCATCGGTAGCATCACCAAAAGCTTTAAGGCGCATCTCGGTGTCAACCTCCCACTGACGACGGTCTGTGTCGGCAACCGGGTGGCGAGACGTCGCAGTCACCTGCTCTGCTGCACAAAACACGCCTTGTTTCCGCGGCGGGCAAACCAGTGCTTCCGTCACATGGATCGTCGGCTGACCTGACTGCTTCGTCAGAGGCATTCTGTAAGATATACGTAACATCTCAGTGGCATCCTGTAAGAAATTCCTCGACATCGTTAATATAGTACAAATATACGAGGACTTCTGCCGTCTCACATGCATCCAGAGTTAATCGACCCGTACCGCCGCACGGACTATGTTTACTCAACACTACACACGACGGTCAGCCCCTACCATCTCAGGCAGTTCTGTGTCAACGCCGACCATCACTACATCGGTGGTGGTAAAACCATTCTGGGGTCAGTCCTGTCCTAACAGGGTTTACTGATGAGTAGCCACCACTCTAATATGGACCATTGTTAACTCACCAATACCATCATCATCATCAGCAGCAGCAATCCCTCGTGACGAGGATGATCTTTCCATGGAGTGTCGGTGTCGTTTGGTGTCTATTCGTAGAAGACCTATGGGACCATTCTTTGCTCGGCACGGCTTCCCACAGTGCGAACATGTATAACCAGAATGAGGTGAGGGTGGATTTTGAAGATTTGTCATGGCTGTAACCTTCCTAGCCTCACGCTTTTTGGCTACGTTTGTTAGTCTGCTCGCTTCGAATGACCCTGTGCTGTTTCGAGTAATCGACCGCCATTTAGTTCATGATAGAGCCTCAGATTTTCATGTTTTCGGGTCAATGTTGCATCTTTTCAAGGTGGATTAGAGGTCGTCTTTATAGCGCTTACGCTGTCCTCCTGTTCACCGTTTGCCAAGACGCCTCAACTAAAACCTCTGTCAACGTTTTCCTCTTCGTTAGTTTAGTTTACTAAGTTTACCCACACAATTTCAAGAACAATACCACCTCGAGGACCGGCATTAGTCCAACTCAACTATGACGTCTGTCAACGTTGTCCTCTCCGTGAGACACCGACAGTATACACATACAGTTCCAGATATAACAACAGGTCGGGGACATGGTGGCCAATAACTTCACACAGGAACCTCTGCTGGTCAATACAATCAAATAGAACACCACAATGTATATATTTACCCAGCAATAGTTATACTAAGTTACTATGTTAATCAGCCTGTCATCGCCACAACAAATTCGGTATATGGCTACAGTTCGCAGTTTATACTTGTGGTGACATCTGTTGTGGACATCTGTTGTGGCAAATAGACAAAGCGAGATGTGCGTTGGAAGAAGAAAATACTGGCATATCTAAATCGTCGTCTGGTGTATAGTTCCACATCAGGCTTCCTCCAGTTCATTCATAGAACATACCTTTATGCGACTAAAAAAATTCTCAAAAGAAATCCTGTCATAGTTGCCTAGGTGAAAGGTTGCTGACGGAAATGAACAATACATTCAAAAATATGTGACTTTTTTCCTAAAATCGTCACCAAGGATTTCTTATTCCAATACGTCACAAATTTACTTTTCACAATAAAGCAACAAACGCAGTTTTATGTTGTAGTTCGCAACGTCAATCGGGTCTTACTTCGAAGATCGGCTGGCAACTCAAGTCACGTATTCAGGGGCTTGTGGGAGAGAAGGAAACCAGGATGCAGCAACAGCCGCTGATTTGCTGCAGTAGTTAACCGCCGTTCTGTATCACGCCGCGCGGGAGTTATTCGGTCTCCCAAGGAGGCACTTTCCTAATCGACACGCCGTTCAAATTAACACGCATTCTGCCTCACTTTTATGGGATGAATGCTTTTGTGTAACAATGTGTCACGTAAATGTCACCGGCTTGTGCACGGAAGCGTTAAATTCTAAAATGCATTTAGATATTGAAAAATTGTTGCCTTTGAAGAACAGATAAAGTGATTCGACATTTAATGCCAATTTGTGTGCGACATGCGGTTTTCGACACAAATATTGCATTCTGCTCACATCCTGTATTATAGAAACTAGGTCGAAAACGTTTGCACTGTGCATAAACAAGTTGTGAACATCATATTTTTTATTAATGAAATCGGTTATTCACTGTAGGTAGTGGCGGGTTTAGGGTATTGGGGCTAAAGCAATCAACAGTCATGCAGTGACGAGAATATCGTCACCGACACGAGCACTAATGAATTGACGCCCTGGGGCCAGTTGTTACTACGAAGTCCAACCATGCTGATGGTGGTTATTTTTTATGCATGTTTAAATACCATTTTTTTCTGTATTTGTCAAGCTTTCCAGGTAATACGAAACGTTTTTGTAACATAGTGATATGGTTATATTTAAACCAAAATTATATGAAATAGAAATCGGTGTGGGACGACGTTGTTGCACAGGAATTTGTGAAGCATGAATGATAGTGATTTGTTGTTCTTGCGACAGCAATAATCTGAAGCCTGAATGTCGAAAATAATCCCCCAAATATTCACGCCATCTCGGCTAGTCTACTCTCCCAGCTTCTCAGTGTCTCTGCCTGTCCGCAGTCTGACGTCCCTCGCTCAGAGGTCTAAGCGCGGCGTGTTGAGCAGAGTGGACGTGTGCCGGCCAAAGGGGGCCCCTGTACCGGCATCAACCGCAAACTGCAAGGCCAGTTGCAGAGCTATCATCGAGCTTGCGCAACACTTGGACTAACATGGATATACGCATCATCCCCTCGCTGTGACAGAAGTTCCATGCCACAGCGTAAGCACTAATATGATAGAATCCCTGTAGACCAGCGCATGCCCAGTAATGCTAGGAGGTGGCGTGTGCGGCAGAAGTCACGTTTGTGGATCATTATCGACGACACCGCCCAGTTTCCGTACTTATACAACATTAAAGAAGCGACCACAGCATTGTAAACCAGCATTTATTTGCTTAGCAGTATCTTTAGCCCGCGCATTCACATCATCCAGTATAGGCGTGGAATGCGACGTTGTCTTGTATGCATTTAGTCTGTATGATTTTGTTGCTACAGAGTAGAGATCTCAGTGTCATTCTGAACCTCCATTTCTCGTTGCCTCGCACCACGGCACCGTTCTCATCTGTCTGGAAGATATTTGCGAGGAATACGTGAAGATTTTCAATATTTGTGTCGTTGAAAAGATGTTCAAGTTCGAGAGCTCAGTACAAGCGGAAAATATAATAATAAAATGTTCCATAATATAATGTTGGATATTACACCATTAAAGCCGTCTTTCCTTTGCCTTCACTGCATCAATGCGATTGCATGTCGACCGTTTTGAATATCGTGGTCAAGACACAGCAAACAGCGGGGGTAGATTAATTGCTGAAAAGTTGACGCGTGAGATGCAAGCCTACAAATCCGGGAGTGATAGAACCCCGTCCGCCTTCATCGGCATTCTGTCTAGCCGACGCAGGGCTAGTAACCCGGCTCGGCGAAGCTAAGCTTACTACGAAACGTCCAAAAGATAGAAGTAAACCAATCGAATCAAATGGAAAACAAACCACGGACCGAAATATCGACAATGGTTTTTGCCCAACCCCTGGCAAATTCAACATAAGGAAGACCATCCGGTGCACCACCTGGAACGTTCTCACGCAGGACTTCAGTGGATCCCTGACGCTCCTCTCACGCGAACTCAGCACTCCCAACGTTAGTCTCGCTGGACTTCAGGATACCCAACTGCTCAACTTGGGAGAGACCTTCTGCGACGACTACCATTACATCAGGCCCGCCCGCACCGACGAAAAGCATTACGGTGGTGTGGCATTCGCTATGACCGCGTCTCTCAAAACCGCTCTCACATCTTGGAACGCGATATCATCACGTCTCGTCGCTGCTCGCTTTCGACACCAACACAGACACATGATAACAATAACAAACTTCTATTGGGCCTAAATCCCCAGCAATCTGATCTTAGAGGCGCAACATACAAGAATCGTTGGGCAAAATCGTTAACATGGACAAATAAGAGTCGTTATTAGAGCAAGGGACCGCCGAAGGTTATGGTGGAAATGCAATTTAAAATAAATAAGTCTTCTGTTTTTTACGAAAGGTGACATCTGATGTGGAAACTGTTTTTTTACGAAAGGTATATATGGTCTGACATGATTTTAAAGCGATAGGGAGTTGATTCCAGATTTTGGTGCAGCTACAGAAAAAGCATGTTTGCCGATATTAAGCTTGTTTTTCGGAACAAAAAGTCGTGGTGATACAGATGATCTGAGATTCCGAAAAAACGGAGGAGACTAAACAAATAGGATGGATGTTGCGTACAAAGGGTACAATATGTGATAGTGGCTAACATGAATTGTATTCGATATGCAATTGCAAGCTAACGTAACTGTCGCAAGTAGGGGCAGAGATGGTGAGAAACGAGTTGGTTTTAGTACTAAACAATTTTGTACACGTTGGAGTTTAGCTAAGTGTTTTTATCAATATTATTTAGGAGTGAGTTGCAGTAGTCAAGGAGACTGCTAATTAGAGAAACTGATATTGTTTTAGGAGTAGATGAAGACAAATGACGCCGAATTCGACGGAAATCACGTATATAGTAGAAACAGGATTACATACTTGAGAAATGTTCTGGTGAAAGTTGAAAACACAGTCAAAGATAGCATCTAGATTACGAACAGCATCTGATGGTGATGTATCATTACCAAGCAATTTAACAGGAAAATAGTTAACAACCTTGTTTCGTTATTGTTTTGTGCCAATAATAATTAGATCAGTTTAATCTGGATTTATCTTCAGTTTACTTGCTTCCATCGACAGCAAGATGACAGTGACACAGTCATTTAAAGATGACAGAGATGTCTGTGCATCGGTCGATGAAAGTGATATATACACCTGTGTGTCGTCAGCATACAAGTGTTGATTTATATTATGATTAGTTACGACTCGACTAAGGGATGTAGCGTATAAGCTAAACAGAACAGGGCCAAGGACAGAACCCTGTGGAACACCAAATTGAAGATGTTTTGGACAAGACGGTGAGTCAGATATATTAATGCTTTGGTATCGGTTTGAAAAATATGACATAAACCAATGAAGTGCTGTGCCAGAAATTCCAAAATGTCTATGAAGGCGACGTAAAAGAATGTCGTGATCTATTATTAAAAAGCAGCTGATAGATATAGTAAGGTGAGAGAAGTCAATTTACTATTATCCATATTGCATGCAATGTCATTGTGTATTTTAAAGAAGAGCCGTCTCAGGTGAATGAAATCGCTTATATACAGATTGTAGATCAATTGATAAGTGCTGTGAATAAATGTGTTCATGGAGTCTATTTGCAACAACCTTTCCCCATACATTCGACAGAAAACTAAGATAAGAGATAGGCTGGTAATTGTTAAGGTCATTTTTGCACATACTTTGTTTTTTAATAAGAGGATTAACATGAGCTTTCTTGAACAACGCCATCCGGCATTGACATATTTATAATATATGTAGTAGGATAAACCAGCAGAAACAACAAAATGAGTCCTGCTGCATAGCGTCCTACTAGGCCTATAGTAAGAAAGACAGAGACGTGAAGCGCAATGCACAAAAGGACAAACGCGAATTTATTATTGCAATCTTTTGATTCAGCATCGGATAAACAGCGACTCTCTTGCCACAAACGCATTACTTCCTCTGCTACATCGAAATGCCAAGTGGTGCTCGCAACTTGCTAAATTTTCTTCGTCTTTTACTTTCAAAAGGTACAGTCTCGTGACATGTCTGGTTAACACTTCGGGTACGACAGGTTCATATCCCGGACGAGGCCGTATTTTATTTGCAAAATTGTTGTGGTTATACAGGCTCTGTATATTTATATTCACTGTGTACGTATTGTATGTTTCACATGATTTTGCTGGGCACTGGGTGGCCGCAGTTCACCCGGGATGTGTATGATATCATAGCTTTAGTTGTTCGCGACAAATCGTTAGGTACTCGCCTTTATTAATAGTACTTATTTGAACGTTAAAGGTAGATAGATAAACACGCATTAAATCGTACACTGTCCAGATATTCGAAGTAACCCAATCCAGTAATCACCAAATCTACCAAACACTTCCAAAACTATCTGCTTAATTGTGTATTTTGCGGGTGCGCCCTCATGCCCCCATTAAAGCATTTGTTTTATACATTTATATCAACTGAAATATTGGAGTTCCCTGTCGTAAAGTCTGTCGCCCTTTCTTTAGCCTTAGTCAGTGGGTGTGATGTCCCGGAAGCTCGTATTTCTGGTCGTCTCGGTTGACTGGTGTTTCTGTTCTCGTATCCAGATTGGGTCTGATACATGTATTTTCCTTCTGCTGGTCTCCCTATCTGCTAGTTTCACTCACGCCCAATCTATAGTACGGTTCTCTGTGGTTGTATGATCTGTGATGAACAATGTATTAATAAAGGACATTGGTATCACACACACACACACACACACACACACACACACACACACACACACACACACACACACACACACACACACACACACACACACACACACACACACACACACACACACACACACACACACACACACACACACACACACACACACACACACACACACATATATATATATATAAAATACCATATGAAAAAATATATATAGAATTTTATAAACCTGATTTCAAAGGGAAACTACCCCATAGTCTGTGACAACCAGCGCCAGTACCGTTCGGGACCGGTTGCTTCAGGAAATACTCCGTTTTAAAGACCTAAATATCTTATTTTTTATAAACTTACATTAATATATATCGGGCCTACATGATATTCTACAGTAAAATGTAGCAACAACTAAATTTATGGAAATGTTATTACAAAGAGGAAGAAATCACAATAATCTCCAGTCTTCCCTAATACGCTAGCTCGATTAAAGTTAAATTAATTAGTTATTAGTTTTACGTATGTTCTAGAATGTTATTATATAAATGCAACGGTAATTGTTGTTGCAAATTGCACCTATTTGTTTCGTGTTTACAATGTGTTCACATAACCGTATGGCAACATTTACAATTTATGTATTTCGCGACTGTCCTAATTAGCATCAGTGTAAATTTAACGTTAAGTAATATAATCTGAATGAACGTACGTATACGTAGGGCCCTGCCTACCTGTTCGTAACATTAGTATGTGTACGTATAGCTCCGTGCTAACATATAACAAGCCCCGACGTCTCCCGCGAAAAACTCTACTTCCGGACATGCGCATTAAGGGTCGGTGCGGCAGTATTTTTCAGCGGCAGGAGTTTTCGCTACAATGTCATTGTGCTGTTGAAGACTGCGCGATGCGGTTAAAATATACAAATCGAAGAGAGGTAAATATGTCAAACAACGTTGTCCTCCTTTAAACCGTTTGCCACGATACCTCAACTAAAACCTCTGCGACGTTTTCCTCTACGTGAGTTTAGTTTAAAAAGTTTACCCATACAATTCCAAGAACAATATCACTTCGAGGGCCATCATTAGTCCAATTCAACGATGACGTATGTCAACGTTGTCCTGTTCGTAAGACACCGGTCGGGGGCATGGTGACCAATAACTTCACACAGGAACCTCTGCTGGTCAATACAATCAAATAAAACATAACAATGTATATGTTGACCCGGCAGCTAACAACAATAGTAATACTTAGTTACTAACTAAGTTCATCAGCCTGTCATCGCCACAACAATTTAGGTATATGGCTACTGTTTGCAGTTTATACTCATGGTGACATCTGGTGTGGACATCTGCTGTGGCAAAGAGACAAAGCGAGGTGTGCGTTGGAAGAACAACGTAGTGGCATATCTAAGGCGTCGTCTGGTGTATAGTTCCACACCAGACTTGCTCCAGTTCATTCATACAACATATATTTATGCGACTAACAAAATTCTCAAAAACAATCATGTCATAGTTGTCTATGTGAAAGATTGCTGATGGTTGTATTCAACAATCATGTCAGCGATGTATTCGGGCGCGAGGTCGTGCATCGCTCGGAACGTCAACACCAGTATTCTGTATGTTATACGCCATCGAACGGGTAACCAGTGTAGTGCGATCAACGCAGGCGTGATGTGGAGGTGACCTCGGCGTCGAACAACAAATTCCAAAATATGTGACTTTTGCCTAAAACCGTCACCAAGAATTTCATATTCCAGTACGTTACAAATTTAATTTTCATAATAAAGCAACAAACGCAGTTTTACCTTGTAGTCCACAACGTCAATCGGGTCTTACGAAGATCGGCTAGCACCAAGAGTCCTGCGCTGTTCGTATTCAGGGGCTTGTGCGGGGAGAGAAGGAGAACAGGATGCAGCAACAGCCGCTGATTGGCTGCAGTAGTTAACCGCCGCTCTGTACCACGCCGCGCGGGAGTTATTCGGTCTCCCAATGAGGCACTTTCCTAATCGACACTCCGTTCAAATTAACACGCAGTCTGCCACACTTTTATGGGATGAATGCTTTTGTGTAACAATGAGTCACGTAAATGTCACCGGCTTGTGCACGGAAGCGTTATATTAAAAATGCATTTAGATATTGAAAAATTTTTGCCTTTGAAGAACAAATAAAGTGATTCGACATTTAATGCCAATTTGTGTGCGACATGCGGTTTTCGACACAAATATTGCATTCCGTTCACATACTGTATTTATAGCGACTAGATCCAAAAAGTTTGCAATATGCATAAAAAACGTTGTGAACATCATGTTTTTAATTAATGAAATCGGTTATTCACTGTAGGTAGTTGCGGAGTTTTTGTGGCCAAAGCAATCAACAGGCATGCAATGACGAGAATATCGTCACCGACATGAGCACTAATAAAGAAACGACGAGACATTTTGGATAACGGCGACTGTAAAAACAAATAGATTACGCAGAAATATGCAAGACCATCAAAAAGAAAAGTTGTGAATATCATGTTTTTTATTAATGAAATTGGTTAATCACTGTAGGTAGTTGCTGATTTAGGGTATTGGGGCCAAAACAATCAACAGGCATGCAGTGACGAGAATATCGTCACCGACACGAGCACTAATGAATTGGGGCCATGGAGCAAGTTGTTACTACAAGGTCCAACCATGGTGATGGTGGATATTTTTGATGTATGTTTAAATATCTAATGATTCCGTATTTGTGAAGCTTCCCAGCTAACAAGAAACGTTTTCGTAACATTGTGATATGTTTATAGTTAAACAAAAATTATATGAAATAGAAATCGTGTAGGACGAGCTTGTTGCACAGGAATTTGTGAAGCATGAATGATGCTGATTTGTTGTTCCTACGACAACAATAGGCTGAACCCTGGATGTCGAAAGCAATCTCCCAAATATTCACGCCCTCTCGTCTAGTCTACTCTCCCGGCCCCTCAGTGTCTCTGCCTGTCCGCAGTTTGACGTCCGTCACTCAGAGGTCTGAGCGCGGCGAGTTGAGTGGAGTGGACGTGTGCCGGCCAACGCAGCCCCTGTACCGGCATCAACCGCAAACTGCAGGGCCAATTGCAAAGATATCTTTCGGCATGCGCAACACGTGGATTAACATGGATAAGCGCATCATCCCCTCGCTGGGTCAGCAGTTCCATGCCAGAGCGCGCGCGCACAGATGCTCGTTGGATACAATTTCTGTACCCCAACGCATGCCCGGTATAGTTAGGATTTGGCGTGTGCGGCAGAAATGAAGTTTGTTGATCATCATCGAAGAAAGCGACCAGCTGCAACATTAACGAAGCGACCATAGCATTGTTTATTTATCAGTATATTTGGCCCGCGCATTCACACCATCCAGTATAGGCGTGGAATGCGACGTTGTCTAGTATGCATTTAGTCTGTATGATTTTGTTGCTACAGAGTAGAGATCTCAGGGTCATTCTGAACCTCCATTTCTCATTGCCTCGCACCACGGCACCGTCTTCATCTGTCTCGAAGATATTTGCGAGGAATACGTGGAGGTTTTCAATGTGTGTCTCGTGGAAGAAAAGGTTCAAGTTCGAGAGCTCAGTGCAAGCGGACAATCGTGAATAGAATAATAAAATGCTCCACAGTACAACGAAGCGAAGCTTACAACGAAAAGACTGAAAGATAGAAGTAAACCGATCGGATCAACTGGAAAATGAACCACGGTCCAAAATATCGACAATCGATCTAGCCCAACCCCTGGCAAATTCAACATAAGGAAGACCGTCCGGTGCGCCACCTGGAACGTTGTCACGCTGAACTTCAATGACTCCCTGACGCTCCTCTCACGCGAACTCAACACCCTAGTCTCGCTGGACTTCAGGAAACCCAACTGCTATACGCGGGAGAGACCTTCTGCGACGACTGCCATTACATTTGGCCCGGCCGCACCGACGAAAAGCATTACGGTGGTGTGGCACTCGCTATGACCGCGTCTCTCAAAACCGCTCTCACACCATGGAACGCGATATCACTACGTCTCATCGCTGCTCGCTTTCGACACCAACACAGACACAAGACAGTAGTTGTCTACTACGCTCCCACTGATTCCATCGATGATGCCTCTAAAGACCAGTTCTACGACGATCTTTCCCTTGCCGTATTCCAAATTGGCCTCCTTGACATAACTCTCAACATTGGCAATCTCAACGCTTCGATCGGCTCCGACCGCACCGCTCATCGGGGCATTCTTGGTCCTGTTTCCTCAGGGACCGCGAACGATAACGGCTAGCGACTACTTTACAAAGATGTGCCTCAACAGACCTTCGCATCGGCATCTCTTGGTTTCCCCGTAAACTGATCAACCAGCTTACGTGGTACAGTAACGACGGTGTGACTAGGGTGACTCTTCACTACGTCACGATATCCCGTCGCTCGTTCTCGAGTATGACATCATGCCGTGTCTTTATCAGTGATGAAATTAGCTCAATTGACCGCCGCTTATACGCGTTCTCCCTACGCTGACGCACCAAAGCCTGCCGCCCTGCAACCACCCCCAAGCGCTTCAATGCCGACGCCTTACAAGATCCTGCCATAACTACACGGTTTCAAATTGAAATATCCAACCGCTACTCAGCTCTTAGCGACTAATTGGATGATATCTCTAACCAAAATATCGAAACTGTTTGGTGTCAGTTTAAAACAGCTGTGCATTCCGCCGCAGCAAAATCCCTCGGCAAACACCATCGTGCCAAGAAGCCATGGATCACTGACCAGACCGTATCAATAATCGAAGCTCGTAGATCTGCTAGATTCAGAGAAAACAAAGACGAAGCAAAACGCCTTACCATCGCTCGAAATCGAGCGCTTGGTGAAGACCAGGCAAAATACAGGAACACAAAAGCCGATACAATTGAAACAGCCAACACACAGTGTTCAGGGATCGTAGAACCTGCAAACTGGGACTGACTAACCAGTCCACTACGGTCCAGGCGCTCGATGGCTCAAACCACGGTAGTATTTCAAGCTGCTCTTGGAACGCTTGAATTACCGCCGTGCCCCATTTGCAGCACTTCCGAACTACTAAAGAAAGGAGGCGACTCAACCAGTCTATCAACGTGGTGTTGGTGAAGAAAACAATCCCTGATGACTGGAGAAGAGGGATTATCCTCCCATTTTCGAGAAAAAAAAACAGGCTCCAAGGACGAGTGCACTAACCATCGTGGCAACCACTATTCATCCCCGGCAAACTGTTCGCTATGATCATGAAGGCAAAATATTATTGCATGAATATCCCCTCCCTAAATAGTACCCAAGTTGGTGTCCAGCAATATGCTTAGAATGACATCTTCCTTATTTGTTGTCTCCAGACCTGCTCTGGTCTTATTTCTATATTTGATTCCAGAAGCATGTTTATTGTGCTTAATTCTCCTGCTGACATCAACTTGCCTCTCTCTCACAGGAGGGCACTTTTCGCTCCTACAGAGGAGATGGCAATGCAGGGTCTTTCATAAGTCACCTGCACAATGTGACATCGTTCTACTCCCTCAGCAGATAACATAAAGGGTGGTCTGATAAAATTGCCTTAAGTATGCCTTTCCTGCGGATGTAGAAAGTTGACTGATGTACACAGTGGACAGGGACACATGTAACACACACAAACACACCACACACACACACACACACACACACACACACACACACACACACACACACACACACACACACACACACACACACACACACACACACACACACACACACACACACACACACACACACACACACACACACACACACACACACACACACACACACACACACACACACAGAGAGAGAGAGAGAGAGAAACACACACACACACACCACACACACACACACACACACACACACACACACACCACACACACACACACACACACCCATACACACACACACCCATACACACACACACACCACACATACCACACACACACAGAAACACACACACAGAAACACACACACAGAAACACACACACACACACACACACACACACACACACACACACACACACACACACACACACACACACACACACACACACACACACACACACACACACACACACACACACACACACACACACACACACACACACACACACACACACACACACACACACACACACACACACACACACACACACACACACACACACACACACCACACACACATACACACACACACCACACACACACACACACACACCCATACACACACACCACACATACCACACACACACAGAAACACACACACAGAAACACACACACACACACACACACACACACACACACACACACACACACACACACACACACACACACACACACACACACACACACACACACACACACACACACACACACACACACACACACACACACACACACACACACACACACACACACACACACACACACACACACACACACACACACACACACACACACACACACACACACACACACACACACACACACACACACACACACACACACGGTGTCATTTCAGAATCTGTGGTTGACTAGTGGGGGGATTATGAGAGCTACCCATCAGTCACGCAGGATTACCATGAATGGGGTGATGACGAACAAGGGTGAGCGCTGTTTTGTGGACTTGACCGTCTACAAGTTCATCACTAGTGAGTATAATGTGTTTGGTATTGAACTTGAAATCACGTATTCAACATTTTAATCAGATGCTGTTAAACGGATATTGAGCCAGGTCATAAATGAATAGCGATATGTGAACTTGAAATATACAGCTCCTGTACATTTTAAAATATACATATCTATAATAGTATTATATTTGTAGCTTAGTTGCATCAATTCGTTATTTACATTACAATACAACTTTTGTTAAAAAAATAATACACGGTCATGTTTGTGAATACTTAATAAATGTAATGATACGTGTAGTAAAGCAATTGATAGTGTTGATAGAGGCGGTTTAATATAATAATATATGTGCTTCGTTATCTCTCAATGTAACAAAATTGGATGAGACTGCTGGATCATATTTCCATGTTAATATCTTACACATTTCAATCATATCTCCTCTGAGGCGACGGTATGATAGAGTTGGTAATTTCATTCTCTGTAAATGTTCTTTGTATTCAAGGTGTTTGAAACCAGGAATTAATTTGGTTGCTCTGCACTGACCATTTTCAAGAGCTGTAATATGTTTCATTAAGAAATGACTCCATACCTGATTAATGTATTCAATGTGTGGACGAACGAGACACTTAAAAGTTGTAGAAAAACAATTTTCATCCATATGATCGAAAGTACGTCGGATTATCCCCATCATCGAATTGGCATCGATTCGTTATTTACACATAAAATACAAGTTTTGTAAAACTAATAAAAAAGCAACATACGTTCATGTTTGCGAATATTTAATAAATGTAATGATACATGTAGTAAAGCAATTGATAGTGTTCTGCATATACACTCGTCACATCACAAACACACACTTTTGTTGACGTGTCAATCCCCTTACTAAATTTCCTCCCAATGATTCATCGTGTTGTCCAAGGGGATTACTAGGGTCCAATCACCAATACAGTTTATGAATTGGGGGATTGCTGTGAATGTCGACATCATGCTCGTCAAGTCATTTCAGTTCAACATAATCCATGTACTCGATCGTGCATATGAGTTCGGATCATAGTTGCATGCGTTTAGGAAGATATTGTGGGCAAGGGTGTTTTCCAATTATAATGCGGGCACCTCTAAGAAATAAATAACACCTTTGTCTTCAGCAGAACAGTGACGCATCTCATCGGCAAAATATATTGTACTAGAAATAACGCCTAAAGATACTTCACCAAAACACAACGTTAGCTAAAACGACACAAATTCGAAAGTCACCTTATGCCTACCTGTATCACACGCACGCACGCACGCACGCACGCACGCACACACACACACACACACACACACACACACCAAACACATACACACATGCACGCACCACGCACAGACGCCTGCACGGGTAATTTTGAGACACATTTGGAAGGCAAAACAAATTTTAACACCAAACTGAGGATATATATAACTCAAGTGTTAAGTCAGTATTACTCTATGGCTCGGAGACACGGTAAATTACACAGAAAATACAAAAACGATAACAGACTTTCAACAAATGCCTCCTTAGAACCCTACATCTAAAGAGGTCAGACAAGACGCCCAGTACTACACTATAGGAATGGACCAAACAGCTACCAATAGAAAACGAAATAAAGAAGATCACATTAGTGGAGCGCAGTAGCGCAGCGTAAGAGCTCCGGACTCTCGACCGAGAGAACGCGGCTACGAATCCTGTGCGGCGGTGTCGAACTTTGGGCAAGTTCGTTTACTCTACTTCTAATTGAAGGTGACGTTTTGGTAAACCTATGTAATAGTAACACAAGCACTATGGTAAAAAAATTATATATGAGTTGTGAATATTATTTTTTAATTTATTTATAATTCCTGCTGTATTTATTCAGTTTTTTTAGTTCGAGAAGGACACAGCAACACATACTCTGCATGCATTATGTTGTTGTTGAATAAACGTTCATTCATTCATTCTACATTGCTTCAGTTCATTCAGCTGTATGAATGAGTACCTGGCTATAGACAGTGGTGGATATTTGTGTATGAAGTCTTCGCGCATTAATTGCAGTGTGGCTTAATGCGTCCCAGAGAGTCGAGATGGTGTCCGATTGAACAGGTCTGCCAGGGAGTAAAGTGTAATTAAAGCGCTTTTAGCAGTCCTGGGGACTGGATACGGCGTTATATAAAAGAACTTACCTTTACCTGTTTGACATGGTGGATAGGACATACACGGAGGAAACCTACAGCAAACATCACACGACAAGTAATTACATGGAAACCCCCAGGGACGAGAAAAAAGTAAAGGTAAGTTCTTATATAGCGCAGTATCCAGTCCTCAGGACTGCTCAAAGCGCTTTACACTTTACTCCCTGGCAGACCTGTTCAATCGAACACCATCTCGACTTCTCTGTGAAGCATTCAGCCACGCTGCAATTAATGCGCATAGACTTTTCGTACACAAATATCCACCTACGTTTATAGCCGGGTACTCATTCATACAGCTGAGTGAACTGAAGTAATATAGAGTAAACGAACTTGCCCTAGGTCCGACACTGCCGCACAGGATTCGAACACCCGCGTTCTCTCAGTCGATAGTCCGGATCGCTTACCGGTGAGCTACTGCGCTCCACGAGAAGAGGAAGGCCAAAAAACACCTGACTGAAAGACTTGGAAAGCGAAAGAAAGCAGATGGGATACACCGAGAGAGAAATCGAGAAAATGGGGATGATCATCAAAACAATGTTTGACTTTCGTGTGGGGTTGGGGCCAGTTAAGTAATTTCGTTTAACTGAACTTACTGGGTAGACAGCCTTCTTATTTTACACCCTGCTGTGGGCAGACAATTTGAAGATGGTAGCCAAATGCGAATTGCATTGTGTTGCTTGCATTAAAATTGGGATATATCGACAACCAGTGCACGAAACTACATTAAATTAATTACATTAACAATTGTATATAGAAATTAATGTCTGAATAAAATATGTTGTTAAAATTGCTACGTTGCATTCAATTAAGTTTTAGATCTAGAAGCGAAGTTCAACAATTACGATGACAAAATAAAACGTCAATTTCACGATGCTATACCCAAAAATTCACCGAACCTACCAATTAAACAAATGTAGCCATGCATGTTAGTTTGCCGTGGTAAAACCGTTGTAAAACATGTATCCAATTCTGATGGTTAGTTTTCAAATTACGCAATACACGTCTACCGATCATATTACTGAATGGAATCTTCCGTTCCAATATAAAATCAACACCCGAAATGTCGAAAGACAGCAACCCCTTTCACAACTACATGTTCCCTTAGCGTTATTAATGCGATCAAGGTAGCAAAACATAGCAAAAATAAACATATTAAACAAGGTGCCACGATCAACAAGATGGCTGCATATATACTGCGAAATGAAGACGCCGACGACAGGTCATCTGCAGGATGTCTCCGTTTCTAGAGTTCCACTGACATCGTAGTTGAACGATAATAGAACTCTGTGATTGTTGCCAAACTACTGATGATGTATACACGATTTCTGACTCGAAATTAACAGAAAACGATCTCAATCAAATCCGCCCAAGGCAGTGCGATGCCAGAGTTCATTTTGACGCAACTTAACTTCCTTTCAAATAAACTCGGACATCGACGTCCTAAGATGATCGTTTAGTTTAGCCAATTATTATGATTGTTTCTCGGAGAACTGGTACTCCTCTTAAACTCGCCAACAAATCGTTGATTTTGAAGCAGCGACCAAATGCTAATGCAGCCTTCTTCAAAGCTCACATCGAGAGTAGCACAAGGGAATATTTAGGTTTCTTCCCTGGTCATCATCTAAATGCACACGTACTTTTGTTGTGCATTATTACGCAACATAGTGTCGGTTTTTGTAGCCAGAATTTCAACAGAACGTACGTCCAGTTAACAAGGTAAGGTAGATGTTCATAACCAGCATTGGTGGAAATCAAACGTGAAGAAGCGTAAATGCAATGTAAATGCGTCTATACACTATTGGCATAGCTAATTTACAATTAAGACTAGAACTGTTTTACTGTATTTTCAAGTCAAACTTTAAGCAACTGAAAGAACCTCAATAATGTTGTATTGTTTAATACCAACCATTGTAATTCTGATTTTATGTATCTTTCAAAAACAGCATGCTGACTCAAATAAAATTCAACAGTACTGCCAGATTATGTAATAAACAGCAAATAACACTCGCAGGTTTGCACTGACTATTGTAAACTTTACTATAGAGAGAAACACACGATCACAGGGGTGCACAATGCCTGGTAGTCTCCAAATTCTAAGTTCAGAATCAACAGGTGCAAGCAGAATGCATGTCGAGCTATACACTGCACACTGTTGCGAGTAGGGCACTTGTGTAGTTCCTTCATTCAATATCATCCCAGGCATATTTATATTACGAAAATATTGTCTTAGACTTAGCGCACTTTTGAAGCCCACATAGTGACACGGTTTGCGCTAGTCTGCACCGCTGCGGTCGTGCGTTACAGCATCGCGCTCGTAAAATTAGCGATATAGACGTATATGGGGCGCTATTTACGCCTCAAAAGTGCTCTAAGACGCAATATTCTTAAAAGTAAATATGCCTGGGATAATGTTAAATAACAGAACTAACGCACTGAGCCTGGGGTATCAAAGTTAGGCAGTTTCAATTTAAAATAGCGAAATCGAGGTGGGTCCAGATTCTACACAAGTGCCGCGATTAATTGTGTCCACTGTCCACACAAGACATGTCTGGTTAGAGTTCCGTCAGTATGCTGCTGTTATAAACTTTTGCAGCACACATTTCTTCTTGGCTGGTGATGTTCTGCCATTTCGATCTCCGCCATCATAATTTTCGTGCCGCGTGACTTTTTTTAAGCGCGGAAATGCGAGTTCACCCTAACGCTGTTTCCTATTGGTCAGATTACGACCAGAAGCAGCGAATGAAAAACCATGTCACAACAAGCTGCGTATATGTACTGCCACCTGTTGAATAGTGGAAGCTAAATCTGAGGAGCACGAAAGTGATTGACGATCATCGTGATAAAGAAAGAATCCGTAATACCGTAATTTGAGGTGTGTTTCCGGACAATCCGGAATGGTATGCAGATCTGCGACGGGGTGCAAAAAAGACTAGGCAACAGGTCACGTGATGTACAGATTAATTACAATGTTAGGGAGGCATCTCATGTACTAAATAAGTTTTTGTTGTAAAAAAAACGTTTGGGACCAGAATTTCTACAAACTATACGACGCAGTGCCCGAACACACCACGTGTTTGGCATCCATTCTGATGGCTTTTAGGCTTACTAATTATTTGTGAAATCACACACAAACACAAGACAATGTTGCAATATGATTTATTATATAAAGTATGCAACTCTGTCGAAATCGGTCCTGTTTATCACAGTAAACCATTTTATCCATACCGGTAGATGCTTCCTGACTAAACCACACAAATGCAAAATTGCAGTACTGGTAGCATACAAAGCTGACCCACGTCACTACTGCTCTCAAGCTGGTCCACACCACTACTGCTCATTGAATTAAAATACGCTGGAGAAAGCTGACCCAAGACTACTGCTCTTCGAGTAGTAGTACATTGGACAAACTAACTCACGTCACAATTGTTCATCGACTGGACTAGGGTTTATTTAACAAAATTCTTCACACGTGGTTAACAGGTTTAAAGATTTGACCACATATTCTGATCCACGTTTGACCCAGATGTGTACATGATTGTAACAAAATGAGCATGCACCTATTAATTGTGGACATAATTTTTCCAGATAGAAATATTCAATGACCAAGTGATATGAGCCAGTAGGAAGTAAAGCTACACCAACGATTCTTTGATTCATAAATTACCCCGAGTACATTACCCTTCCAAAATAAACACAACAGAAAATAACGCTAGTACAAACGAACAACATACAAAGCATACTGCTTACGAAGAGAGCAGATTCTCAGATAAAACACACACACTACAAGTAGAACGACGCATGCCAAAGCAATGTTAAGCCACAATATCTGTAATGAAGAAAACTCCACTTTCGTCAATGTCAGAACTCCGGGAACATTTTTAAACAACCCTACACGTTTTAGCTGTTACGACTGGCACATTGAAAAACGAAGTTATGTGACGAGGTTAAACAGGCATTTCCTATGGTTGACATAATCGGTGCTAACTCGTGCTACGGTCCAGTTATGGCACAATCACTGTTAAGCCAGTCGTAGGTTCGGACACAAATCTAGTTTAACAGCAAGTGATAAGTAGAGACCCAGGATGGAGGCTACACACGTCTAACTACTGCTGAGAGCGAAATCTTCGCCCTTCTGGATGTTCTTCTTGAGCTCGGGCATGGCAGTCTTGATGAGATCAACTTCAAAGTCAGTCAGTTTTCCCAGACCCAGGTTCTTCTCGACGCCATTCTTCTGCAAAAGCCGAGTACAGTAGCATTGTAATTAAGTATTTATATAGCACTATGTCCACATAAACAAACTGGCTCAAAGCTTCTTACTATAGTACAGTATAAATTCAATACATTAAATTAATTAAAACATTAAAACAAAAACTGACATGCTTTAAATAAAACATACTAAAGCTATATAAAATCACTTAGATACACTCAACAAAAGAAAGTTATATTTCTCTTAAATGGCATATATTATAATATGTGGGGATTGCACCTCAAGATATTTGATATCAAAGGATGCAGTGATCAAATATGGATTAAATTAATGCAACCATGCAGCATTTACACCATTATCTGCACGACCAGAATGCGGTATGTACAGGGGGTTCTGGTCCCCAAAGTGGCACTTTCACAACTTTTGCAGTCATTTGTTACAAGCTAGTGGTATTGATCCTTTGATCACTGCCACTGGACAATGAAGTTCCCCCACTGGATGGGATTACTCATGCGAAACATGAACATGTTGTGTGCACACATTTACACACTGGTTCATAATGTCATTCATCAGTACTGGTCAGGGAGACATTGCTCTGAAATAATCTGTGTGATAACAATCATGCCACTTCTGTCCAATTTAGAGCATGGTAGGGCAATTGAACAAGTGCAGACTGGTGTACGACTAAAAGAGTGTGCGCAATAAAATGATTTCAAAGTCAATTCTGAGTGTTTTATCCCTGGTGTACAAAAAGTGCCACTTTGGGGACCATACCCCCTGTACATATCCCATTCTGGTCGTGCAGATAAAGGTGTAAATGCTGCATGGTTGCATTCATTTAATTCATATTTGATCACTGCATCCTTTGAAACCAAATATCTTGGTGTGTGATCCCCACCTATTATTTAAGAGAAATATAACTTTCTTTTGTCGAGTAGTTTATGTTAGAATAAGTTTAAAACAGAAATATTATGAGTAAATTTCCCATGTGGTATTCCACAAAACCGCCCCATCCGCAAACTAATTATACAATATATGATCTTCTTTTCATATCGACAAAATACACTGGAAATTTTCTGAAATGTAGGATGGGTAGCTTTAAAGAATGTTAGAAGTTATAAAAAAATGGGCCAAGTGGCCCTGAAGTCCTTTGGACTAATACGTCTATATGTGACCCCGGCTGACCAAATGAGTGATAAGTCGGAAAAATTGTAACATTGTTTTCTTACATCCTTGTAAAGGTTTGGTAGGGTGCTTTACACGGTTTCAAAAAATACGACTGCTACAAAAATTGGCAAAGTTATGGAGCATTGAACATGGTAGGGATCAAAAAGTGAAAATTAAGAAAACGGCTGTTGAAGTTTTACATTATATAAGCAAATGGATTGCATGGAAATATTACATGCACAACATGGCACACAGTATGTAATATGTATGTTATGTTGCAATGATACACTGGAAGTACAAATGTGCTGCTACAAAGACTTATCAAGTTATGCCAGATTATGTCTTCATGTATAAAACTAAGAGGACAGATTATTTGAGAGTAAAAGGCAGACTCACTGTTTGACACAGTTTAAAACCTACAGGCAACTGTCCAGTTTAACAGGGGTCTAGTGGCTTAATGCTGTCTGTTGACACAAGCTACTGCCAGTGACCAATTACACATTAGTCACAGTTTCCATCAAACAATAGCAGGCAGAGAATCTTAGCTCCACAGCTGGGTATAATACACAACCAGAGCCACCAATGATTCATGGTCAAGTAGATTAGCTCAATGCACCAACTAAGACAATACACAACACTGTGAGTGACAGTGTCCAGAGTGAGGCCTAAGCAGTGTCCTCATTGCTGAATAGATCAATTAAACCTGCCAAGTGGGTGACATTCTGCAAAAGTGTTAATTAATCCTTAGTGATTGTTCAGAACACCAGACTGACCACATACCTAAACAAAGCGAATGTAATAGGTGAAGAACAGGCAGTGTTCAAATAGGGGTATTGGTTGAATTGTATTTGTCTCGACGCAAAAGGCTTTATTGTGCCTTCATCGATTATAAGAAAGCATTTGATTTAGTAGACCGGTCCTCCCTGTGGTCTAAGATAATTTCATGTGGTATTAATGGTATTGTGTTGAAAGTTGTATACAACATATACAAAAATGCTAAATCATGTATAAATCAGGGCCAGGCTGTGTCAGCCTTCTTCTCATGTGATGTATAGGTATGGCAAGGAGAAAACTTGTGTCCTTTGTTATTTGCTATTTACCTGAATCATTTTGAACACTGTTAGTCACAATTATAACGAACTTGACATGGCAGCTGGTGAAATTTACACCTTAGGGATGATGATGTAGAAAATGTATGTTCTACTATATGCTGATGACACTAGAATGATTCAATCAAATACAGATTTCTTGCTTGTGTATAGCGGAACTATGTCAACTCTTCTAATGGTTGACATTTGGTTGTTTCAGGTGTCAACTATATTGTGAATCTGTAATTATTAGTACCACAGTACCATGTCTACACAAGGCATGGCAAGCGCAAACAGAACAGTAGAATGCATTTGATATCAATAAAGTGTAGGATATTTCACTCTAAAGTTGTCCAGAATATAAATTTTCTATGTTTGTCACCTACAGGTGACAGAATATTAATTTTCTATGTTTGTCACCTACAGGTTTCTACAGACAATACATCTTTAACCAATAGACACCACAATCACACCATTTTATAATAATTAAATGAACATAAAAATAAACACAACTTGCAATTATAGAAAATCAATAGTTTTGAAGATAAAAAGTGTTAAGCAACTGTTCAGTCTAACAGGGGTCAAGTGTGTCTACTCTGCCTGGGCTCTGTGACCAATTAAAGATTAGTCACAGGGCCCAATTAAAGATTAGTCAAGGTCTCAATGGAACAGTAGCACTAGGCTGGAGAGTTTAGTCATGGGGTTGACTTTGTGGCACAATAAACAAAATCTACTGTTGGGGGTGGTCTCAAGGGCCCTTCTCAAAACCACATCACTAGATAATGTAAAACTTTTGCACTTTGGGGGCCCCTTAGAATGGTTCAATCAAATACAGATTTCATGTATATAGTGGCAGGCACCCTAAGATACATCTATGCAAAATTTGAAAAAAAGTTGCTGAACAGTTTTAAAAAAAATAGGCCAAATGTTACATTTTTACCAGTTTTGGGGTCCTTTGAGGCCCTAGGGAGCCCTTAAAATGATTCAATCAAATACTGATTTCTCGTGCATAGTGGCAGTGCCCTAAGATGTCTATGCAAAATTAGAGAAAAAGTTGCTGAACGGTTTCCGAGATACGGCAGCTAACGGAGGACGCAGAGTGATGGCAATAGTCCCTTGGACCTTTGGCCAAAGGACTAAAAACGACATTTCATAAGGAGCCTTTGTCCTTAATGCACACCTTTTAATTTTTATAGAACTCGTTTTATGTTATACAATATGCACATAACTAAGATTTTTAGTTTTGTATGCAAGCATTTTTTTTATAGAAATTATTACTTTGTACGTATTTGTACATATTATGATTGCAAAAGTACTTTGTTTAATGATTTGTTATAGACTGATCCCGAGGATTGCAAAAACATTGGACGTAACGATCCAGGACCAGCCAATTTATTCTTTATTTTGGCCATTGGGATCATCAGAATTGTTTGCTATATCCAGAAATGTGTTATAAAAATGTGTTAAACGCTCATAAATTCATCAGAAATTCTATAACAAAAAATCTGGTGCAATTCATTTATTCATTATATGTGAGAATTTGTCAGAAGTGCGCTTATTACCAAAGGTTTACTGTATTTTACTAGTTTCGAGACATACCCCGAGGAGAAGCGGTGTAGAGAAGTACTTAGCCTCCGTCTCGTCCGACCTGACGAAGGCGCACTCCACGATACCCTCCTCTCCGTTGAGACCGTCGAGAATGGACCCAACAAACCTCGCTCCAGCATACGCCATTGACAACGTTGCGGAGCCCTGAAACATCAAATGCAAAAAATTTACTGGAACTACTTTTTTTGCAGCAGCAGACACGAGCTAATGAAGTTCTTATTCGAGTGACATTGAATGAACAATTGTAAATTTTGTAGTTATGTCAAAAAAATATGATTGTGCAAAAATGTTTTCAAGTACAAATAAAACTGTTAAAATGAATTGAAATTGAATTTTTCAGTGTAGTAATTGCCTGTCAGGATTCCCACATTCATGTTTCTTAGACCAAGTTGCTATATATGCCAGTGATTACAAAACCCAAACGTAACTGTCTGTTGCCCATCCACTTTTTTGTCTAAGTACATAGGAAACAGGAGTTCAGAATCAAAATACAGAAATAACAAGACTTTTTTTATGTACAGTATTAGTTCCGGTGGCACCATATACTGACTGGAGTTAATACAAATTAGCAAATGCTGACTCATAACGAGGATGGCTCATAACGAGTGTCAATTAGAATATTGTCTACATAGTACATACCGTGCCAGCCTTGGCCTCTACCACCTCTGTTCCTGCATTCTGGATCCTCACACTCAGTTTCTGGCGCTCTTCCTACAATAAGACAAACTGGACGTCTAACAACATATCACACCACAAGCACTAACATGAGGTCATCAAAGCCAAGTCACGATTTATCACATATGAAAAGCATGTTTTTATATATATTTCTTTATAATTTAAAAAAATTCATCAATATCTGTAAGAACAATATTCACCTATGTTTTTCACAAGGCAAATCTAGAGAAGATGAAGTAACAGTAGTGAATGAACAGCATAACTTAGACGACAGAAAGTATTCATTGTCACAGACGAATATAAATGATTGCGACATTATCTGCCGATTGTGTAAATGCTAGAATGTGTTCGAAAATTGACAAACATCTCAGAAAAGCAGATTACTCATAGATAAAAGTTTCATTCTCAATAAGCCAAAGGCTGTTTATTCCCTGGATAGCAATCTTGTAAATCTTGAGACATTTTCTTCAATCTAACAAAGTAATTTTTTGTTATTTTGAAATGACGTTTGAAAAGATGTTTTCAGAGTAGTTTTAAACGTGTCGATTGTCAAACTATCCCAATGGAGACAACAGTGACTATACATTTCAAAGAGACGTCCAAGCCCCAACATTAGGGGTGGAAGGGGTGACTTGCTGAAGGGTACTGACCATGGGGAAGGACACTGGGGGTGTGCACTGGGACATGACCGGGACAATGGTGACCCCAGAGTGACCACCAACCACTGGGCAGTTGACCTGGTTAACGTCCAGACCCTGCAAACACAACACAAACATGGACTTAGACACTGTCTCATTCAATACTCCTGGTAAAGACCAACTTACAAACATGTTAAATATAAAACCTATCATCATACAAAGTTAAAAATACAATTAAATATAAAATTACTCTACTGTACTACACAGTAAAGTACCGTCACCAATCTAGACCATATGGGGGCTATAAATATACAAGCAAAAACGCCTGACGGGACAAGTTGGTAGTTCATACGTCACAGTTGTGATAGTAGTATTTACCAAACGTTAGAAAAGACACAGCAACATTACATAAGACCATAATGTGCTCGCATAGGTAGGCAATGGTTTCAATGCACTTCGAGTGTTAACAACACTGTCACACACACATGAAATAATATTCACTATTGTAACATGATGTATATAAACCATCAGGATCAAAACATCAAGTATTAGAACCATAAAAAGTTTACAATTAACTCGACCCATACCAACAGTGTATCAAATGTTGTATCTTAAAACATGCCTGCTCATTTCGACCTTTCGCTACCCACCTTGGCTTGCGAGATGAATGTGTTTGAGCGTACGATATCGAGGGTGGTCACACCAAAGATCCTGTTTGGGTCATACACGCCTCGCTTCTTGAACATCTCACTCGCGATCGGCACTGTCGAGTTGACCTGGGCACACCAAACACAGTCCGTACACAATCCAAGTTAGTTACTAGGGTTGTAGCAAGTAACTGATGTATGACACACAGCATGTTATACTATATATCGATACGATGTATCGTATATCAATATATTGTTAAAATAATTTAAACTGCCCTATTGGCACTCATCTTGCCCCCCCCCCGCATACCAATTTACACACCGGGGATAACAATAATAATAGTTTTCTTATATAATGCCCATCCAAATAATTGTTCGGGGGCACTGAACAAAGGTTATTAGAAATAATTAATAACATAAAACCATACATATTAAAAAATAGTACGTGCTAAAAATATACAATACTAATAAAGAAAATTAACTATATTGTCTATAAAAAATTAATAAACAAGTATACAAGCTGTTAAAATAATAACAAATTAATTATAATCACAAGTTAACATAACCAATCACAGCCAACATTTATGAGTACTCAACTGTGGCATCACAATTTGTGAGATGTCTTCCCAAGTTATTATAATTGGTGGCCTGTATATTTACACTTACAAATGATATAGATCACAATTTTGACTACGGTTACGAATGATACAGATCATGGGTTACTTACCGGGTTGCAGATGATACAGATACAGGCCTTGGGGCAGTACTGGGCGCAGGCGTCAGCCAAGTCACGCACGATTGATGCGTTTGTGTTGAACAGATCATCACGTGTCATACCTGGAACAAAAGAGTGAAGTCATTATGCTGGGATGCATTGCAGTGGACACAGGGGCTTAGCCAGCTACCTGTCTGCCCGTCTTCAACTGGAATTTAGATGGGGCCAACTGACCACTAGATTAACTAACAGTTCAAAGTCTAGGGTCCCACATTAATGACTATCACTTGCACAACTGTTAGTGAAACCAGTCAAATGGATCAGTATTAGTTAAATAAATGGCACAAATGACACTAATTTGTCAATGAAAAAACTAATCTGGCCAATAATGGCTCTGATTAACGTGAATTGTCTTCCATTCAAAATTGTGCTAAAAGGCACAATTTTGATTAATTAAAGAGTGAGAAATTTTTTTTCCGACTAAAGGCCTGGATGGACATGTGGTAAAATTATCAAGTTCTCATTTCTATAACGGCTTGCCAGGAACTAATAATGAGGTATCAGAGTTAAGTAAAATGTTTGTAACACTTTGGATTCACGTGAGATGTTCAGCTGCGAAGGTGTAGAATTATAATTGCACAGTAAAAATTTCAAAATTCTTGGAGGAAGGTAGATGGAGTCATGATGGACAGAAAAAATCTCAAATAATCTGAAAAGGAATGTTCTGAGAGCGTATTACACCGGCATGCCTGCATGGTCTGGAGACAGTGGCACTGACAGAACAACAACAGGAGCTGCAAGTTTGTGAGAACTGGGTTCGAAATATCACAACAACAAAGACGGTGGTGGTGACCTGAGGAAAGAGTTTGGGATGGAATGCAGCCTAAGAGGAAGACTGGTGTGAAGCCAGATGAGATGGGCAGGCCACTTGGCAAGGATGGATGCAAGCAAAGGCGGAACACCAAGGACACAGGAGAAGGCCACAGCTCAGATGGGAGGACTGCGTGAGGAGGGACATGAGACGAGTGGGTGAGGATGACAGACGGAGAAAGGGGGGCTACTGACAGGAAGCAATGGAGAGAAAGAACAGGACGAGTGGTTCGACAATACTACACCTGACCTCACCCCTGTAGAGGGAACAAGGAGGAAGAACAGAACAAGTGGTTTGACAATACTACATCTGACCTCACTCCTGTAGAGGGAACAAGGAAGAACAGGATGAGTGGTTTGACAATACTACACCTGACCTCACTCCTGTAGAGGGAACAAGGAAGAACAGGATGAGTGGTTTGACAATACTACATCTGACCTCACTCCTGTAGAGGGAACAAGGAGGAAGAACAGAACAAGTGGTTTGACAATACTACATCTGACCTCACTCCTGTAGAGGGAACAAGGAAGAACAGGATGAGTGGTTTGACAATACTACATCTGACCTCACTCCTGTAGAGGGAACAAGGAGGAAGAACAGAACAAGTGGTTTGACAATACTACATCTGACCTCACTCCTGTAGAGGGAACAAGGAAGAACAGGATGAGTGGTTCAACAATACTACACCTGACCTCACTCCTGTACAGGGAACAAGGAGGAAGAACAGGACGAGTGGTTTGACAATACTACACCTGACCTCACTCCTGTAGAGGGAACAAGGAGGAAGAACAGGACGAGTGGTTTGACAATACTACACCTGACCTCACTCCTGTAGAGGGAACAAGGAGGAAGAACAGGACGAGTGATTTGACAATACTACATCTGACCTCACCCCTGTAGAGGGAACAAGGAGGAAGAACAGGATGAGTGGTTTGACAATACTACACCTGACCTCACTCCTGTACAGGGAACAAGGAGGAAGAACAAGACGAGTGGTTTGACAATACTACACCTGACCTCACTCCTGTAGAGGGAACAAGGAAGAAGAACAGGACGAATGGTTTGACAATACTACACCTGACCTCACTCCTGTAGAGGGAACAAGGAGGAAGAACAGGACGAGTGATTTGACAATACTACATCTAACCTCACCCATGTAGAGGGAACAAGGAGGAAGAACAGGACGAGTGGTTTGACAATACTACACCTGACCTCACTCCTGTAGAGGGAACAAGGAGGAAGAACAGGACGAGTGGTTTGACAATACTACACCTGACCTCACTCCTGTAGAGGGAACAAGGAGGAAGAACAGGACGAGTGATTTGACAATACATCTGACCTCACCCATGTAGAGGGAACAAGGAAGAAGAACAGGACGAGTGATTTGACAATACTACACCTGACCTCACTCCTGTAGAGGGAACAAGGACAGGACGAGTGGTTTGACAATACTACACCTGACCTCACTCCTGTAGAGGGAAAAAGGAGGAAGAACAGGATGAGTGGTTTGACAATACTACATCTGACCTCACCCATGTAGAGGGAACAAGGAAGAAGAACAGGACGAGTGGTTTGACAATACTACACCTGACCTCACCCATGTAGCGGGAACAAGGAGGAAGAACAGGACGAGTGGTTTGACAATACTACATCTGACCTCACTCCTGTAGAGGGAACAAGGAAGAAGAACAGGACGAGTGGTTTGACAATACTACACCTGACCTCACTCCTGTAGAGGGAACAAGGAGGAAGAACAGGACGAGTGGTTTGACAATACTACACCTGACCTCACTCCTGTAGAGGGAACAAGGAGGAAGAACAGGACGAGTGGTTTGACAATACTACACCTGACCTCACCCATGTAGAGGGAACAAGGAAGAAGAACAGGACGAGTGGTTTGACAATACTACACCTGACCTCACTCCTGTAGAGGGAACAAGGAGGAAGAACAGGACGAGTGGTTTGACAATACTACACCTGACCTCACTCCTGTAGAGGGAACAAGGAGGAAGAACAGGACGAGTGGTTTGACAATACTACACCTGACCTCACTCCTGTAGAGGGAACAAGGAGGAAGAACAGGACGAGTGATTTGACAATACATCTGACCTCACCCATGTAGAGGGAACAAGGAAGAAGAACAGGACGAGTGATTTGACAATACTACACCTGACCTCACTCCTGTAGAGGGAACAAGGACAGGACGAGTGGTTTGACAATACTACACCTGACCTCACTCCTGTAGAGGGAACAAGGAGGAAGAACAGGATGAGTGGTTTGACAATACTACATCTGACCTCACCCATGTAGAGGGAACAAGGAGGAAGAACAGGACGAGTGGTTTGACAATACTACACCTGACCTCACTCCTGTAGAGGGAACAAGGAGGAAGAACAGGACGAGTGGTTTGACAATACTACACCTGACCTCACCCATGTAGAGGGAACAAGGAAGAAGAACAGGACGAGTGGTTTGACAATACTACACCTGACCTCACTCCTGTAGAGGGAACAAGGAGGAAGAACAGGACGAGTGGTTTGACAATACTACACCTGACCTCACTCCTGTAGAGGGAACAAGGAGGAAGAACAGGACGAGTGGTTTGACAATACTACACCTGACCTCACTCCTGTAGAGGGAACAAGGAGGAAGAACAGGACGAGTGGTTTGACAATACTACACCTGACCTCACTCCTGTAGAGGGAACAAGGAGGAAGAACAGGACGAGTGGTTTGACAATACTACACCTGACCTCACTCCTGTAGAGGGAACAAGGACAGGACGAGTGGTTTGACAATACTACACCTGACCTCACCCCTGTAGAGGGAACAAGGAGGAAGAACAGGACGAGTGGTTTGACAATACTACACCTGACCTCACTCCTGTAGAGGGAACAAGGAGGAAGAACAGGACGAGTGGTTTGACAATACTACACTTGACCTCACTCCTGTAGAGGGAACAAGGAGGAAGAACAGGACGAGTGGTTTGACAATACTACACCTGACCTCACTCCTGTAGAGGGAACAAGGAAGAAGAACAGGATGAGTGGTTTGACAATACTACACCTGACCTCACACCTGTAGAGGGAACAAGGAGGAAGAACAGGACGAGTGGTTTGACAATACTACACCTGACCTCACCCATGTAGAGGGAACAAGGAAGAAGAACAGGACGAGTGGTTTGACAATACTACACCTGACCTCACACCTGTAGAGGGAACAAGGAGGAAGAACAGGACGAGTGGTTTGACAATACTACACCTGACCTCACCCCTGTAGAGGGAACAAGGAGGAAGAACAGGACGAGTGGTTTGACAATACTACACCTGACCTCACCCCTGTAGAGGGAACAAGGAGGAAGAACAGTTTCTCTTAAAACTGGTCAGTTTGCACCATACCTGGCTTGCGCGGCACTCCAGCGGGGATGACAACAACGTCGCACCCCTCAAGACACTCCCTCAGTTGGGACGGTCCCTCATGACCTGTGACCTGGGCGTTGGTGGAGCAATGACTGAGGTCAGCGGCGACTCCTATGGTGTTCGCAATATCGTAGAGGGCCAGTTTGGTGATGGCGGGGTTGATTTTGAGCAGTAGGGACATGGGCTGCCCGATGCCACCTGACGCGCCCAACACGGCCACCTTCACATTGCTCTGAAATCACACACGGTAGAAATTGTTTATTACCAGGGATGGATTGAGTATTTGGACTTATAATAATAAACTAGTAATAATTTTATTTGCATAGCGCTATGTATCTGGATATAAAAACATGCTCAGAGGTGCTTAAAAACACATCATTAAAACACAATCCCTATAGGTACAGTTTATTTCAACAACATTTACAACAGTAAAAATGCCAAACATAGAATTATAAACCACAGTATTGTGGTTGAAAAGGGCAAGAAGAAGTGTATCACATACTATTATAAATAACTGTAATGCAATGATTAAAAATTAATCAAAATAAAATATAATATGGAATTTAAATGTATATTAGTAAAAGCATAGTTTGTATAAAATAAAGTATCAGCTAAATACTGACTAAACTTTAGTAACGAAAACTGAACTACCCGGTACTTACTGCTTTAAAATCAATCGTGTAATACAATTAAATAAACAAATAAATGCAATGTCAAAGTGATGAACTGACAATATGTAATAGTTACAATAAAATGCTCCATAAATAATCTTTAAATGCTGTCTTAAAAAGATGTGTCTTATATTGAAACTTGTCCATTTATTCATTACTTGGGTTGATCGAATGGTAAGTACTTGTAATTCATCAATCGTAGTTGCCAAAATATCAACTACTATCAAGTACATAACATGAGTTTCTATTAAAGAATACAATGTAAATTAATAATACTTCCGTGCACAACACTGAATTCTCAACCTCATTACCTAATATCTTAAAAACAGTTCATTTTGGCACCTTAATATATGCATTGTTTACCATCATGACTGAAATGTACTTGGACAAGACCAAATGTACTTGGAAATGTACTTGGACCAGACCAAATGTACTCGTACTTGGAAATTAACTTTGACCAGACCAAATGTACTTGTACTTGGAAATGTACCTGATCGTATGTACCTGATACTTGCACACATACACCCATACAGCGACAATTCTAGGATAACAGTTATTTTGATCTTAAACTCATTCTCGGAGACCACGTAATTTCTGTTGTGACCAATTTCAGTGACAGTAGAGCGAAAGGTTGGACACTCTTGATAAAGACCGTCTAAACAAGCATGCAGCAAACTCGTTAAGTAAATAACTTGTGATTTTTTTAAATACATCACAATGGTGCATGGAAG
The DNA here is from genome assembly GCA_963995525.1 of Escarpia spicata. NCBI lineage: Eukaryota > Metazoa > Annelida > Polychaeta > Sabellida > Siboglinidae > Escarpia > Escarpia spicata. Next base: position 26,652,367 of record OZ023213.1, read on the forward strand.
CAAATGAACATACAGAGGTGTATGGATCTCAGCAACTGGGAGGAGATACAACCATACTGCCCCAAAGTTGGCGTATCAATATATATATATATATAAATTTATAAAAAAGCAATGCCCTGTCCAAAATATATTTTATAAATAGGGGACTCTGAGGTGAGGCTTCATATCATAAGAAATTTTTCATTTTATTTGCATTAGAGGTCTCATTAAAATGTTTACAACATAAAGGCGACCCTATTTAAATACACTGGCTTTGCAGGTGTCTTGCTTCTCTAGCTTTATTAGTAGAGTTATGGGAATTACTGCTGTGGTCAGTTCGCCACTCCTGTCCAGTGACCCACATTATTTTAATTGGGTAATAGTTACTTTTTCTTGTGAACCAACAGCAGTGCTAAATGGAAACCAGTGATGTTTACGGTGGCATTCCTACTTCAAAGCCTACCCCAAGTATAAATAAACACATACCTAAAGCCAATATTTACCCAAGTTAAGTTATGAGGAAATCTCAATAGTTGGTTTTTCATAGGTGTCATTCTAGTTCTCTGCTGGTATTGGTACCATTGCTGCTTGTGTTAATAAGATAATAATGTTTTCCATTTAATTTACTGTTAACTGTTTCACATGTAACTACATAATATGTGCACACACAAATCAGAACATGTACATCAAACTGTGTACAAAAAGCAATGAAAGTTTTAAATTATTTAATCCCAAGAAATGTCTTATTTTTTATTGAAGTTCACTAAGCCTGCCTGAACTTATAAACTATTTTGTATTTTTATTATCAGAATAAAAAATCCACAAAAATTAGCGTGATTCAAGAGATTATATCAATCTAACATTGCTAAGTATAAACTACCAGAAGGAGAATAAGAAAACCACCGACATAGAACCAGAGGTCATTGGAGAGCAAAGTAATGACATTACAAAGTCCTCCAGTAAATTGGCTAGATTTGGCTGAACGCCAGCATAAGTATAATTTTACAACCAGGCAGCTGGTTGTATAACCAAGGATCACTGGTATATTGTTTCTTGATGTATAATTAACATGTTGTGTCTGGCAGCTTGTGGCATGGACACAACATGGGGTCGGGGCAGAGGTCTATGAGGCTACAGAAACATGCAGGCATGCATGCATGTGTACATACGCATTTAGAGTAGCGCAAATGTTTCTGCATATTGTGATTCCATATTTGCCTACCCCAAAAACCAGGAAGTAATCCATCTTCCCATTTACACTGGTTTACAGGAATATAGGCTTCCTGTCAGTAATTGTTCAGAACCGTGTCATATATTGTCACCGGGGGGGGGGGGGGGGGGGGGGTAGTGACAGCAAAATCATTACGTTACTACATTGTCATCGACATCATCTAGACTCTAGTCTACTCAACTCTAGTATATAAGCCTATCCCTGTATTATAGCCTGATAGAATGATAAATGATAGACGGGGGGGGGGGGGGGGGGGGGAGTTACCATTACATTACGCTGTCATCGACATCGCCTAGACTCTAGTGGCTGTAAATGATAGACTAAACTCCTCAATAAATACACTAACTTAGTCTTACTACAGTCAGTTGGCCTAACACTACAAGTACAATACTCCATAAATTTTTGCATTACATGTTTCTTTTTGGTTGGCGGTGACTTCGTTTTGTTTGATCACGGAAATGCGAATTTGTCATAACGCTGTTTCCTATTGGTTAGATTACGACCAGACTCAGTGAATGAAAAACCATGTCACAACATATGCTGCCACCACTGAAAAACCATGTCACAACATATGCTGCCACCTGTTGAATATAGTGGAAGCTAAATTTGAGTGATTGGCGAATATGGTGACAGTCTGTGATACTGAATAAAACATTCAGACAACTCTACTGCAAGAAAATTTGAAACAAATCATTAAAGCACTTAATGTAATTACCGGTACCCGGGGGTAATTCATAGGGTCATGCACAAATTTGAAGAAATTGATATTGATCTTCCTTTTAAATCAATATATTAAAATTTTAATGTTGACATTTGCATTAAACCAACATGAGTGCCTCTATTTTCTGGAGTTATTCCAAATTATTATATTATATTTGTACACAATCATATAATATTAAAAAACCAATGTCTTAGTAAGAAAAGAAGGATACCGCACATTACAATGTAAAAGCTTAACAAATTAAAAAAATTACTAGTAAATAATTTAACAGCGAAAAAGCACACTTGGGGGGCAATATATATTAATATACGCCAATGTTGCATATTTATATTTGATCCCCAAATCTGCTAACAACAACAAATGTGTAATGCCACAGATTGTCAACTAAAATAAGCAATGATAAATGGATGCATAACAGTACGCAAATAATTAGTGAGAAATAAACATTTGTAAATGAGATTTACCCGTCCTTGCTGACTTCCTCGTGAATATACATCCTGCTCCACAACATGGGAGGTTTTTGTCTAACAGAATACAATCATCACATTTTATTTATTTGCTATTTGAAATCAGGATAACATGTTATTTTCCAATTCACTGTACAACTTACCCCATTTCTTGCTTAACATGCTTTGAATGGGAACGCAATCAAAAGTGTAACTGGTCAGAAAGTGCTAATTTTATATCCAGGATATATACAAGAACATGACTGGATATTTACAATATATTGGCTATTACTCAAGGTTTACATGTTTTGAAATGAAAGACCACAGTTTTCCATATGAAAAGTTAAGATGCCATTCTTATAGCACCAAAGACAATATTTACATTTATTAGATGCTTGACGGTTAATGTATTGATTAATCTGATACACTATTTTCTGATTTAATATTGAAGATCAAATATTTAAAGATATTGAATGGGTATAACATGTTGACAATATTCTTTTTTCAGTTATGAAAGATAGAAGGACCAGATGACAGGAAGTAACATTAGAGAAGGAACAGCATAGATTTCAAGATTAGATATTAGAAAGCATTAATTCGTACAGAGCACTACAAATGAATGGAACAGATTATCTGCTGATGGCGGAAAATCAGTGTCCCTAAAAATAAGACAATAAGGTAGCATTTGATCACATGCAGCTAAATGTTCCCTATGATCGTCGACCAGGAAATTTGCTGAACACAGAGAATGTAAACGGCGGCTGTTTACATCCGGTTAGGATAGGTAGTGCCACCTAGCGACCATGAGTGATGAGCAACATGTACAAACATGCATGCACGGGTTACATCTTTACAATTCCATCATAGTTGCGTTATTATTGAGTATCTTGTGCCATAACTGTCACACACACACACATATATATATATATAGGATACAACAGTATGATGGTACCTGGTATATTTATATTTAAGGACTAGTAAAACAATATCGGGACTAGTTGTTTTTTGAGTCAGCCAGTCTGACAGACTACCTGTCAGCTAAAGTAAAGGCAAGTAAAAGCCATACTGCACCCTGCTGTTGTACACAGCTAACAAGAACCCTGTACAAAGTGTTGTCTTCTTTATATCACATCTGGTTTTATGTTTTAACGGTGCTTCATTTCCAGAAACCTGCCACACCATTTCAAAGATTATATCTAATTAATATTTTATATGTTCTCAACAATCAGTATGCCATCCTTTGTTCTCACCTTGACATTGATATACCTAAATGTTTCACGAATGAATGATTCTGTCCGCGTGGTGCCCATGGATTATAGTAATTTATACAGATTCTACTCACTAACAAAGTAGTCTTTATAGGTGACAATCTTTTGTAGATGACTATTCACTAGTGAACAGTGGGGAATCCGAGAAGTGATACCCGGGCCGAGGCGATGCTTGTAGACCCGGCGTACGTGGCTTTCAGCATGAAACCACATCGCAAGTAATGTCAATAACATTATCAAAATAAGTCGAAACGTCCAGCAACACCTTCAGAAAGATAACTGTGATGCAGTATTTATGTGACAGTTACCCTGGTGTCATTGTTAACGGTAGGGAGGCGATAGAGCGTTCCCGGCGATAGTGACCTTGTAATCTAACAGCCAGGGTCAAGTTAGCTGTCAACGCGGTTCCGTGCTAAAAGACCAACAAATGCGTCATTTACCTGCGAGGTTTTGCTGAAATGCCTTGCGACAATGCAGGTGCTCTGCAGAAAACGTTGACGTGCTACCAGAGAAAGCATGTTGATACGTATTCTTTGAGATATTAGAAGCGCAACAAAAGACGACTATAACACCTGCACGCCTGCCCAAATATCAAACCGGAACTGCTTTATGTAGCAGCAAATAGTGTCCCACGTAATAAATTCAATTCATGCGCGCATTTATTTTTTGGCAAACAATATTTTCCTAATTTGTTTTACAATAGTTGTCATAATTAAAACTATTTGTATAGACTACAAATTTATTTTTAGATTTGTAAAACTTTAATTAAGATAGGGCTTGTCACTATAGTATAGACGAAACGGCATAACAGATCGGGTGTTAATTCGATGCTAAATTATTTAACAAGATTTAACAAGATTGCCATCCAGAAATTAACTCTAGATGGCAGGTGGACAAAGAAGCCTTTTGGCTTATCGAGAGTCCAATTATATTAATTTGTGTAAATCAAATGTTCTTTAAATACCTATATTGCTGAATTTACGACTGCAACAAATTTATAATCGAGTTGGTGTATTCCTGTAATTTACATACATACGTCTATGTGATCGCCATACATTCTTAAAACTATGTAATTTTTAAGTGTTGACAATTTTTTTGTCCCAGTTCTCTCATCCGTGTAAATATGTTTTTACTCACTGCTCCTCAATTGCCTCATTTGTAGTGTAGTGATAGGATGTGATGTGTATTGGAATCTGCTGCGCATTGCTAGGTTTATGTAGAGAAAGAGTCACAGAATGTGGGTGGAAACTGACAATTATTATTAATGCAAATGGTATAAAGACAAAACAATTAATGAACATTGCCGTCGACCTAGCAAAATGCAATTCCCCTTACAAGCGTAGATGAGTCATACATATATGTCGATGGGAATGCCAACAATTAACTATATCTAAGCGGAATAAAGGTGGGGTCCAGAAACAACCCAAACAATTAACCGGCTGCAGAGAGCAAACAAACTTTCTCTGTGACCGAGGAATTTAGATTGAGTTTCCCCAGTTCAGATACTGGGCAGTGATTTGTTACTGCTATAGTCACTGCCTGGTTACCAGAGTGGGTTAATCCTTTATTGTGATATAGGCTCTCTGTGACCTGTGTGCGACCCTCTCAGTTGTATTCCCAAGGGCTAAGTGTACCCAGCTTAACGGAGGCAACATCAATGATGACATTGTCCAGATGTGTCTGGCAGATGTTTATGTCTCAGTGCTGTTAGTAAAATGTATTTAAATTCATGCTGGATTAAACACTTGTTTATATGGTAATTAAGAGACAATGTTGTATATATGTGAACAAATAATCTATGTGCAATTGCAATGCGACTGAATGTTTTCAAGAGAAGTTGTGGGTTGCATAGCCAACGTACAATTACGTAGTATGTGCATGGTGTATGAAATTCGATAGGTGCACGTGCACGTGTGTTCAACAAGTTTCTCCCAATAAACCACTGACGTAAAACATATGTGATTATAGTTGCAAATGGTTAATTGGTATTAACAAATTTAGGTGCATATAACACCAAAAGGTTGCCTTTTGTTTCCCTTTGATAGGGTAGACTGGGACAGCACTGCTCCTTGGGATAAGACGGTCCCATTGTGTACGCAAACTAAAAAATACCGAATGTCCTAAAATTGTGTGACAAATTATGTTGACATAGATATGGTGACCAGAAAGCTCAGCAACACGAGACAGGTGGAAGTCAATCAATGTGGTTTTGAATTATTTATGCAGTTTCATCTAAAGTTTTGCCAAGAGTCAAACCGGTGCTACTAACGGTTAAAACACGAACTTAATTGGCAACATGATACTAATTTTATTACAATTATGCTTGCATATAACACAATAGAACCTGGAAGAAGCAGTATATAAAATTTTGCACGCATATCGTGTTAAGATACACATTTTGCATGTGCCGTAAGACGGCCCACTATCGTCTTCATACACACATACATGGTCATTATTTTACACACTTATGGCACATGTTGTATACTGTATAACACATTAAATATTTATGCTAACATTACATAATTAAAATATGTTAGCCTGTATAAAAGTCTGCATGCAACACTTATCACTAACTATTAAGGAATATAATACTTGTGATGGAATAATAAAGAAACATAACAGGTCCCATACATAGGTTACAATTGAAATATGTATTATACCTATTTATACGTTAAAAATGCTTTCAGTGTAATGACCATAATAGCATGACTATTTGAAAATATAATGTACTTTCAAACAATGTTTTGTTCATTGAAGCGAACAACGCAAAGGAATTGTCACGTACCGTATTACCCCAGGTTGGGGGGGGGGGGGTGCCTTGTCTCATATATAGTACCTGTACTACCTTTGATATAACTCAACGGCTGTGTTTAATAATGTTATTGAAAATACACGCGCACACACGCACACACGCGCGCACACGCGCGCACACGCGCACACACGCGCACACACGCGCACACACGCGCACACACGCGCACACACGCGCACACACGCGCACACACGCGCACACACGCGCACACACGCGCACACACGCGCACACACGCGCACACACGCGCACACACGCGCACACACGCGCACACACGCGCACACACGCGCACACACGCGCACACACGCGCACACACGCGCACACACGCGCACACACGCGCACACGTTTGTGTATAATATGAACACATTGCACATATAATATGAACACATGAACACTATACCACATATAATATGAATTAACACCATAACACATTAAAGACATGTTAGCATAATGTTATGGTAGGTTATCAGAACGTCGTCCTGTCCCAGGCTACCCTAAGGGTGACAGTGCGGAATTATTATGTGACTGTTAACCGACCGGCGTGCTGGTGAATGATCAGGCCTATCCTAGACTGGCAATTTTTTGCAGTGGCTGCAGAGGAACGTCTGGTTGCTGGAGGGTGCTTATTAATTGTGTGTTCTTTCTTATCCCCCTCTTCTTTTCTGTATCAAGGGCAGATCCAGAAAGCAACTGTAGGGGGGGTGCACAAGTGCAAAACGTTTTTAGCTGCCGAACCGCCATAATTTCAGCTTCTCCGCTGGCTCGGCTGGCTCGATCGATTGTGACATCGGAAGACTGTGGGGGGCACGGTCACGTGGGCCCATTCGAAAAGGTCTACGGGCACGCAAAATTACAAAGGTCGATGGGGCACGTGCCCCTACGTCCCCCGGATTCGCCTACGTGTATGTTCTCCCCATTCGTTTTCGAAAGTGGAAGCCCATCATCTTACTTGCCGCCTCCAAGCGACGCGATCTGCCGTCAGAGCTTCAAACTGGTGATGGCTGATCTTGCGTGCGGTGAGTGAATTCTTCAGTGAGTCACTGTATCCCTTCTGTGGAGCCCCCTTGCCGCGTATCCCAGCGGAAAGCTCTCCACACAGGACAATCTAGTTTTACAGTTTACTTACTTACTTACTTGCTTGCTTACTTATTTATGACCATCGTCCTTCCTGGGACATAGACCGTCGACAACAACTCTTCAGAGTCCTCTCTCCTGGGCGTTTCTATCCAGTTGTTTCCAGGTGTAGCCCATCGGCTTGATGTCTGCCTGGAGATCCCATCACCAAGTGTTTTTCCGCTTGCCTTTGGGGATTCCATATTAGGGCTTGTCTGGTGATGTTTGACCCATGTCTTCGGAACGTGCGACCAATCTATCCCCAATTTCTTCTTCTGATCTCATCTTCGGCAGGCAGTTAGTGTGTCCGCCTCCACTAATCGTGTCTAGCAAGTGGACTATCTTTGGTAATTAAGCGGTTTCCTCCATTCTTGAGACACGGCTTGTCCAGCGCAAATGCATCTAAAGGAGCGTAGACCCCAGCACCTCGATGCTGGTGACAATGTCACTCCTATGGATATGGAGTATAGTGCGGAGACATCGCTGGTGGCACTGTTCAAGGATGCGCACATGGCGACGGTACGTCACCCATGATTCTGCACCATACAGTGGGCGGTGTGTGGCTCTGTAGACGCTCACCTTTGTGTTTCTGAGGCTGTGATTGTTCCATACAAGCTTGTACAATCAACCGAAGGCGATGTTTACCTTAATTGGACAACCTGTTGTCGATTTCTTTGTCGATCTTCGCATAAGATGAGATCACACATCCTATGCAGGTAGCTGAACTGATGATCTGCTTTCAGCCTCATTTGTGAGATGGTGATGCTTGGGAATGATATTCTTCACGGGGTGCTGGCTGGTGGAGACACTGGAGCCGTCTTTTTAGGTTCATTTCCAGTTTAAAGAGCTGTGCTGCCTCCTCAAAGCATGACGTTATTTGCTGCATGGCGCGGATTCACGCCCTAACCTAGCTCTTCGGTGGTTTGCTGAAGAATCTTGCTGAAGGGGTAATGTCCCAGTTAGACTTCATGTTTCGTTACAGAATAAAAGGCAGTGTATTTTTGAGAATTTTTTTAAAACAAAATTCTCATATGCTCTGACGTAAGTGCATTTTAAGTAGTCAGATTTCCAGGTGTGATTGTAGAAGCTGTTGACAGTAACATTTTGTATTTTTAGCTGATAGTACTAATTGGAAAGATGTTTGGCAGCAACTGGGCTATTTAATTGAACCTTTAGCCGGAGTGTTTACTGCCTGCATCAATTCGTAACTATTGACGTGTGTCACACATACAGGCATTTTACGAGAGCTAGAAATATTAGATTTTGACTAAACTCGACCAGCATGTCAAAGAGATTATGATAACAGCAGGGAAGAAGTTTAAGAATTGTTGTAAGTCACGTTTTCTTATAATCATGCAAAACGCTAACATGGCAACCAATGGGAAAACTAACTGTAGACTGACCCCCGAAGAACATGGCGAACCGTGTGGGCGCAAGGTCATAGCCATGTCTCACGCCGTTGGTTATTGAGAAGACCTTTGATAGGTCGTTCCCATGAGAACTCTAACCATAGTTTATAGGCAAACACACCTATACGCACGCACACACGCACGTACGCACACACATACGTTATTATGAGCGAATATATATATAACACATACAGCGGCGTACCCAGGATTGACATGTTGGGGGGTCTCCAAACGGGTATTACCAGTGGCGCGGGAACGAAATTCATATTGTACGTATTGAGGGGGGGGGGCTCTCGAAGCTTCAGCACCACTGACAAATGTTCGCTGCCGCCGCATATCTTCACATCTTCCTTCATCTTGTGGCTGTCTCGGTTGGCTCGACTGCGACATCGGAAGACGGGGAAGGGGGGGGGGGGGGGGGGTGCTGTTAAATGTAACTTCAGCTTCTCCTCTGTCTCGGCTGTGAACTCATGACATTCGAACACGGGGGATGGACATATAGTGCTGTTCAAAATCAAGTTATAACCCTAACCCTGTTTCTGCGCCTATGGTATTACCGTCACCCTTCCGTGTACTCACGTACATTAATTGCCATAATTGTTATCACACAGCAGTGCAGAATTTTGCTGGGGTTTTCGGACAACAAAAAACCCATGGGTACGCCTCTGCTGCACGTTACACACACACATACAGAGACACGCACCACGCACACACACACAAATGCACACACACACACACGCACATACACACACACGTGCGCGCAAGCACGCACGCACACACAAACGCTCGTACATGTGATCGTACGCGCAAGCACTCACGCACTCACGCACATACACTCGCACATACACATGCACACACACACAGTGACACACACGCACGCACGCACGCACGCACGCACGCACGCACGCACGCACGCACGCACGCACGCACGCACGCTCGTATACGCTCGCACATGCTCGCACATGCACACACGCACACACGCACACACGCACACACGCACACACGCACACACGCACACACGCACACACGCACACACGCACACACGCACACACGCACACACGCACACACGCACACACGCACACACGCACACACACACTCGCATGCACACACACACACACACACACACACACACACACACACACACACACACACACACACACACACACACACACACACACACACACACACACACACACACACACACACACACACACACACACATACGTGCACGCACGCCCACACACAAAGTGACACGCACGCACGCACGCACGCACGCACACACATACACACACACCTCCCACACAAACACGGCGCACACACGTACCATGCATGCACTCTCACGTACGCGCATGCACGCACGCTCGCACATTTTACACACACGTTTACAAATGCACGTACTGACGCGCATATGCATACACATGCACGCATGCATACACACGCGCAAGTGCACGCACGCACACGAACATTCGGGTTATTATGTTCGCGAATGTGTTAATCATAACAGCTAGCCAGCATCACGGTAATGTGATACGCCGTCCGCCATCTGGCGACTCGGCCACACACCATATTAATTTATGCGATGTATGGAAACGATCGCCGAGCATCGGGAAGATGAGCAAACTCGGAAAGAGGGATTTGTGCGTGAAATCCATCATTCAGACATTGCTGTTTTGCCGTTGTGTATCCGTTGACAACTGACGAAGATGCCGAAACGAAAGCAGCCCGACGGCTGCGATATGGACGGAGACCAGACGACACCGCTGCCTATTCAGACGTTTCTGTGGCGGCAGTCAAGGTTGGGATAGCGAGTAACGCAGTCTGCGAATACCGTCGCCATGTTTACATCGCTATAGTACTTTTCGCGAATACATGTTGCCAGCGTTTTCTTTCGTAGCTGTTGCTAGGCTTTGGTTTAGTTCATGCAGCCTGTGTTTTGTGAATTGAATGTTAGAATACTGGAAAGTGAGAATGCCATAAGATAATGCACATTCAAGAGTCGAGTCAAGGCTATGCCTATGCCTAGATGGCTATGCGGCCTCCTGTCATGGACCACTCATGCCGTCATGGGCCACCGGTGGCGATGGTGATACTAGCTTAGAGCTAGGAGCCTAGGGCCATGCAAGAAGTAGGCCTAACCCTAGGCTGAGGCAATCTTTTGCTTAACTGGTCTAAATTATTAGCAGCATCCGCCCAACTTAGTTGTTCTCCTACTGACCCTAATGCTATCCCTTGAGTTATAGCCATGGAATATATTATATAGGCTAGTATAGGCATAGCAGTATGAATGCATCTATAGACCATTGGGGATTGGGCAGAATTGTGTGTTGCAGTAAAACGTGAATAAAATTATATTCATCCAACAACATCCAAGTCAGCACAAAATAATCTGTTAGCTGACGACACTTTAATGTTCCGTGTGTCATTGACTCATTGTGCTTGGTCATATGTCATATTCACTCAGTCGTGGACCAGTCACATGTGACAGATGGTATACGAATTGTGGAAATTGACTGTCAGTGTCATCTGGTCACTGACACTGACAGGAACTGTTAACAGACTTGTTGACAAACTATAATTTAACGACCTCCAACCAAGGACTGTCATGCGTAAAATCATGCGAAAATTATCCTCGCCTGTGCGTGTACTGTATATATGCATGGTATTTTTTGTTCATGAAAAACTCAAACACTTGAGATACTCAATTTGAATTGCAACTTATGAATTAATAATGTATGTATCTAACTGTAGTCGAGCTAGCGTATGTGTTTTTTTCCTAGACCATTTGCATCTTAGATGCCAAACTTTCAGGGATTTAGCTACAACCTTACAGAATAAAAATAACACCTTTGGTTTTTTGAGATTCAATTGATTAAGAGTTCTTACCAATTTAAGGGTTTGTACCATCCATTAAACGGACATATTTCATAACATTACGCATATTTTCTGCCATTGCTCTGTGGATTGCCAATCAATTTGGGATGTTTTAAGTAATTTACGTCAACATGGAAATTTGTTTAAATTTACGTTCTAAAAGCAACAAACAACATTTATGAATACTCAGGGAAACTATGATCGCGGTGATATATCTAGCACCATCTGGATAATGGGCATTTTTCTAGTAAAATATATGTAAACTGCTGTTTAAGATATTGTAATTTTACTTTGTCTGCTATAGCCCGTTCATCCGACTAAAGATGTCGAAGCTGTGTGAAGCGTCCTGCGTGGTGAGTTGATTCACGGGCTCGCACCTCCATATCTATCAGCATTGCTTAGTCCTTATTGTCTGTCTTACTGTCTATGCTCTTCCAATAAGTTACTCCTTAACGACTAAGTGAAATGAAATTTTAAATGTCTTTGAAACTATGTAAACTTAATACTCTTGTCATGTAATGTGCCAAATATGAAGCCTATTGATTGTAAACTCTATGTCACTAACCAAGCTCAAACATGGTCATTTGCATGTCACAAAGCAACCAGCCCATCAGATGTTGCTGATGTCATCACAGGCTATGCCGTTGAGCGTGCCCTATCCTTTAGCACAGTGAGTGGCGGTGCAGGTTGTGTCAAACTATACATTAAATTACAATCGTGGAATTTAATATTTTTTATCACCGTAAGGATAATAATCTTATCTACAGTTTGTCACTGGATGTACACAGGAATTATGTTAACTTTTTGAGTTATTGCCGTTTGAACATCACGAATGCTCAATCATGCATTATATCTGCTAAGCATTCGCGATGTTCAAATTGCAACAAGTCAAAAACTAGAAATAAATCATGGGGTATTTATAGATATGATTATTATCTTTACTGTGATATCAAACAATATTAAATCCAATTGCAAGTTTGAGTGTTCACAATGTTCAAACGGCAGTAACTCAAAAAGTTAACAAAATTTCTGCGTGCATCTAGTGACACATTTATAGATAAGATTATTATCTTTACGGTGAAATATAATAATATTAAATTCTGCAATTACAGTTTTATGTATGGCCTGAAACACTAACCCACATAGATATGTGCCATGCTAAATCCTAGTGCTGCTACCTGCGGTGACGTCACCTCGACCACTAGGTGTTGCAACAAACTGTGCAGAAAATGTACAGAAAAGCGCGACCAAAAGGAGCATTGAACAGGGTGACGAAGGGCGTTAAAAAATTAGTTGAATATCAGAACACTATTTTTAGAGTATATTTAATTAAGTTTACGAATAAAAAAGATTCATTTCGCTTAGTTTTTAAACAACCTACAAGTTTCCTGCAGTAAAATCGGTGAACAAGCTTTCTCTTGTGAACAAGCTTTCTCTTGTGCAGCTACAAGCTTTCTCTTGTGAACAAGCTTTCTCTTGTGGAATTGACAACGAGTTTGTAGATATGCATGGCATTCTATGTACCCACACACAGACATGACGTATTGCGTTTCATATGTTTAATTACAAGTTCATTAGTATATTTATCACCCTCTTGTGCAGAATTGAATTTTTTTTCAGATATGCACTACTTGTAATGTTCAAAAGCAAAGTACAAAAAGTTAAATGCAAAAAACTAGGCGTACCCATATCACTGTGATTTTTTGTGGGCGCTGCATGTACCCATAGCACGTTTCATAAAATGTTGTGAGATCTAAAGTTGGATAGTACAATGTTGTCTTTTAAGCAGAATTTCTATATTTGGGATATATGGTGCTTTATAAATAAATTATTATATAAAAAAAAAATTAGTATTTAGCACCCGTTTTTTAAGGCATTTTATGTCGTTATTTTTGTAGTCGTTTGAGCGTGTTCTGGTGCAGAACATCTTGCACGGCCTCTCCCCCAGTCTGTGTGAAGCCATCCTTAGCATCTCCCGCTGGAAACTCATCCAAGTGTCCCTTCCACACCTCATGCACTGCTGTGCCTCCATGCTCAAGGTATGTAACAGGTGTTCTTATTGGTACATTCACATGCTTGATGTTTGTAACAGCCACTGTCATTGGTCCATTCATTGTTGGGCCTTCATACACAAGGTTTGTAACAGGCGTCCTCATTGGTCCATTCACTGCTGTGCCTCCATACTTGATGTTTGTAACAGGCATTCTCATTGGCTGGCAGACATGCAGACATGCAGACAGGCAGACAGGCAGACAGACAGACAGACAGACATATTTATTTTGACCATAACTACATACAGTGAAATCATTTATATAAACAAAGAGACTCCGACTAAGACATAACATCAATTTGTTGGAAGGTTACGGGTGGTTGAATTGATCCACCTGGAAAATTCAAATTTTCACAAGAATTACATAAAAATTGGTATTTACGTTTGAAATCATGCTTGTCAATCTAACACGCATCAAAAATACTTTTTCAAGATAATAATTCCAAATTGCATTACTAAGACTGTTAGTAAATTGTGTTGTTTCTAAAAAAACATTAAATCAATATTTTCACCTTGTGAGTGTATTTTGCTTTTCCTCAGTTTGGTGAAATGTGACAGAGAACCATATTGTTTTATAATATAGATTTAGATAACTTGTCATGCCTGCAGGATCGAGATATCTTTGATCCGAGATCAAAGTTCAGCAGTAACGTGGTCAAGTTGCTGTACACTCTGCACTGGGTCATCCTTGACGCAGCGTCCGAATGCGAGGACATTGAGGCGGAACGTTGTGGACGCCCCAGTGGCTCCCTCTACTCGTACATACACTCGCTCGATACGATACAGTTGTTCGTTTACGTCTTTGCTCCGTTGATTCACTCGATGAGCGAGTCCGATTTTCAGAGCCTCAAACTGGAGAATGGTCTGCGACTGTGGCGCCCCCTGTGGCAGTATCGTCTGCCTGACGTTCCATGCTTCTCGACGCCGGTGAAGGTGAAGCGAGTGACCTTGAAGGCGGAACGCAACTTGCTGAAGGTCAACTTCAACATGGCAAACATCTACATCGGGAAGGGAACGTCGACAGACAACATCTACCAGGGGTTCAACGACAGTCCAGATGAGAGTGAGAGTAATGATTCAAGTGTCATGTCAAAGAGGGCGCCATTGGCTCATCTCAGTGACATTTGTGCACTGTCTACATCCGAAACCGCGACATCGGTGGAAATCATATGTGAGGTGTGTAAATCGACGATCGAGAACAGCACCGGCGTATTACGTTGTTTTTGCGGGTCACGACGCGAAAGTTCCATCACTCTCCCACCAGATGGCGGCACAAGCTCAGGAGTGGCGCCACCTGGGAGGAACTCCCCGGTCGACGCGGACTACGTTCAGCAGCGGATCGAGACGACCGTAAGCAGCGGCATGCGAGGTTCAGTTGATGTCGTCAGCGCAACCTACTTTGACGTTGCCGTACTACGCTGCTTGTTTTCGCCTCTGTGGGACACGGAGGGTGTCTACTGGGCACTTCGCTACCTCCACCAGCGACTTTTAGAGATCTGTGTCTGCAACGAATACCAGGACTCGACAACGTTCCGTAAGCGAAGCGAATCTCTCCCCACTCTCCATGCTCCCACGCCTCTCTTCCCCGAGCCCCCGGAAACCAATGGGACAGGCCCAGAAAAGGTGAAACCGTCCCCAGGGAAAGACGCAGGAAGAAAGGAGCCATCTTTCAAGAAGATACGGGTCACTGAACTGAAGCAGAGTTTTGGAGATCGAATGAAACATCGACTGCGCCGGAGGTAAAAATGAGCACAGAGTTTTTCATTAACTATCGTAATGAGAGTGTATGCATTCGGGCACCGTATGTTTTCCGACACCTTAAAAATCTACAAAATTACTTATTTTTGTGTAACCTATGTTTTTTAAAATTACCTTTGTTTCTATGTAATCGGATATCAATTATTAATGATCTTTTCAAAAGTATAACTTCTCACCGGTGATTTAAATAAATCCCTATTAATAGCATGGATAGTCAAATGAGACACAAGGTCAGAACTCATTCGTGTTCATAAATATGCGGCTAGGTTTTATGTGAATTATATTTCTGTACCTGTGTTTTCTGAACAGGTGAACATTATTTGTAGGTGTCCATGTACATACAATTAGTACGGTAATGCCTGTTTAACGTAAATAATATAAACTTTATTATGTTATTTGAATCCATAGTTTTTAGTATATCCTTACCTCATTGTAATGTTTAATAATAATAATAATGAAATCTTATGTAGCGCCAGTATCCGCTGTAGAGGCACTCATGGCATTTGCACAATATTTGACCATTGATGACTTTAAAGTAGTAATTTTAAGAATTGTAAAAGCACTATTCTAAATTATAATAAGAGCAATGTTCATGCAGCCACCTCGCAATTAGGGCCACTCAGGATAATCAATAATTTGTTCCATATACAGCAAGTATAGGAAATTAGCCCTGCTAATAGTCACCTTGTTAATCAGGTCACTATTGCTCAGTCCGATAGATGACCTTAATAGTGAGGTTCCGTTGGATGTGAAAAGTAAAGTAAAATATTGTACCTTTTTGGTTTTATAATTGCAGATAAATGCATAATAATTATATAATAATGATTTTAGGATCAGCTCTGACCAGCTAGAGATAGGGAAGAACCATGGACATCGAGAGGAGCCCCACCAGTTTACGGAGAAGGCCTCATCCGCCCATCTCGTCCAACTCACTGAAAATGACGAGGAAGACAGTTGTGAAGATGGAAGCGATTCATCGTCCGATATCAGTCGGCGCAAGAGCATGCCAGCACTGCGGTGGCGCCACCGTCGCATGTTCGTCGACGTCGACATCGACGATGAGACCGGACAAGTGGAGACACCTGGTGGGACGGGAACGAACCGCAAGGAGTCGATCACGCGCGCGCAGAGCATGAAACCTGAGCTGCTGAAGAAGCCGATAATCACGGTGACACAGGACGGGTTGGGTGCGAACAAACTGGTGCTGTCACCTAGTAGTGAGTGGCTACATAAGAAACGAAGCGACGGCACTGTGTCGGGGAAGAGTGTCGCTAGTGCGAGTGCGTCGAGCGATGCGCCCACCATCACCGCTGCTGCTGCGTCACTAAAGCGGTGCATGACGGACTCGGCTATTGCCTACCACTCGGGAATGGATGACATAGAAGAGGCCTCGGGTTCCATCTTCTACATACAACAGAACGGGGAACTCAACTACCGCGTTATTCTCCAGGCGGTGCACTCAATTGCGACCCGACCCACCACCAGGTTTGTAACACGCATTCTCATTGGTCAGATGTTCAAGGTTTGTAACATATTTTCCGATTGGACCATTCACTGCTGCACCACAGTATTCAGTTTTTAAAAACATGCAGTCTGATTGGTTCATTCACATGCTCAATGTTTGAAACACGTCTTCTGATTGGTTCTGTCACTGCTGTACCTCCATGCTTAGTGATTGTAACACGCCTTCTCATTGGTGCATTCACGTGTTGAAGGATTGTACCATGTCTTCTGATTGGTCCAATCACTGATGTTCTGACATTCTTAAAGTTTATAACAGGCTTTCTCATTGGTCCATTGACATTGTAACTTCAGGTTTGTAATAGGCATTATTATTGGTTCATTCACATTCCCAAAGTTTGTAATGTGTATTCCAAGATTCATGTTCTCCAGCCAGTGTAAGAACACAATTAGTGCCCGTCTAACATTACCCACTAGATGTGTCCCTATGAAAATAGCGTTTAGGTATGATGTGTGAATTTTTCGAGCATATTTACGATGGACTTGTTCGTCCATTGAATATTAGAATGTACAACTGCATTAGTTCTTTCATGAGGTAGCAATAAATATACGCTAGCCGATCGCGTATTCACGTGGTGGCGATTTTGCAGAATCACCAATATTTCAAAATCCGTCACCAGTTTGGGAAAAAAATTGAACTTTCCCCACGAGGTCAGTTAGTAAATGTTTCGTGCGCTGAGAAAATTTAAAGAAAATCTTTAGATAACTTAACCATGCAGCAGAGGATAGGTTATAGTGGCCACCTACGTAAAATCGATTTTGATCTCACCCCAGCCGGGGGTGTGCAGTCCTCCTCAACATCACCAGCTGTCTGCTTGATCTCGGGGTCATTACGAGTCGTAAAAAGGCGCCAAAGAAGGGCAGCAAGGAGGAGGGAGAGCGTGCCAAGGTCACCTCCAAGTTCGCGGCAACGAGCAAGAAGCACAAGAGGACATGTCATGGCATGGCGATGGAGACAGTCATGAGGTAAGTATGTATGGAAGTTGGCTGAATCTAACTAGTAAGTGACTTTGTCGGTCGTAACTGTGCGACTGTGTGACTCCCGCCCGACCCCCCACTACAGTTCCAAGAAGAATTCTTGGAACTGTAGGAATCCCGATATACATGTACCGGTAATTACCGTTTCAGCTATTCTCTCGAGCGGCTGAGCGGTGTTGTGTATTCAAGTAACTACTTCTACTTCTACTTCCCAAACATTACATGTAACATGAGCAGCGTATGGCTGAAATGAAAACCACCCGAGCATCCCAGCAAGTGATGTTATTGGTGATCCGGGTGTACTGAGACTGATGTAATCAACAGCGCCCCCTGGCACGCGAGGATGCACCATGACGTTTGTTCCATGTTTATATGCAAAATTACGAGGTAAAACTGCTTGTGTTGTTATGTTTTCTGCTCATCTTATTTTGGAATCTGTGAAATATTAAAAACATTGACATTAACAATTTTGTGATTTTCAGATTGTGACTTAGTCTTTGCAACTTCCAGGTCATGACTTCTACTTTGTGACTTAGTCTTTGCAACTTCCAGGTCATGACTTCTACTTTGTTACTTAGTCTTTGCAACTTCCAGGTCATGACTTCTACTTTGTGACTTAGCCTTTGCAACTTTCACTTCGTCACTTCTATCTTTTGACTTCCAAATTGTGAGTTAGACTTTTCGACTTCCATGTTGTGACTTCTGCATTGTGACGTCTACTCTGAGATTTCTGTTTTGTGACTTCCACTTTGTGACACTGACAGAGATTTGAATTACTTTTCAGGATCATCCGGAAACTGGGATGCCCCCACGGATGTGGGGATGGGTACCGGGGGGTGGCTGGGGAGAGGATGAGGGTGCAGAGTCTCGATCTGCTGACGCGTCTGATGACCGTCAGCATGTCAGACTTCCGTCGCTACCTGCGTCGTTCCTTCGTCAGTCAGTCGCTTCAGGATGTCGTTGACTTCCTTCACGCCTTCCTCGGATACTGCATCGAACCTACCGCTCTCCTCGGTTCCCCCCAGGGGGCAGGTCAGTCACACTCATTGAATTGTGACGTTAAGAATATGTGTGTGCACGTTGTTCTCGTGATTCATTTTTAGTCCTTTGGGCCGAAGGTCCAAGGGACTATTGCCATCACTCTGTGTCCACTGTCTGCCGTTAGTTCAGTAACTTTTTCTCTAATTTTGCATAGACGTATCTTAGGGTACTGCCACTATGCATGAGAAATCTATATTTTATTGAATCATTCTAAGGGCCCCGTAGGGCCAAGGGCCAAAAAAAATGGTAATTTGTCACATTTTGTCTATTTTTTCAAAAACAGTTCTAAGGGCACCTCAGGGACCCCCAAAGTGCAAAAGTTTTACATTATCTAGTGATGTGGTTTTGAGAAGGACCCATCTTCAAAACTATTGATTTTCTATAATTGCAAATTGTTTTTATGTTGATGTTCATTTAATTATTATAAAATGGTGTGGCTGTGGTGTCTATTGGTTAAAGATGTATTGTCACCTGTAGGTGACAAACATAGAATATTAATATTCTGGACAACTATATAGTGAAATATCGTACACTTTATTGATATCAAATGCATTCTACTGTTCTGTTTACGCTTGCCATGCCTTGTGTAGACATGGTACTGTGTAAATCAAATGTATCAATATAGACTAATAATTACAGATTCACAATATAGTTGACACCTGAAACAACCAAATGTCAACCATTAGAAGAGTTGACATAGTTCCGCTATACACAAGAAATCTGTATCATATAGTAAAACATACATTTTCAAGAAAATGTCTACATCATCATCACTAAGGTTGTTGTAAATTTCACCAGCTGCCATGTCAAGTCCCTTATAATTATGACTAACAGTGTTCAAAATTATTCAGGTAAATAGGAAATAACAAAGGAGACAAGTTTTCTCAAAGCTGTAAACAACTTGCCTATGCAGCTTAGTAGTGTAATGCCACGATAGTTGTCTGGGTCAACTATTGACCCCTTCTTTTTGTATATAGGCTTAATGATCCCAATACACCAATCTGTTGACACAATGCCACATAATAGAACTAGGTTAAACATCTTAACAATAACTATAATTAGTTTTGTGGGGCTGTTTAAGGCCGCCCAGAATGCTAAATGTTCCTAGTATTTCCCTACTGCACTGGGCAGCTGTAAGCTTGTGTATTAGATTTGCTTCCCCACTGATGTTTATTGATAACTGCATAGTGGACAACGTTGGCAAGTTTAACCCATCCCCGGGTTAAACTATTTTTAACATGCCTGCCATTGTCCTTGTGTCAAACTGAATGCCTCCGTGTGGGCTGTAACTAACTGTGTAATGGAAGTCCCTACTGCACTGGCAGAACCTGAGAAACTTAAAAACAGCAATAGACATAATTATTAATGCAATGTAACGATGTGATCTAGGATTAAAATAAAATAATTTAGGTATAAAATAACATATAAAATAACTTAGGTATTCTTGAAAAGGTTAAAGTATATTTAGCCAAAATTATAAGGAATATATTATTAAAACGTTTTACTACACATGTTACAGCTATTACTTTACTCCAGTTCAGTCAGTACAGCTGGTATTATGTAATTAATTGCTACTGTTTTTAAGTCAAAATGCACACTATGTATATGTAATTTGTGAGTATCAGGATAACATTCTACAGTATTTTTAATATCACATTAACTAATGTATACAGTCTTCATGAAGCAGTCTACTCGAATATTTTATTTCCAGGTGCATCTTCACTGGCATGCATATAGTCTCCACTAAACATGTCAATATTTGTAATCTGTAACTATGATTCACCAAAAAACATTTCATTAATAATTACAAACTCACAATATAGTCCAAAGGACTTCAGGGCCTCATGGCCCATTTTTTCTCTCCCACTCTCTTTCTCCCTCTCTCTGTCTCTGCCTCTCTCTCGCTCTGCTCTCTATCATATCCTATCTCTCTGCCTTCTCTGTCACATCCTGTCCCTTCTCTGTCATGTTCTAACTCTCTCCCTCTTCTCTATCATATCCTATCTTTCACTCCCTTCTCTGTCATATCCTATCCTTCTCTGACACTTCTCTATCATATCCTATTTCTCACTCCCTTCTTTATCACATCCTATCTGTCTCTATCCCTTCTCTATCACATCTTACTTTCTCTATCCCTTCTCTATCACATCTTATTTTCTCTATCCCGTCTCTATCACATCTTACTTTCTCTATCCCTTCTCTATCACATCTTACTTTCTCTATCCCTTCTCTATCACATCTTACTTTCTCTATCCCTTCTCTATCACATCTTACTTTCTCTATCCCTTCTCTATCACATCTTACTTTCTCTATCCCTTCTCTATCACATCTTACTTTCTCTATCCCTTCTCTATCACATCTTACTTTCTCTATCCCTTCTCTATCACATCTTACTTTCTCTATCCCTTCTCTATCACATCTTACTTTCTCTATCCCTTCACTATCACATCTTACTTTCTCTATCCCTTCTCTATCACATCTTACTTTCTCTATCCCCTTCTCTATCACATCTTACTTTCTCTATCCCTTCACTATCACATCTTACTTTCTCTGTCCCTTCACTATCACATCTTACTTTCTCTATCCCTTCTCTATCACATCTTACTTTCTCTATCCCTTCTCTATCACATCTTACTTTCTCTATCCCTTCTCTATCACATCTTACTTTCTCTATCCCTTCTCTATCACATCTTACTTTCTCTATCCCTTCTCTATCACATCTTACTTTCTCTATCCCTTCTCTATCACATCTTACTTTCTCTATCCCTTCACTATCACATCTTACTTTCTCTATCCCTTCTCTATCACATCTTACTTTCTCTATCCCTTCTCTATCACATCTTACTTTCTCTATCCCTTCACTATCACATCTTACTTTCTCTACCCCTTCACTATCACATCTTACTTTCTCTATCCTTTCTCTATCACATCTTACTTTCTCTATCCCTTCTCTATCACATCTTACTTTCTCTATCCCTTAATCCCTTCTCTATCACATCTTACTTTCTCTGTCCTGTCTCTATCATATCCTAAGGTTAGATCTCCCTTCTTTGTCAAATCCTTCCCTTTTCTATCATGTCCTATCTCCCATCCCTATCATGTCCTATTTCTCCCATCCCTGTCACGTCCTATCTTTCCCATCCCTATCATGTCCTATCTCCCATTCCTACCACGTCCTATCTCTCCCTCCCCTATCACGTCCTATCTCTCCCATCCCTATCATGTCCTATCTCTCCCATCCCTATCACGTCCTATCTCTCCCATCCCTATCATGTCCTATCTCTCCCATTCCTATCACATCCTATCTCTCACTCCCCTATCACATCCTATCTCTCCCATTCCTGTCAAGTCCTATCTCTGCCATCCCTATCACGTCCTATCTCTCCCTCCCCTATCACATCGTATCTCTCCCATCCCTATCACATCCTATCTCTCCCATCCCTATCATATCCTATCTCTCCCTCCCCTATCACATCCTATCTCTCCCATCCCTATCACGTCCCATCTTATGGGACTGGAATTTGGCAAAATATGGTTTGTGTACATAATTCACACATCTTGGATATGTGTGTATGTATACATACCCACACACACATGCGTATGCGTGCACGCACGCGCGCGCGCACACACACACACACACACACACAATCGTGTCACTTTCAAGGACCACTTGTCTTCCTTGTTAGTTCCCAAGAGGAGCAACTCCCAAGAGGGCAGTTACACGGGATATGCCAACAACTTCGGTGAGGCAATAGATGGCGCTCCAACGGTCGAAGGTCAGCTGATTATACTGATTCTGAAAAACTTGGTGACAAAGTTTGTGGAAGCTCGTAAGGAACTGCAGAGCCAGGAACATTTGGTGAGTTAAGTAGACCTGTTTATAATCGAACCTCGCTTTACTCTATAATACAGTCACCTTGCAATTAAGGTCACCCTAGGATAGTCCTAAATCATTTCCATAACAGTAAAACAGAAGAAGTTAGTCTGCTAATACAGACACCTTGCTATTCAGGTCACTGTGGTCCAATCACAAGGGTGACCTTAATAGTGAGGTTATAGCTGCCCCGCGTACCATGCTGCTTTCTAATAGAAATATGTCATTGTCATAGTTGTCTTTATAAAGAAATATTTGCAATAGAGATTCATATTGCATTTCTCTGACAGTTATTTCACTCACTCAATTTGTGCAAACAGATTGTTTTAAAATAGTTAGTTTAGAGAAAAGTGTACAAATGTCTGCGAGGGAAACGTACCTCAGACAGACATTTTGGTGAAGTACATCGTACCTGTCCCATGATTATTAACCAATGAATGACAGTTATTTACTACACACGTAGCTTTCACATAGCTGTGCTCCCAATGTGTCTCATAAGCAATGCTTAGCGTTGACATTTTTCACCAGATCTCACAACACGGTATATGGCAGACAGCATCTTGACTACATTTGTTATGTAATGGTATGAAACATAATTGGTGTCTGTTGTTTATAACAAATACATTATTTACATGGTATTGCAGTTCTAAAAAATAATTTTCTAACAGGACATTGCATATTGCAATCAGCAAATCATGTCAGTTTCCTTCTAAATTACTCATTTACAAGCTAATTTATCCAATTATAATAAAATGTCTAACAACCAGACTATCTCTGACTGACAAATTACTGAGACATTCACTGAGTTGAACCTGCAAAATACCACTGGACATTCTGTCTGGTCATAACTGTTTGTCTTGGTATAGATGTTTTGGTTGTTTGGCAACAAACAATTTGTTTACATGTTTCATAACACATTGATTCATTAATAATGTTCCAGGGCCTATATTGTAATGCTCAATGCCAAATCATTTACTGGTCATGTTCCAGGGCCTGTACTGTGAGGTTCGGCAGTTTCTCAACTACGTGAAAGAGATTCATGGCGGAACCTTCCGCCAGGTGGCGCTAAGTGGACTTCTTGAATCTTTGCACAAAACGACGTACGAAAAAGAAAAGCCTAAACCGATGAACGTAATGAGGTAACATTTAAAATAGGATATAAATTTAGGGCTTATTTGGGGGCAAATGGAGCGCAATGGCGCAGTGGCTGGAGCATGGACTCTCAATCGAGAGAACCTGGGTTCGAATCCTGTGCTGAAGTTTTGAGCCTTGGGCAAGTTCGTTTACTCTGCGTTGTTCCAGTTCACTAGGCTGTATGAAAGAGTACCTGGCTACAGACAGTGGTGGATATTTGTGTATGAAGTCTTTGTGCATTAATTGCAGCATGGCTGAATGCTTCCCATAGAAGTCGAGATGATGTTCGATTGAACAAGTCTGTCAGGGAGTAAAGTGTAAAGCGCTTTGATCAGTGTTAAGGACTAGATACTGTGCTATATATAAGAACTTACCTTTACTTATCAATGTGTAACACCAAATTAGTTTTACGATGTTACAATAGAAAGAAATCTAGCTATTTCTAGTGCTCGGCAATGTTCTGTTAGCTGACTAGTCTGACTAGGCTAGTTAGTCTGTACATATTGTGGTTACAATATTATGGTCTTATGAGGTCTCATTCAACTAGCCTTTTTTAGAACATTATCGCCAAGCCGACCTTTCTATGCTGGCACAGAGGGTGGTCACTGCCAGGGTGCACTGATACGGGACCGACATTAGCGCGATCTCCAAGTCACGAGGGTTACACAGTCCCCAATGTTGAGAGCCAGGTTTTTACACCAAATATTGTGCCTGTCCGGGTTTTGAACTCGGGGCTGGCAAGCCAGGTGTATGTACAGACCACTAAATGACTGTGCTCTCACACTTTTGGTATAAATGAGTTGAACAATTATTTCTTGCGGCTCCTATAAGAGCAACTGTTAGTCTTAATAGGAGTCACTAACCCCTTTAATACAAATGACATTGCACTTGTATGTATGAATATATATATGCCCACTTATAATATGTTAGCTGTTATTATATACACACTGTGAATCGGGGCCAGAATAAAACTCTCTTGTTCTCTTTATGGTTTTGAAATATTGAATTATACTGTGTTATGTTCACAGGAGGAACATGTCGATTGTGTCCGACAGCGGAGATGAGAAAGAATTTCGTGGCTCGGGGTCAGCAGCAGAAGAAGCTCTGATTGGGAATGGAAAAGTGAAGAAATCTCTCTTCAAGCGAAAGTCAAAGAGGGTAGATAACGTAATTTTATGATATACCATAAATTTCCGTGTATAAAATTCAACATGACTTTTGCAAAATTTCAGTAGAATTTCAATATTACCATGTATAATATGCACCCCAACTTTTTGGTATCAACCCCTGATTTCCCTTTATTACTCGTGAGCTGTGTTATGCCCTACGCAACTTGCATTGTAGCTTGACAATTGCACATCAAATTAAATCTGCTTTCTTCAACATACTTTGCATTATTGGACACTGTCCTGCCATCTAGACTTTTAAGTAAAAATGAAGGAAAAAATGCATATTACACTTGGGAACTTGATAAAGATCAGATTAACATACTTGTGCTGTATAATTTTGGGGGCAGTCATTATTTGACACTTAATTGATCAAAGTTGTTACAACAATATAAAATTTCAGTTTGTTCCCCTTAATTTTATTTATTTAGTTATTTAAATTTGTTTATGATGATGTTTAGTCATTTCATCACAACACAATGATGTAACAAGCTGACTGCTCTTATAGGCTAACACAGTGAGAACTTATCCATTTTTGTTTTTAATAATAATAACAATAATAATCTTTATTGTTACATAATGTTCAGATGTATTAATAGGAAACATGTAAATACATTATGTAACAATTGGAATGTAGCAACACAATGCAGATGTTTTGCTTCATTCTGAAATGTCGTAATTGTCAGCAAATCCTGCCCCCTGGTGGCACAGTCAGTGACTCGGATATCCTCGATGAGTGGTACAGCGGACGACACAGTCCGAAAGTGAGCATTTCTGGGGCGGAGGATGACCCACCCTCTGGCAGCACCACCCCAAAGAGGAAACTCAGCAAGTTCAGCATCTGTGAGTGGACGACGGCTGGTCATGTGACACTCTTGCCTGCTCAGACTGTGTCTTCCCTCGGTCTTTCTCCGTCTGTGGCTCTTTGTCGGTGTGTGTGTTTGTCCTTTCTCTGTCTCGCTCCAACCTTTCACCTATTCCCTTTGTTCTGTACTGTCTTCCCTTCTCCCTTCCTCCCCCCCTCCCTCCCGCCCTCCCTCCTCTCCCACCCTCCATCACACCCTCTCTCCCCCAACCCTCTCTCTTTCACCCTCTCTTCTTCTTTCCCGACCTCTCCCTCCCACTCTCCTTCCATCTTTCCCAACCTCCCTTCCTCACTCTCCTTCTCTCCCCACTTTCCTCCCACTCCTCTCTCTTTCTCTCCACCTCCATCTCTCCCTCTCGCTATTCCCATCCCTCTTTCTGCCCCACCTCCTTCACCATTCTCATCCTCCCACCCTTCCTCTGTGCTCTCTCCATCCTCCCCATCCACCCTGACCCACTCTTTCTTCCTCTCTTCCCCGCATTATAAACTGACCTAACGTACATTTTGTACATATATTTATATTTGACTAAATTAATTATTTTATGTTTAATTACCTCATCAGAACTGACTATTATTTAAGTTTGTTTAAAAAGTTCCGTATCTATTTCTAACAATATTTATTCGAACAAAACTCTTGTAAGAAATAAGTAAATTTATTCTTTAAACTTCACATTTTGCTGTATTATAATTATATTAATGGAGCTATTATAAATAATGCGGCAAACAAATTTGAATCTTTGTTGTGCATTCTGTATGATGCTGTCATGGTTGGCTGCCATTTGATCAACAGCTTGGAAGCGAGCTGTGAAGTCGGACCATGAAGAAGACTCGTCGAATGAGTCACATGACCCTCGTCACCCCGACCACCATGGGGGAGGGGCAGAGGCTGGTCAACCCCCTGCCACAGGGTTACGCCCCAAAACACGCATGTCATTCCGCGCAGCCAGTCATGCAACACTGACCTTTCTGAGTGCCCGGAAACGCATCGAAGGGGGCCTGAAGAATTGGAACAAGCGGAAAGGGGTGAAACGAGAAGGAGGCTCTGAAGGTACAGAGATTATCATGGGGTTTCTTCAGAGGAATCAACTTATCTAATTGCAACCACAGAGCTATTATTAAAGTCAGTTCTTTTAAAAGTTATTAATAATAACCTCTTAAACGCCATCTATTCCAGACTAAAGCTCTGTTTACGGGCACGAACATATTACGCAATACTGTATATGTGGGTGAAAAAACATGTAAAAAATGTAATGATGTCAAGGAATGTAAATAATTAATTTAGTAATTATTAAATAATTAAATATACAAAAAATAATATTGATAATAACACATACTGAGTAGAAAGTTTAAAAGAATGTTGGTAGAGTTGAGGGTAGATAATGCCGCCATTAACATACAGCGTTCAAGTAGTGGAATGGTCTTAGTACCCACTTCTTTGTCTCATTTATTTCATTATGTCTGTTGTTACCATCACAAAATGAAGGTCACAAAATGTTGGGTAGTGTTATGAAAATGTCCTACATTGGATCACCTCCCAACTTGTATATCAACAACATCCATCACTCTAATAAAGTCTACACTCATAGGTTACACGGGTTTGCAGTATATGTTAAACTTTGCAGACTTTTACCTGTATGTACATTATGAAATTGTGTCTGTCTGTCTGTCTGTCTGTCTGTCTGGCTGTCTGTCTGTCTGTCTGGCTGGCTGTCTGGCTGTCTGTCTGGCTGTCTGTCTGTCTGTCTGTCTGCCTGTCTCTGTCTGGCTGTCTGTCTGTCTGGCTGTCTGTCTGGCTGTCTGTCTGGCTGTCTGTCTGGCTGGCTGTCTGGCTGTCTGTCTGTCTGGCTGTCTGTCTGTCTGTCTGTCTGTCTGTCTGGCTGTCTGTCTGGCTGTCTGTCTGGCTGGCTGTCTGGCTGTCTGTCTGGCTATTTGTACATCTTTGTTACGTTTATCTGTGTGCAGAGAGCCACAAACTCGGTCTACACTACCTGACCAATGGCCATGGCTCCGAAGTTGTAATGATGCGGGAGAAGCGATTAATTGATACGTTCGCTGTGAAGTCTGGCATGTTGCGATTCAACTTCATGATAGAGTCATGCCACCCAGGCTCCGTACCTGACGCCCATCTCATCGCTGCCCTACTCCATCTGGTGATTATGTGTTTGCAGCTAAACTGCAGTACATGATTTCCTGAGCACTAGAAAATTGTGATTAATGAAAAGCAACACTGAGTATGTGATTGATTTATCCAGTAAGTCGCAGTTTGTCTATGTCAAAGTCAGAATTATGCGCGTGACCTCCATATATACAATTCGAAACAATATATCTGAAAAGTAAATACATAAAACTGTCATTATGATTCTAAAACAATTCTAAAAATACCAGATCAATTTACAATTTCTAGATGGAAAAAATAAAAATAATTTACCAATGATAAAATATCAACATTTACGCGGACCTATTAATTCTGTGGATGATTCGGCCACTTGAAGCACGAGAAATGCGCCTCACTCTAAGACCTACCTTTGCAGGAAGCTCCGGTGGTCGCAAGGGCGGCGCTACTGCTCGAATGCGCACACTTTGTGAATCGCTGTAACCATGGCGACTGGCCGAAGTGGATGAAGATGAACCTACCAGGGTTCCGCCAGGCAAACCTTCTCAACAGTCGCGGACAACCGTCTGGATGCCGCAGAAACATCATTCTACAGCGCGCTGCAGGCAGGCTGTTCCACCAATGGGGCGAGGTGAGGCTTTGGTCTGCTTAGTCCGCCAAAACCGGCAACAATTTGACAAATGGACTGTGTATGCTGCCATTAGGAATATATATATACATATAGTCTGAACTCCCGCACCAATTTGCCGTCCCTCCGATGATGATGCTGAAGGAACTACTGTGTATATACAGTCGAGCCTTGTTATAACGCGCCCCGTTATAATGCGAATTTGGTTATAAAGTGGTTAGTTGTGGACCCTGAATTTCTGCCGCCAGGTTGGAAATGGGCACTATGACAAACTATATTAACACGGTAATAACTCAATTGTTTTGTGAAGTTATCCCCGTCTTTGTCCACGGCATGTGTATTTTGAAAGACTAGTTGGCGGACAATAAATTTAACGTTGACATACAACTGCAACGAATCAAGTGTGAGGCATGTCATTATGTTGCCGTTGTTTATTCAGCACTGCCAATGCTATCAAAGGTATAAGTTTTGTTACTATAATTATGGTCAATTTTAACTTTAGGTAAATGTGGAGCGAGGTATCGTTTGTTTTGTGCTTACATCAAACGAATCGTTTCCATTCTGCTAGTTGTGCTCATGTCTTCTGAAGATCGCGGGTTCACCTGGCTTTGGTGTGGGGCGGCTTGTAAAGTGCAATTGAAATTCACAAGTACGCCTTGCTTAAGAATGGATTAAATACGTTTTAATGCAGCTTAGTAGGCAAGATCAGTATGCTAACATTGCGTAACAAATATTAGCTTTTCGCTGCAATGAACGCAAATCTACTGCCTGTACTGCCAGTGCGCCAAAATAATTACTTCGTCAACCGCATATGAATTGGTGAATTGTAATA
Source organism: Escarpia spicata (assembly GCA_963995525.1). NCBI lineage: Eukaryota > Metazoa > Annelida > Polychaeta > Sabellida > Siboglinidae > Escarpia > Escarpia spicata. The sequence goes on from OZ023213.1 coordinate 26,682,171, forward strand.
TTGTTTGGCACGGTAAATGCTTTCTAAATTGGCATTTTGATATTGATTAAAAAACGAAGTTAAGTCAATTGTGAGCGTACTTATAGCTTTAAAACCTTAATTTACTCTAACACAGCTTTTGTCAAATCATTGCATATTCGGCTGCTGAGTACCAGGTTATTGTTTTAGATCTTACGTCAGCGGTACCATATTATCGTTCAGTTGACCATGGCCTGTTGGTCCATTGTTTATTTAAAAACGGTACACAATTCATGAATTTTATTCAGTTCAACATTCAACAGTGTCCAACAGTGTATGACATTTAAACATAATACACATTGATGTTGGCTGGCAGCTTAATAAGCTTCATAAAGTGTGTATATTGCGTGACGTGCACACTCTGGCTTCGATGGCTTTCTTCTTGCATCAGCAGTGTCGGTCATTGTTGTAGCGCCCCTGACGGCAGATACAGGAACGTGTTATCATGCCACGTTTATAATGCGCCCCGTTTATAACGCGGATTCATTTTGTGGACCCTGACAACCGCGTTATAATGAGGCGCGACTGTATATATATATATATATACATATGTATATATATATATATATTATGCAGTAGTCCCTGGTGTACATATTAACCCGATATGTATATCAACCCGACGTTGTATTGTCGAAAAAATTGCTGCGCAATAGTGTATGTCAGCATTCATGCAAACACTGCGTACAAAACTAAAAAGTAAACTGGTATTCACAAACAATTGAGATGTCCTTAGCTAAAATACTTTGTAACTAATATTATTCGTCATAAAGTTGACGATTTTGGCTGCCAACTGCTGGCTAATGTGGATAAAAAATAATAGCCTGGTTATGTGCAACCATATATTTAAATTAGTTGATACATGCATCACATAAGTTAATTCAACATTTAAAACGACAACAGGTAGTCGATAATTCTTTCACTTCATTGTTCATCCAATCTCGAAACATTCATGAATGTACATGTTGTGTGTCACTTGATTATTTGAACCACCGGTTCGACCAGCCGACCAGCCGACCAGTTAATTTTTTCCTTGCACTGGTAATCTGCTTTACAGTCCTATTTACAGCGGTTCATATTTTTATGATGCTTCCTTATTTTTTACCACAGTTTCTTTGAAAACAATTGATCTGAATCTGGTATACAACGTATTTTAATTACAATTTACAAGCCGCCAAAGACTATGCCAAGCTGAAGCCACGTTTGGGGCTGGAGGCGCAAAAGATGAAGCAGTCACAGCATCAGCGAATGTGATTGATGCTAGCACAAAACAAGCAATACCTTGCTCCACCTTCACTTGCTGAAAGTTTATTGAGCATCACAAAAGGAATTCTGTGTCGTTTGAACAACCACAAGGAGGAAGACTGTCATTGTGATTGTTGACAGGCCCTGGGTAACTGTCTCTGTGAGACACAGAAGGAGGAGGTGGCAGACCGGTTCTCTCTCATCAATAAGGTGATGGACGAGGGAAAGAAGAAAGAACTCAAAGTGGAGGATGAGGAGGAAGACTTCCTTGATGAAGGTTAGTGTTCTGTGGTTTATTCAAATGTTTTCTTTTTGGCATATCCAAGATGTTAGTTACCTTGTAGAGGCTTTCATCAGCATACGGCACAAAGTTTGTTTCTACATGTGAAGTCTAGTGACATCATCATATGTGAGAGAGAGATGTCAAACTGGTGTATGAAACACCACGCAAGACCACTTATTCACTCAACCACTCACTCACTCACTCACTCACTCACTCACTCACTCACTCACTCACTCACTCACTCACTCACTCACTCACTCACTCACTCACTCACTCACTCACTCACTCACTCACTCACTCACTCACTCAACCACTCACACATTCACTCACTCACTCACTCACTCACTCACTCACTCACACAACCACTCACTCACTCACTCACTCACTCACTCACTCACTCACTCACTCACTCACTCACTCACTCACTCACTCACTCACTCACTCACTCACTCACTCACTCACTCACTCAACCACTCACACATTCACTCACTCACTCACACACACACACACTCACTCACTCACCACTCACGCACCCACCCACCCACCCACCCACCCACCCACCCACCCACCCACCCACCCACCCACCCACCCACCCACCCACCCACCCACTCACTCAACCACTCACTCACACACTCACTCACTCACTCACTCACTCACTCACTCACTCACTCACTCACTCACTCACTCACTCACTCACTCACTCACTCACTCACTCACTCACTCAACCACTCACACATTCACTCACTCACTCACTCACTCACTCACTCACTCACTCACTCACTCACTCACTCAACCACTCACTCAACCACTCACTCAACCACTCACACAACCACTCACACACACTCACTCACCCACCCACCCACACATCCACCCACCCACTCACTCACTCATTCACACACGCACTCAACCACACATCCACTCACTCACCCACCCACCCACCCACCCACCCACCCACCCACCCACCCACCCACCCACCCACCCACCCACCCACTCATTCACACACCTACCCACCCACCCCTCACACACACAATTGGAGGACATTGTTGACCACCAGGGATGTTGCTGTGTTGCATGACACTGCCACCGTTGACGTTGCAGCGACCGTGAACGCGTCTGGGAATGCGTGTCCGTACGCTCTCAAGATGGTCGCCTGTCAGCTGTTGTTGGAGATCACAACCTTCCTGCGGGAGACCTTCCAGTACCTTCCCAAGTCTAAGCTCCCACGCTCAGCTGGAGGCTGGGAGAGGCAGGGCTCGACGTCGACCAGACGCTGGAGTAGTGTCCTCAGCAGTCCCGGCCACTCAGAACGCAGCAACTCAAGGTCATCTCAAGGTGGGTCAAGGTCATCAAAAGTGGGTCAGCGTCATTCGAGGTGGTGGCAGTAATTGCAAGGCTTAGGTACTTAAATTAGGCATTTGGTACAGCAGCGGCCTGACTGTGGAATGTACAGCCAGCAGACATTTGCTTATCCAAAACACTGACAGATATGAGGAAATCTGTAAAATCTCACCTTTTTATTAGTCATTTTATATTGACGTATCTCTTCAGTTAATTTATTTATCACTTTATTATTATTATTTATGGGCATTATTCACATTTTTTGTATTAACTCTATTTCCACCTTTTAATGTATTTTATGGATTTATTTGTGTATGTTTATTTTACTCTAAAACTTGTATTAATAGTTTTAGCCCTTTTTTGTACAATCTACCAAGTGGGAATTAATGTTTACAAATACACTATTACTATTAAATTATAAATGTAGATACTATCAAGACCAAGTATTGCCAGAAAAGTTGTGTTTTTACAATAGTGGTATAAAAAGGAATTTCCTTGCTTTTGCAAAATAGGGATATTTTGTCATATATGATCAAAACCTTTTTCATCAGTAAATATTACCGATACATCTCACATTGGCACAATGGAACATTACATCCGCAAATTACCTGTATCATACTGTGTTTAGTTGAGAAAAAACACTGCACATGGATATATATTTCTCTACTTGCTTTTTTGATGACAAGATATACTATTACAGTATTTCAACCAGTGAGTTAAGATACTATGGGGGTCAAAATGTTATTGTACTTTGACATTATGCACAATACTTGATATTCTTGACATCCTTACTCCATGGGAATAGGGTAGACAAAGGGGTCAACTGCCCTTATGAATATCTCGGGGGAGAAGACAGTTCTGCACCAACAAAATCCAAATGAAATTAAGATACATGTAAATATTAAATGAAGCGTAACTTAAGAAACGTTTTACTTAATGTTCATGCCCATCATGAAATGTATTATGTCTGAAGGAAGATATTGTTGGGTTTTTGTCCGGTGAGCCTCAAGGGCTTTAGTGAGCTGGGGAATGCAGTGCAATAGGACGTTTTGGTGAACCTCTAGTGGGGTGCAATTGAAAAAGACCCTGAAGTGGATGCAGTTCAATGTTTTTGGGTAGTCTGAAGAGGTGTAATTTGATTTGTATGTAATAAATTTGATTTGACTGATGATAAGATGTAACCTAGACTGGTGTGTTTGCAGCTGGGAGTCCGAGCGAGAGGAAGATCAGTTTTGCGGTGCTGGGTCACAGTGGGGAGAGGTCCGACTCCATCCACAGTAGCACCACCACCATCTCTCAGGAGCCCTCCAGCGATGTCACCAAACCCAGTCAGTATTTCCTCTTTCGAGAAGTCTTTTTCGTATTTCATATATATACCTTTTTTGTTTTCATCTTGTTCCATTGTTGTTCTCCTCTCGTTTCTCCTCTGTCTGTCAGCGGTGAGTCTGGCCTTGATACCAATCCTCAATATCTGTTTTATTTTTTCTTCCCCCTCAGTGTTGTTCTTGAACTGTTGTCCCCTCCAACTGTCTCCACTTCCCTCTATCTTTTGTTCTCATTCTCCACTCTGTGCCTACCATTGAGACCTATGTATATATATTATATATGTATATATACATATATATTAAAAATATACATTATAGTATTGATTTTATGTAGGCCTAATTATACAATTATTTGTTTTGATGAAGTTGTTGTTGTTCTCCACATTGTTCCCTGTCTTCAGGGATGAAGCTGGTTTGGATACGTTGACATATTCTTTTCTTTCTCTTCCTCTTCATTGCACTTGCACTACTTTCTCTACGACCCTTCTCCATTCTCCTCGGTCTTTTGCTCTTTTCATCCATTCCCCTCTCCATCCCTCCAGGTCTCTCTTCACGCAATCCTCCCACCTCAGTCTCGGTCACCCTCGTCTTCTCTTTCCTTCCACTCTCCGGGCATCTGCTTTCTTTGCCATCCGTTCTTCTCCCATTCGCTCCACATGTCCTGCCCAGTTCAACCGACTTCTCACCAACTTCTTCTTGAAACTTTCTTTCATACCAACACACACCGCTTTGCCCAGGTATACAAAACTGTCTCTTTGTTTTGGTTTCTACCCCTCCAGGTGTATTTCCAGTTCTTTGCTCTGTTGCCCAACCCACAACACCTCTGTCTTCTCCAGATTCACTTTCAGTCCTTGTTTGCTGAAGATATCCTTCCACTCTATCAGTTGTTCCTGTAAGTCCACTTCCCCGTCCGCTACCACCGCTAGATCATCTGCATACAGTAGTTTCTGGAGAATATCATTCATACTGGTCTTTCTACTTATCAGTTCCATCACTGCGATAACTAGTCGTGGGCTCCCCTGTCTCAAGCCAACGTTCACTTTGAATTCTTCTGAGATTTCAGGTCCACTCACCACTCTGCCCTTCGTTTCTTCATATGTCCCTTCCACCATCCTGACCTCTGCCTCTGGGACCCCCATCCATCTCAGTGTCGCCATTGTCATCTTTCTCAGTATCGTGTCATAAGCTTTCTCCAGGTCTATAAAACCCACAGCCATACTCTCCTGTCCCTCCAACTTCTTTTCGATCAGCTGTCTCAATGCAAACATTCCATCGGCTGTACCTCTTCTTCTAAAGCCCTGTTGTTCTTCTTCGATTTCTCCTTCCACTATTGTTCTTATCCTTCCATCAAGGATTCTCTCCAACATCTTCAGCATGTGGCTCAGCAACATGATGCCTTTGTATTTCCCTGGGTCATGCACATCTCCCTTTCTTTTTCATAGCGGAACTATAATCCCTGTTCTCCACTCCTCTGGGATCTTTCCCTCTCTCATACAGGTATTCAACAATCGTTTTGTCCACCAGATTCCCACTTGTTCGGCCGCCACCAGCATTTCCACTCGTACTTCATCCACACCAGTCGCCTGTTCTTTCTTCATCTTCTTCATTGCTCTCTCTGCCTCTTCATCCACAATCTCCTCCACCTTTACTGCTCCTTCTACTGCACTTGGCAGATCTAGTTCTTTGCTTTCTTGTTGGTTCAGCAGAGTCTTGAAATACTCTTCCCAGACCTGTAGCACATCTGTCCTGTCCATAACTAGCTTTCCATTGTCCTTAATCACTGCTCCAGTCCTTGCTGTCCTCATCCCTCTCTCGGGCCATCTTATAGATCGTCTTCTTTCCACTGTCCTCATCTAGCTTTCTGTACAGCTCCTCTTCCATTTCTCTCTGCTTTAACCACAGTTTTTTGTCCATGCAGCTGCTGTATGGCAATGCCCGGTTGTCCTCCATTCCCCTTGATCCCTTCTATTTCTGCCCATACAGCTGCTGTATGGCAATGCCCGGTTGTCCTCCATTCCCCTTGATCCCTTCTATTTCTGCCCATACAGCTGCTGTATGGCAATGCCCGGTTGTCCTCCATTCCCCTTGATCCCTTCTACTTCTGTCCATACAGCTGCTGTATAGCAATGCCCGGTTGTCCTCCATTCCCCTTGATCCCTTCTATTTCTGTCCATACAGCTGCTGTATGGCAATGCCCGGTTGTCCTCCATTCCCCTTGATCCCTTCTATTTCTGTCCATACAGCTGCTGTATGGCAATGCCCGGTTGTCCTCCATTCCCCTTGATCCCTTCTATTTCTGCCCATACAGCTGCTGTATGGCAATGCCCGGTTGTCCTCCATTCCCCTTGATCCCTTCTACTTCTGTCCATACAGCTGCTGTATGACAATGCCTGGTTGTCCTCCATTCCCCTTGATCCCTTCTATTTCTGTCCATACAGCTGCTGTATGGCAATGCCTGGTTGTCCTCCATTCCCCTTGATCCCTTCTATTTCTGTCCATACGGCTGCTGTATGGCGATGCCCGGTTTTCCTCCATTCCCCTTGATCCCTTCTACTTCTGTCCATACGGCTGCTGTATGGCAATGCCCGGTTGTCCTCCATTCCCCTTGATCCCTTTTATTTCTGTCCATACAGTTGCTGTATGGCAATGCCCGGTTGTCGTCCATTCCCCTTGATCCCTTCTATTTCTGTCCATACAGCTGCTGTATGGCAATGCCTGGTTGTCCTCCATTCCCCTTGATCCCTTCTATTTCTGTCCATACGGCTGCTGTATGTCAATGCCTGGTTGTCCTCCATTCCCCTTGATCCCTTCTATTTATGTCCATACAGCTGCTGTATGGCAATGCCCGGTTGTCCTCCATTCCCCTTGATCCCTTCTATTTCTGTCCATACAGCTGCTGTATGGCAATGCCTGGTTGTCCTCCATTCCCCTTGATCCCTTCTATTTCTGTCCATACAGCTGCTGTATGGCAATGCCCGGTTTTCCTCCATTCCCCTTGATCCCTTCTACTTCTGTCCATACGGCTGCTGTATGTCAATGCCCAGTTGTCCTCCATTCCCCTTGATCCCTTCTATTTCTGTCCATACAGCTGCTGTATGGCAATGCCCGGTTTTCCTCCATTCCCCTTGATCCCTTCTACTTCTGTCCATACGGCTGCTGTATGTCAATGCCCAGTTGTCCTCCATTCCCCTTGATCCCTTCTACTTCTGCCCATACAGCTGCTGTATGGCAATGCCTGGTTGTCCTCCATTCCCCTTGATCCCTTCTATTTCTGTCCATACAGCTGCTGTATGGCAATGCATGGTTGTCCTCCATTCCCCTTGATCCCTTCTATTTCTGTCCATACAGGTGCTGTATGGCAATGCCCGGTTGTCCTCCATTCTCCTTGATCCCTTCTATTTCTGTCCATACAGCTGCTGTATGGCAATGCCTGGTTGTCCTCCATTCCCCTTGAACCCTTCTATTTCTGTCCATACAGCTGCTGTATGGCAATGCCTGGTTGTCCTCCATTCCCCTTGATCCCTTCTATTTCTGTCCATACAGCTGCTGTATGGCAATGCCTGGTTGTCCTCCATTCCCTTTGAACCCTTCTATTTCTGTCCATACAGCTGCTGTATGGCAATGCCTGGTTGTCCTCCATTCCCCTTGATCCCTTCTATTTCTGCCCATACAGCTGCTGTATGGCAATGCCCGGTTGTCCTCCATTCCCCTTGATCCCTTCTATTTCTGTCCATACAGCTGCTGTATGGCAATGCCTGGTTGTCCTCCATTCCCCTTGATCCCTTCTATTTCTGTCCATACAGCTGCTGTATGGCAATGCCTGGTTGTCCTCCATTCCCCTTGATCCCTTCTACTTCTGTCCATACGGCTGCTGTATGGCAATGCCCGGTTGTCCTCCATTCCCCTTGATCCCTTTTATTTCTGTCCATACAGTTGCTGTATGGCAATGCCCGGTTGTCCTCCATTCCCCTTGATCCCTTCTATTTCTGTCCATACAGCTGCTGTATGGCAATGCCTGGTTGTCCTCCATTCCCCTTGATCCCTTCTATTTCTGTCCATACGGCTGCTGTATGTCAATGCCTGGTTGTCCTCCATTCCCCTTGATCCCTTCTATTTATGTCCATACAGCTGCTGTATGGCAATGCCCGGTTGTCCTCCATTCCCCTTGATCCCTTCTATTTCTGTCCATACAGCTGCTGTATGGCAATGCCTGGTTGTCCTCCATTCCCCTTGATCCCTTCTATTTCTGTCCATACAGCTGCTGTATGGCAATGCCCGGTTTTCCTCCATTCCCTTGATCCCTTCTACTTCTGTCCATACGGCTGCTGTATGTCAATGCCCAGTTGTCCTCCATTCCCCTTGATCCCTTCTATTTCTGTCCATACAGCTGCTGTATGGCAATGCCCGGTTTTCCTCCATTCCCCTTGATCCCTTCTACTTCTGTCCATACGGCTGCTGTATGTCAATGCCCAGTTGTCCTCCATTCCCCTTGATCCCTTCTACTTCTGCCCATACAGCTGCTGTATGGCAATGCCTGGTTGTCCTCCATTCCCCTTGATCCCTTCTATTTCTGTCCATACAGCTGCTGTATGGCAATGCCTGGTTGTCCTCCATTCCCCTTGATCCCTTCTATTTCTGTCCATACAGGTGCTGTATGGCAATGCCCGGTTGTCCTCCATTCTCCTTGATCCCTTCTATTTCTGTCCATACAGCTGCTGTATGGCAATGCCTGGTTGTCCTCCATTCCCCTTGAACCCTTCTATTTCTGTCCATACAGCTGCTGTATGGCAATGCCTGGTTGTCCTCCATTCCCCTTGATCCCTTCTATTTCTGTCCATACAGCTGCTGTATGGCAATGCCTGGTTGTCCTCCATTCCCTTTGAACCCTTCTATTTCTGTCCATACAGCTGCTGTATGGCAATGCCTGGTTGTCCTCCATTCCCCTTGATCCCTTCTATTTCTGCCCATACAGCTGCTGTATGGCAATGCCCGGTTGTCCTCCATTCCCCTTGATCCCTTCTATTTCTGTCCATACAGCTGCTGTATGGCAATGCCTGGTTGTCCTCCATTCCCCTTGATCCCTTCTATTTCTTTCCATACCTCTCTCTTTTCTCCAATTGCTTTCGCTACTTCTTTGGTCCACCGTGTTTTATTTTTCTCTTCGAGGAAGCTCCTCCCTTACCAGATGTTCTGCCACATAGCTCCTGTGCTGATCCAATGAAAGCATCCTTAAAGTCCTTCCACTCTGCCTCCACAGTTCCTATTGTTGGCCGCAATTTCTCATACTCTGATGTCACTCTGTCTCTATATGCTCTGGCTGTGTCCCCGTGACATTTCCACCACTTAATGGTCTTTCGCCCCACACTTTTAGTACTTGCAATAAACCAAAATATATACAATCATTTTTCCTCTCCTCATGATTGTGTTTGAAGGTCATCATTTCGTGGAATGTGACTGTGTTTCCAGGTCATCGTATGGAATGTGATTGTGTTTCCAGGTCATCTCATGTAATGTAATTGTGTTTCCAGGTCATCATTTCATGGAATGTGATTGTGTTTTCAGGTCATCTCATGGAATGTGATTGTGTTTCCAGGTCATCATTTCATGGAATGTGATTGTGTTTCCAGGTCATCTCATGGAATGTGATTGTGTTTCCAAGTCATAATTTCATGGAATGTGATTGTGTTTTCAGGTCATCTCATGGAATGTGATTGTGTTTCAAGGTCATCATCTCATGGAATGTGATTGTTTCCAGGTCAACATCTCGTGAAATGTGCCAGACTTGTGGGCATTTGTGTCGAATCTGGACCCACCTCAATTTCGCTGTTATATCTTGAGTTCTACCTAACTTTGATTTCCTGGTCATCTCATGGAATGTGCTTGTGTTTATAAGTCATCATCATGGAATCTGATTATGTTTCCAGTTCATCTTATGGAATGTGCTTGTTTTTCCAGGTTGTCATCTCATGGAATGTGATTGTGTTTCCAGGCTATCTCATGGAATGTGATTGTGTTTTCAAATCATCACCTCATGGAATATGATTGTGTTTCCAGGTCATCATCTCATGGAATGTGATTGTGTTTCCAGGTCATCTCATGGAATGTGATTGTGTTTCCAGGTCATCTCATGGAATGTGATTGCAGTGTTTCCCTGGTATATGACAAGCAAGGCAGGCCGCCTCGCCGTTTTTATATATTGCCTCGCCAAAAATATGCCGAAATTGCTGCATCGTAGCTATTTCATGCACCCATTCTTTTCGTTCTTTCGCGCTATATTCAGTGTCGACACCACAAAGTCACTTGTATTCCTGCAAAATCGCAGATTTGTACTCATTGTAGCAACATCGTTTAGTTGTTTTAACGTCGCTCACGACCGGTTAGGATATACCTCTTGGAATTAACTCCATTGGACAACGGGAATAACATCACTTGTCAAATCACGGAATATTCCCGCGGGAACCCAGGTGTCTCCAACGGTGACACCTTGCGGAGTTTCGACATACTAGAAATCTAGACATTCATGTAACATGGCGCCCAAACGGTAACTGTGTTTGGGAGACATGTGGAACTTGGAGAACAAAAACAAAGAAAACGGTAGCTGAACTAAGATGTCTTACGCTCAATTTACCCTCAATTTTACCATTACAGTATGTGCCCACCTTAAATCAGAATGCTGGTGTAGCTGATGTTGAATTTCTGGTTTATGGCGGTGGTGGGAGTAAAAGCTGTGCAGGCTGATGGCACTATGTCACTATTCTGCACTTGTGTCGAATCTGGACCCTTTTGAAGCCCAAGTAAAAACTGTGCATCCTGTTCACTAGTCGGCATCAAATCCAGACCCTTTTGAAGCCCAAATAGCCACCTGGTTTGCGCATGTCTGTGCCACTGCGGCCATGCGTTACTGCACAGCGTGCGTAAAATGAGCGATGTAGCAGCATATATTGATACAAACCAGGGCTCTATTTACGCCTCAAATGGGCGTAAGTCGCAATATTCTTAAAGGTAAATATACCTAGGATAATGTTGAATGATGGAACTATCTCACTGAGGTATCAAATCAAGGTATTGAGTGAAGTACTTACGAATATAAACCATCAAAGTTCACATCTCATAAAAGACACCTAAACAATGTGATATGTTTGCAAATTGGATATACTAAACAACTTATACTTAGACACAATTTGAGAAACGTTCTTGCAATTACTTTTGTGGCATTCCAGAAATGCCTGTTTAATTAATTGCACAGCATGCGAGCAACAAATAAAATATACTCTTTGGAACATAAACCACCAATTTATCATAATATTATGATATTATAATCATTTAAAGGTGATGATGAAAGAGTCTTCAGACGATACCACTGGAAGCTTCCCAGAGAGGTCAAGATGGTGTTCGACTGAACAGGTCTGCCAGGGAGTAAAGTGTAAAGCGCTTTCAGCAGTCTGTAGGACTGGTTATTATCCTATACAGTGTATAAGAACTTACCTCTTACTTTTTTACTGACTCTGTCAGTGTGATAAGAAGGCCAAGGGTTAATGCAAGAAAAACATCACCATAACCAGGTACCAGTGGTCAAGTGGAAACCACACCTAAACACGATGATACAATCATGATTATTGACTTTTACCAATCATGATTACTGCATTTACAAGTAGTGTCTTGTTTTATATCTCCTCTATTTTCAAGAGTAAAGGTTAAAACATACCTCAGAATGCACCATTTTAAAGCTAGTTGAAAAAAATTTCTGGGGGAGCATGCCCCTAGCAACGCTTCCCGCCTGCAGTGCTCATGTAGCCCACGCCTACCACCTCGCCCATCATTTTACCCAGGGGAAACACTTTGATTGTTTTCAGGTCATCTCGTGGAATGTGATTGTGTTTCCAAATCATCATCTCATGGAATGTGATTGTGTTTCCAGGTCATCATCTCATAGAATGTGCTTGTGTTTCATGGTCATCTCATGGAATGTGCTTATGTTTATAAGTCATCATCTCATGGAATCTGATTGTGTTTCCAGTTCATCTCATGAAATGTCCTTGTGTTTCAAGGTCGTCATCTGATGTCGTCCCGTAAGTTGTTGAAGACTCGCCGGGGGTCAGGCCACAACTCCAGCTTCCGACACAACCGAAGCTTCAAGCTGAAGAAGGAGGAAGGGGGAAGTATGTGTCAAGAACTGGGCAACTGTGCATGGTGTCTTTGTGAATCTAACTAATTGATTTAGCGTGTGTGTGTTAGGAGTATGTTGACGTTTTCCTTCTAGACGGTTTGCATCTCGGGTGCCAATCTTTTATGGATTGATCTACAACCCTCAGGAAGAAAAGTACCATCTTTGTTTGTTTAACTCCTTGTTGGTGAAAGGTTATAGCTGGTTTTAGGATTTGTACCGTTACGTTAGATGGATGTAAATTGATTGTTCATAATGTTACGCTGTTTGTAATTATACATATATACATTCACATGTATATATATATATATAGATATACACATAATATATATATATATATGTATATAATAATATGTATAAAGGGAGACGGTCTGTTCCTCTAACAGAAATTCTGTTGTTGTGAACATGGTAAAATGGGACGTTGTTGAACATCAAATGGTATTGTGGTTAATTCATCCTGGCTCGGCTATATTTCAAGTAAAGCTTGTTTTGAAACTGTATTTTTTTGTTTACTATTTGAACATGATCCGGGGAATAGATTCCAAATTGCGAACATTGTTATGGGCTTACTAGACACAATTTGGTGGGCAGGATTGTTAACGTTATATTATTTAAAAAAACTAGGAACAGACTGGCACCTTTTAAGACATTATTAAATCTTGTTACATCTCCTGTCATTGATTCTGTCCAGATGTACACCGTACGGGCAGCACCAAGTCACGCAAGGTGAGCACGCAGTCCCTGCAGACAGAGAAGATGGACGAGGCCCTGAGTGATGAGGGAGGAGGACCAGATGACCTCCATCAGCTGGCAGAGGAGGAGGAGGAGTATGACTACAGCAAGTACCTGCCTTGGATCAAGGTGAGATATAGGAGCATGTACCTGCCTTCGATCAAGGTGAGATATAGGAGCAAGTACCTGCCTTGGATCAAAGTGAGATATAGGACCAATTACCTGCCTTGGATCAAAGTGAGATATAGGAGTATGGTTACAGCAAGTACCTGCCTTGAATCAAGGTGAGATATAGGAGTACAACTATAGCAAGTACCTGCCTTGAATCAAGGTGAGATATAGGAGTACGGCTACAGCAAATACCTGCCTTGGATCAAGGTGAGATATAGGAGTACGACTACAGCAAGTACCTGCCTTAGATCAAGGTGAGATATAGGAGTACGACTACAGCAAGTACCTGCCTTGGATCAAGGTGAGATATATGCTGCACTTGCATTCAGAAACTTACTTAGAAATAGTAAATGCTGTATTCCGAATTGAGTCTTCAAAGTTTAACGTGTCGAATGTGTGACGTGTAGTGACCATCTCTGTTACCAGGTGGTCGTCCAACTGTCGAGCGCGTCCAACTTCATATGCGACCATGACACGTTCTGCCACCCAAACTGCTACGATCGAGAGAGACGAAGCTGTGCCCGACTCATGAACGCTGTCTGTAAGGTGTACCAGAGTGAGGCTGGGGATGCCCCTAGTGGACAGAAGGAGAAAGTGGATGAGAAAAAGAACAAACCAAAGGACTCTTTGAAGAGACGGGTAAGTCATTACTAATTTTTGTGTGCTACATTTCTACAGTGGATCGCAGTGACTGCATGCATTAATATTATTATAAAACAGACTGCGAGACTGTTGTTCTATATATTTGACCATTTTCTCCACCAGTTTTGCACGTATGTAGCTGAAATTTTGTGGGTGTGCTAGTGGGAGGTTTGGTTCATTATTTGGTGGTTAGATAGGGATCTTAAGCACAAACGTAATGTCAGCGCTGCCTGTTCACACCCGCATTTAGTGGTGGTTGGTGGGAAGAGTGCATGCTATTTCTGGCAGCGTTGCCAAGCAACAAATTCTAGTGTGGCATTATTTATTAACATTGTAACTATACATGTGCATTGTATACTATAATTGATAAACCTAAAACACTTACACTATATGTTTAGTGTCACTGCAACATTGATTTAACATTGGCAATTATATTTATATTTTTTTCTTGATGCAGGTAAAAATACATCACATCTCGAATCTATGCACATTGTTCTTTGGAACCTCACTATTAAGGTCACTCACGGGACTGGGAAAAAGTGACCTGAATAGCCAGGTGACCATATTAGTGGGACTAATTTCCTATACATTACTGTTACAAAAATAATTTGGGACTGTTCCAGGGTGACTTTAATTGTGAGGTGGCTGTATTACGGAGGTGACCGTAAAGTCAGGTTATACTGTCTTTTACATTGTAGAGGTTTTGTCAGTTTCTGTGTATAAATAAACTGATGCTTGTTCTGTGAGTTGCTACTATGAAAGAACGTACGTCAGAAAAGTAACCATTGCAGGACTCGGTGCTGCTCTCTGTTGAGCGACGGGAGAGTACACCATTGCTGGAAAAGTTCAAGGTGACAGAGGTGAACTTGCCCCAGCAGGTGAAGGTCAGGGCAGCGTTGGATAAGCAGAAAGAAGTGAAGAGAAAGATGAAACTGGCAAACAACAAAACACCAGTGATGAAGTATTTAAAGACCCAGGTATGTGGACTCTTCCTCTTCCACCTCTCTCCCTCTCCTACCTCTCTCCATCTACCACTTCCACCTCTCTTCCTCTCCCACCTCTCTTCCTCTCCCACCTCCCTCCCTCTCACACCTCACTCCCTCTTCACCTCTCTTCCTCTCACCTCTCTCCCTCCCACATGTCTCCTCTCCCACCTCTCTCCCACCTCACTCCCTCTCCCACCTCTCTCTCTCCCACCTCTCTTCCTCTCACCTCCCTCCCTCTCCCACCTCTCTCCTCTCCCACCTATCTCCCTCTCCCACCTCTCTCCCTCTCCCACCTCTCTCCCTCTCCCACCATTCTCCCTCTCCCACCTCTCTCTCTCCCTCCCCCACCTCTCTCCCTCCCCCACCTCTCTCCCACCTCCCTCCCTCCCCCACCTTTCTCCCTCTCCCACCTCTCTCCCTCTCCCACCTCCCTCCCTCTCCCACCTCACTCCCTCTCCCACCTCTCTCCCTCCCCCACCTTTCTCCCTCCCCCACCTATTTCCCTCTCCCACCTCCCTCCCTCCCCCACCTCTCTCCCTCTCCTACCTCTCTCCCTCTCCCACCTCCCTCCCTCTCCCACCTCCCTCTCTCTACCACTTCTCTCACTCACCCACCTCTCTCCCTCTCCCACCTCCCTCCCTCTCCCACCTCTCTCTCTACCACCTCTCTCGCTCACCCACCTCTCTCCCTCTCCCACCTCTCTCCCTCCTCCACCTCTCTCCCTCTCCCACCTCTCTCCCTCTGCCACCTCCCTTCCTCTGCCACCTCTCTCTCTCTACCACTTCTCTCCCATGCACTAAATAAATGCCAGTGTGGTATTATATATTAACATTGAACCTATCCGTGGTCATCATATAATCTCTTTGATCTAGAATTGGCTTTAAAGGGCCTAAAACACATGTTGACGGTAACGGTAAACGTCAACAGGAAGTGGTATTTTGAATACTAAGGCCTAGCATGCATTGCGCAGTAATCCACAATCATATGTGCACATTGTGACACATTCCTAGTCACACGAACAGTTTGTGGGCGGTATAAAACATGCGGTCAAGAGAAATGCCACATATTCAGCTGGCTGATTTTCCCCTTGTTTCCACGTCATAACTACGTATTGACTATTGGTCATATATTTTGTTATTTTTGAATACATTTATTACCGTTTTGTTCCATCTACAAAATGTGAATGCTGAGCTATTCATTAAACAATCTTCACAACACAGTAATTAAAACATGTTAATTTATTTACTTAACTCCCTGAAAATCAAATAATAGGCCAATTTAAAATTGCAATTAAAAATTATAATTTTATTTTCATTGACATCCCTATCTTTGTACATGTACAATTTGAACGTCACACCAAAACAACAGTGCATTTGTAGTATTTATTTTCTTGGGGGGATTGGGGAGTGGGGATGGGTGGTGGATACGAGTAAAATGGGACCCGTAACAAAATAAAATTAAAATATTAAATATGGAAAGTAAATTGTCGGCACAGTAATTTATGAAAAATTGCTTTAGTTTCAATTCTCGATGGTATTCCATTGAGCAGTTTTACCATCGAGGGGTTCAACGCCGTATATTTGATTGGCCCTGTGTTATTCCAGTTACAGTTATTTTACTTTAGCGCTTTCCGTTGAGGTTTATCGTTACATGTCAACATGTGTACTAGGCCCTTGTGTAGAGAATGTTTCTTTTCTCCTGTACAGTTCCAAGGTAACTCAAACCAAAGCGTCACGCACAGAAACACTAACAATACAATACTGTATTGTAGCTGTGCACGGGAACATCTACAAATTACTTATGCAAAAAATCATGGAAAAAATAACCCTCGCTCCCCCTTACTTGGTATGCTAAGCTTGCGTATGGTACATATAAAGTACACTCTATTGTAAATACAATGTACACTCCAATGTCCACACAATGTACACAATCACTTTTAAACCTCCTTGCGTACGTAATTTATACATGGCCCATAGTAGCTCGCCAAGCACCCAAACTTGTTTCACGCACACAGCACACCAGGCAGCAGCACCATTCTCCCACACACACTGCCCGCCAGGTGGCAGCACTTTGCACTGTTTCGTCGCACATTGTCACCGTTTGTCACCAGGTGCAGCACTTGGCCCAGACCCCGATGTCGCTCATCTGCAAGATGGCGCCAGTGCTGTCCGATGATATCCTAGTGGATATTATGCCCGTGGCGTGGGAGCTACTGCTAGCCGCTGACCAGGAGCTTGCTGCCTCTGCTGGTCAGTATCACCTGCACGCTTGACCACTCGCTCTCCAGGCTTCAATGTAATCCATGCTTGACCACATGCTGTCCACATTTGATTTTCCTGTCCGCATTTGATTATTTTCCGCATTTAACCACTAGCTGTTCACTCCATTCTTGACCACTCTCCATTCTTGACCGCTGTCCATAATTGACCACTGTCCATACCTGACCACTGTCTATGCTTGACCACTGTGCATATTTGACCAATGTCCATACTTGACCACTGTCCATGCCTGACCATTGTTCATACCTGACCACTGTCCATACTTTACCACTGACCATGCTTGACCACTGTCCATGGTTGACCACAATCCATGCTTGACCACGCTTGATTGCACTTGACCACTTTCCTGCTGTCAGTGTTTGTATTAGTTTCTTTGCCCTATTTTCTTTGTTTTGTCTTTACCACAAATACATATAGTTATTTCCATATTTAATATTTTAATTTGATTTTGTTACGGGTCCCATTTCACTCGTATCCACCACCCATCCCCACTCCCCAATTCCCCCAAGAAAATAAATACTACAAATGTGTTTATTGTGACAGTAAAGTAAAGGTAAGTTCTTATATAACGCAGTTTCCAGTCCTCAGGACTGCTCAAAGCGCTTTACACTTTACTGGCAGACATGATCAATTGGACACCATCTCGACTTCTATGGGAAGCATTCAGCGACACTGCAATTAATGCGCGAAGACTATTTGTACACAAACATCCACCACTGTCTATAGCCAGGTACTCATACAGCTGAGTGAACTGAAGCAATGTAGAGTAAATGAACTTGCTCAAGGTTCAACACCGCTGCACAGGATTCGAACCCGCGTTCTCTCAGTCGAGAGTCCGGAGCTCTTACCGCCGCGCTACTGTGCTCCACAGTGACCCCCCTTTGCTGGTTCACACGATACATGGGTGTGACACCCCTGGAAGAAAACATCACCTTGACAACACACTGTGGAAGAACAGATTTATATATAGCATTTCCTGATAGCTCAATGTGCTTTACAAAGTTCTGATTAATTAGTAAAATACTAAAAACAACAGTGGTGTGGTGTGAATGTTTTGGAAAACATTTTTATTCTGGAAAGTTCCGTAAGTATCGCAAAAACTAGTTAATAGAGACGATGTTTAAACAAATATTTTAAGATGCTTAGCTTCTTCCGTTTTGTTATCAAGGTGTAATTTGTTTGCCCACTCTGCTCAGATATCTGAGAATTATATTTTGTTAACATATTATTCCTGTGAAAATATGAATCACATGAATTGTTATTTCTTGATTAGAAATGTGAAACATTCTGAAGAAATGTGGAGCTCTTCAAGTATTAATCTTCTTTTAAGCCTGTGTTGAGTTCTGTTCAGTCCCTTTTAACACAGTATGGACCTGTCACATCGTTCTTGTATTCAGTCATCTTGTATTTGACACACAAACACACCTTATGAATTTGATTGACAAATATTTAGTGACTGAAAAGCAAAAATGTGTCATGCTTGGCAAATTTCTGCAAAATGCAGCTCAGATTTTATTTGATGTAGATGGTAACACAAGACTGGAATAGGAATTCTGTAGGTCTGTCAACCAACAGAAAACATAGTATGGATTTATAACAATAATAAGTAAATTTATAAAGCGCCAAACATCTAGACAAAAGTCCATTCGGAGGCACTGAAATACATGAGATACATAAGTGCTAAAACTGGTTAGAGAATTAAATAAATGATAAGTAATAAATTTGGTAAAAATGTACACAAGTTTACATATACACGTACGTAGAAATATATGCAATATATATGTATATATAATAATAAAACATAGGCAAATTAACAGCATAAATAGTTATAAAATTAATAAAAAAATGACGTAATAAGTGTGTCGTAAGGAATAAATACATTAGTTAGTTACATGAATGATAAAAAGTTACTTAAAACCACTGCATAAAGTTTGAGTTGAAGTAATAATAATAATGATATATTTAATTTGTTATAGAGCCAGATCCACAATTGTTCTTAATGCTTTACAATACATCTTGCGTCGTGATCATTAAACTAAAATATTACTACTGACATGGTCATTTAAACTAAAAATTGTGCCATACAATAATAATAATAATATTAATAAATAAATTAAGTAAAAGGCAAAAAAATATTTGGAGTATGGTAGTAAGATGGTAACTTAAAAATAAACACAGTACAATATAATATAATTAACAAATCACAATGCATCAGTTAATCAGTACTGGGCTATAAGTTGCACCAGTGCCATGGCCACCTTAGGTTCAGAAGCTGATAACTACAAATGTTTCGTCAGCATGGCTGTCCCATTATGTGGAATATGATGGCTTGCATACCCCCTACGATGGGTCGACAAGTCAGGCACGGTCTGAAACACATTGAATTAATTTGTAGAGCTCTCTGGCATCTGCACCAAAGTTGTCTGTGTGTGATTTGTATACCTAGAGTATACCCTAGATGAAACCACATGTTATAATAATATTATATAGTGCAAGTGACCAAACGATCAAATGGTAATGGTGTTCATGTGGCCATGGTGCCCCTGTGACCTTGGTGCCCCTGTGGCCAAGGTGTCCCTGTGGCCATGGTGTTCCTGTAGCCATGGTGCCCCTGTGGCCATGGTGCCCCCGTGGCCATGGTGCCCCCGTGGCCATGGTGCCCCCGTGGCCATGGTGTCCCCGTGGCCATGGTGTCCCCGTGGCCATGGTGTCCCCGTGGCCATGGTGTCCCCGTGGCCATGGTGTCCCTGTGGCCATGGTGCCCTGTGGCTATGGTGTCCCTGTGGCAATGGTGTCCCTGTGGCCATGGTGTCCCTGTGGCCATGGTGTCCCTTTGGCCATGGTGCCCCTGTGGCCATGGTATCCCTGTGGCCATGGTGCCCCTGTGGCCATGGTGTCCCTGTGGCCATGGTGTCCCTGTGGCCATGGTGCCCCTGTGGCCATGGTGTCCCTGTGGCCATGGTGCACATGTGGCCATGGTGTCCCTGTGGCCATGGTGCCCATGTGGCTATGGTGCCCCTGTGGCCATGGTGCCCCTGTGGCCATGGTGTACCTTTGGCCATGATGCCCCTGTTGCCATGGAGCCTCAGTTCCTATTACAGTGTCGCTGACAGTGACTTCTGTTGCAGCGACTGTCTTCATAATCTGCTCCACAAAGATTGCAGAGCAATCCCAGGAGTTGATGACACGTCAGCTCCAGCACGAAGATGTAAACGAGAGGATTGACGCCATCTTGCGTTTTGGCGTCCTCTGGCGGTTTCGCTGGCAAGTGTGGCCGCGCCTCGAAGACGGCGCTCACATGCACATAAAGGTAAGAACATTTACTCAGTAACATCGTTACTGTTTTACCTTCAGGGATCATCTCAGAACGTTGATATCTGATAGCAGATGAAATTACTTTCACCTCGCCTCAACCCCCCACCCCTCACCCCCTTCCTCAGATGAACAATGACATGATGATATCAATATATTAACATGATCGGACTGAAGCGTAAAATATCAATGTCGGATGCCAGACGAAACTGCCTCAGACCCCCCTACAAACGAAAGCAATTTTGTCAGATACCGGACATTGACATTCTGAGACGATCCTTTATCGTTACTGGTTTTAGGGTTCTTAAATGTAATTATATTTTGAATTATAGTTACTTTGTATATATCAATCAGTGGGATATTCCAATATATTACATGTGAATTTGAGGTCCATATCTTGTAAAGCAGATCATCCACAGCAGATGTGTCGCTGTCAATTATAAGCACTTTTTCTGGTGCTTACATTGTCTAAAGAAATGATGTCTACTGGTCTATTTATCAATCACCATATTGAAGAATAAGACATATTCTAATAAGAATAACTGAGGTAGTGTAGGTGTATTATTCTTGGATGCCAAACTTAAAACATTTTGTTGAAATTCTCCATTGGTAAAGGGTTTCTACCAGTTAAGGTTTTGTAACAGATTTTAGATGAGTATTCGCAATGTTATCAATGTTTGAAATTCGGATAAGTTTGGGATGTTTTGTGTTTTCTGTAGAAAACACAGGCAGTTTTGTGGAACAACTTCAGATTTATGATATGTTTGTTAAACATCAGTTATGAATACTTTTGGAAACCGTCTTCTGCATCTACGTGTGTGTGGCACCATCCACTGGATGGGTAATTTTGCAGATGAACATTTCTGCTAATTTCATTAAAGGGACCAGTCAGTTTCTCTACCCGGAATTAGTAGTAATTTGTAACAGGTAGTCTGCTGTGTTGAATGTGGGAAAGTGGGACATCGTGAAAATCAAAGGGTATTGCGGTTAACTCAGCCCAACTCGGCCGTATTGCCAGTAAAGCATGTTTTGAAACTGGATGTTGTGTTTACTATTTGGACATGTTCCGGGGTCGTATCTTCCAAATTGCAACCATTGTTACGGGCTTACTAAACACAATTTGTCGGGCAGTATGCTTTCAACATAGTTAGTATAGTTTCAAGAACATTAATAATATATTAATTAATTAATGAAAAACTAGGAACAGACTGCCGCTTTTAATACTTGTTTTTATTTATTTTATTCAGCTTCCACCCCCGAACATAGACTTTGTGCTTCCCTCACCCACCATCGGTCTGCCGTCCTTGAACATTGTTGACCCGCCCTGGCAGCCTCATTACAAGACAAAGGTCGAAGAGGTTACCATCAACCAGGATGAATCGGTAAGTTGTCTCTCTTGTGGTGCCAACTGTATTGGAGCTGAAAGTTGATTTAAGTACAGTCGAACCTCGCTCTACAGTCACCTCGGTAATACAGCCACCTCGCAATTAAGGTCACCCTAGGACAGTCCCAAATTATTTCCATAACAGTAAAGTATAGAAATAAGTCCTGCTAATAAGGTCACCTCACTATTGAGGTCACTTATGGTCAGTCTCGAGGGTGACCTTAATAGGGACGTTCCGCTGTAATAATTGATGACATTACTTGACTTTTTGTGCACCTGGTGACATTGATGAACAAATAACCTTCATGATGACTGGTGACATTGATGACAGCTGGTGACCTTGAGGAAACCTGCGACAGTGAATCCGTGATGACTGCCAGGGATCACTTCACTAAGATAACGAGAAAATCTCTCAGTAAACAGCCCCCTTGTTAAATATAAGGAGCGTTTTGAAATAGCAAAAAGCCACTGCCATATCACCGAGGATGCTATTTCTGTGACGCAACGGTGAAAGTGTCCCAGTGGCGCACCCTAGTGTTGACAGTTTTTAGTATACAAGATCACCATTAAAGAGTGAAATAAATTTTAAGAGCTAAATAGAGTATGTTCTAATGAATGTTAGTGAAATGGTCCTCTGATGTCCTTGATAACAGCAGTTGACCTTGAAACATTATGATTGACCTTGATAAATATGGTTGAGCTTGAGGCAGATTGTGATCCTGATACACATATAATAATGTTTATTTCAGACAAACATCCATATGTATATACATAAAATGCAAGTAATCATGATTATAAAATAGTTGGTTAATAAAAATATATACATAAAATGTGCATTCAAGTATACAATTGGGTAGTCCAGTATTTAAACATACGATTCAAAAATGTATATCAGAATAAAAATAATTGACAAAAAGTGGATTTTCCGTGTGTTGAAAATAACATAATAAGCTAAATATGGATGAACACATATGTTCATTAAAATATTTAACATAGTTTGTAACAAACATAAAACTTGCACTACAGCGTGATGACAAATTGTATAAAATTCTAAAACTGTTGTATATATGCAACAGTAATATCTTTCAAACTCTGTTTTTTAATGTACACCAAAGACTTGAGGTGTACATAGCACCACAGTAATAGTGAAATAGGGAAGTTTTAATGGTAGAGCGGCAAAGGCGAAATTTTCGTGCTAAGACATTAGCCTCAATATATTCTGCCTGGCAATCATATCACTGTCAGTAAGATTGTTATTAATTATATGACCCAGATATTTGCACTTAATAGTAACGGTGACCTTGATACATATTGTGACCTTGAGACCTACACTGACCTTGAGACGTCTGTGTCGCGTGTCGTTGACAGAAGTCGTTCATGACGGCGACGACGACACGACGCAAACAGCAGCAGGAGATGATCCACCGAGCTCTCCTGGCAGAGGAGGATCGGTGTCGGGCGGCGAGGGAGAACTTCCAGATGACCAGCATCGCGGTGATCCAACACGCGGCCTACGAACCTGCCCTGCACCACGCCTTGGAAGACCACGAGGAAGGTAGGACAACAAAGGAGAACAAACACACATAGCACCCTCGCAAGCCAGGGGTGGTGACTACTACCCCAATATAATTACCCATTCACCCATTCTCACGAGCCGTTGAGCGGTACTGTGTATTCAAATAATTACGTCTACTGCCCAAACAATCCATGAAGACCACCCAGAAGACCACTGGAATTTTCCGGCGAGCGATATTATTGGCTGAGTTTATATTCTGAGTTTTGGCAGGGGGTACTGAGACTGGTGTAATCAGCAGCACCCCTAGGATGACATATAGAATTGACTGAACAGTTGAACTTCTCTTTACGGTCACCTTAGTAATACAGCCATCTTGCTAAGGTCACCTACAGACAGTCCAAAATTATCTTTATAACGGTCAAGTGTAGGCAATTCGTCAAGCTAATAAGGTCACCTGACTATTCAGGTCACTTGCCCATTCTCGAAGGTGACCTTAATTGTGAGGTGCCACTGTATTAATTATAGTTTCTGATGCATAGTGGCATCAAATTCACAGGGTTTCGATGCACTTAAATTGTCCTGAAGTAACAATTTGTTGCTGATTTTAGTGCAATCATAGGAGCGATAAAGCTATCCCTTAGTAAACAATTCTATTGGATACTACAGAAAATCTATAGAAATCGATATAAATCTGTTTGTGTAGAATTCTAGAGATACAAATTGATGTGGCGCTAAAAGAATCCTACAGAATATTGTACAGAATTCTAAAGAGTTTTCTATGGCAGCTTCAATGTCTATCAAGTTCTATAGAATAGTCTATAGAATTCTATAGATTTGTTATGGCCACATCAATTTTTATTTAATTCTACAGAAATTCTAAAAAATTCTTCAGTATACTCTATAGGAAATTTTCCACAAAAATCGTATCCTGAAATACATTCTATAGATATTCTGTATAATTTCTTGCCAAGGGCTGATGTCCCGCAGTATCAAATGCTTTTACCGATTTTAATGTGAGTGATAAAGCGCTCCTGTATGCAGAGAACCAACCAGACCATATCTGTAACAACTCGGTATAGTCAAATGCATGTGAAGCCTTGCATGGTCGCTGCATCTTCGTCTGTGTTGGTGTGTTGTTGCTTCTGTCCTGATGGGACCTTTGTATTGCCCCCTATTATCACCCATTCCACCCTATTATCACCCGTTACACCCTATTGTCACCAACTCCACCCTATTATCACCCGTCACGCCCCGTTCTCACCCCCTCCACCCTGTACATGGAATCACTGTTTGACTTATATGGGCATATAGGTCGGGTCACACAATTGGCACCACTGGTCAAATTGCCTACAATACAAAATAAGCAAACCGTTGGATTGTTATGGTTCATATGTCTCTTTTTCAGTAAGCAACCAGTAGGTGCATATGAATATTAAATTATAAGATTTCCAGATACGTTATTTGCGAGTGTTATTTGCGATCATTTCCACCAATCATAGTGAACCAGATTAACTTTTAGGCGCAATGACTTTTGAACTCTGAAACTGATTGGGTGTATTGTTGCCCACTCCACCCTGTTATTAGGGTTTGACTAAAAGGCGCACGACCACGCACGACCACGAACGACCACGCACGACCACGAACGACCACGCACGACCATGTAATATAATGTGTTGGTAGATAGTTTGACCGTTGATGGTATATATAGGGTTTGTGTGTGCATTGTTAAAAATTTTGAGTCTGTATTTCACCCAGGAGTTACACAATTTAGGCATTTTATCCGATCTTCCGGACGAACATCTAATCTTGACACCGTAGCGCCACCTGGCGAATGGCATTATAACTATAAGGATAATAAGAACATCGCAAAAGTGCTAAGTAACGGTAGTAACTTGCAAAAAATAAATGTTCTGTTAATTTAACAATACCAGTAAACCATGGATTAAAGATTTATTTTTGGCATGTTACTTTACCATTACTGTACACTTTTCGCGAGAAGGTATTTCTGGAATTTCTTCATTGAGGCTTTGTCTTTTGATTGAGGACAGGTATCGTACGACGTCCACCACTGTCACTGATCTGTCAGTATCAATGTCAACAGACAGCCGTTGCCACATAATCCGTTACGATTTTGCAAGATATTCAGCTTAATTGCTTCTATGTAACTAACTTCAAAAGATCAATTATGGCATATTGGTGTGGGGTCATCAAGCCCATCGCATTTTTAAACTTACTTCAAAAGAAAGCAGTGCGAATAGTTACTTCAAGTTCACTTCAGTTCAGCTTGTAAATATAATTCTCACACAGATCCTATCTTTAAAGAATGTAAATTTCTTAAGTTGAATGACATCTAAAGACTCCAACAGCTCAAATTTTATTACAAATTGATCAACAAGGTTATGCCAGAATACTTCAGTCATATTCCATACACATACAACTTTGCAATTCACCAATATAACACACGTGGTAAAAACAACTTATTTATTCCCAGAGTTAATCATCAATATGCAAAAAAGTACATTATACAAACTGTTAACAATACTCCAAATATCATCCTTGATAGAATTTCTACACGTAGCTTATATGATTTTTCCACTTACACAAAAAATTACTTTATCAAGAATTATGAATCATGTTGTCATATTTCTAACTGTTACAACTGTCAATCTTAAATTAGAATTGAATAAACAAGAATATTAGAACAAGAAAAACAGCTTTTCTGTTGTTTGTATTGCCTTATATAAACAACAACTTTTTGGTGTCACGTGTTATGCTGTAACGCCTCGCTCATTATCATAAATTTTGTGTTTTTGTTTGCTTTGTTTATGTAATACGGAACTCAATTCAAATGAATTCACCATGTTTTATATTATTGTTATTGCTTTATTAAATACTCACAAAAACGTGTTTGTAGAAAATGTTTCAGTTCAAGGTGTTGCGTGCGTAACGGTGTCACACCAGATGTCCGCATAACTGTATCACTAACATCACAGTGGAAACTATTGTAACGGCTTCAGATAGTTTCTGTAACTTAAGTAATTCACATTCAACACTAATAAGTAAAATTCTTTCTCCTATGTGACAGCAGCACATGTTTTGGTGTCACGCTGTTATGCACGCAACAACTCCAGTATTATAAGCTTGAAACAATTTTTTTTAATCTCTTCTCTCAAGAACTTTTATACAAACTGTTTTAGAATCTATAGACATTTCTCTTTACAGCATACGTAAAATTGCATTCAAAATCAAAAGATGAAAATAATGCAGTTTGTCAACCAAACATTGATCAATACCCAGTACTGTAGAATGACTCAATTATTAAAACATGTTTTGCCAAACACCAGTGTTCGTCTGTGCCATGTTCCTAATTTTAGCAGTATCACCAGATCACCATAACAAGTATTGGGATCTGGTAAAAATGTATGTGGTACTGTAATTTGAGACATCTTGTTGAACTGTCGTAATTTATTTGTCACAGATACAAAAATTTTCTGCATTCTGTTTATGATATCTGGCATACATAAGTTGTTGAATACAACAGTAATGATACAATATATATTGGTATATATCATTACTGTTCTATTCAACAACTGTTTTTGTACTTATATATACAACATTCCTTTATAGTGCAAGTTATATTTTTGTTACAAACTATGTACAATATTTACCTTCATAAAATATGAATTTATTAAATTAAAAGTTTAGTTAAATTAAAACATATTAGGGGCTATGCATTTCAACAACTACAGTTAATGACCCAAATGGTAATTTGATATATGGGTCTAGGCTATTCCTGTGTACTGTCATTAGACCCTCCTGCCTCACTGTTTAGTAGTACTGGACAATCTGATGTGCCATTCTGAACAGCTCCAGACACTTGGTGGTCTGCATGCATACCCTGGGGGGACACCCAGGGGGTGGGAGCAGCAGTGCAGTTAAGATAATCTTGATTACTTGGCTCAATGTGTGCTGACTCTCTTTGATTTTATCATTCTGGGGGAGAGACACTGGATACATTACAAATATGCCAACCTTGAGAAATCTAACATATGCCCAGTTTTTCAAGTTGATGGACAACAATCCCACACTTGCACCATACATATATTGGCTAATTATTTGTTAGTCCCGATTATGTGCAATTTCTTGCATGTCTCAGTTTCCACCCTTTATTGTAAAAACGCATACTGTGATGTAAAAAATTATATACCTTTCATTACGTTTGATTTGATACACATTCCCGTGAACCAAGGCTAATATTCAATTTATTTTAATATAGGATTTGGACCAAAACCTACATGAAATTACATTTTAGAAAAAAATTATGATCTTAGATAACATAAAACATAGTGTGTAACAATTTATGTAACTGAGCCAAATGTATCAACATATTGTTGCTAACGAATAATATACAGTGCAAAACCTGTTGACACTTGGGCCTGAATTAACATACATGCCATTTATAATAAACATGCAGCAAAATAATGTCTTTTCAAATGTTTTATTCGTACAGATACAAGTGATCAGACTGGATATTTTAGGGTGCTTATATATTAGGGGGGGTACTACTAAATACTGTGACTAAGAAATTATATTTGCAAGCAGTTAATGACCCGCTAAGAAAGCTCACAACACAGTTGTTATGATTAAACCATCAAATAATCTGATTAAATGACAGCTGTTTCTGCTCATCATGTTCATCTAAAGCATTTCACAGTGTTGGAGGAGTGGACAGTACTGATATGTTTACAACTGTTTGAGTCAGTGGGCCAGTCAATGCACCAAACTCAACATGTGTGATTTTACAACCTTCCAATGTTGTGACTATCCAGTCCCTGACTGACCCCATTCATTAGTGTAGCTTGTGACAGTTTCAGGTAATTAGTTCATTGATTTAACTTGGATTTGTGTATTAGTATCACTGCAGAAAATCACACACAGTGACCCTTTAATGCATGGACGTTACCAGAAACTCCAGGACCCAGTTTTCCAGCAGTGCCCAGTTTGTAGGCACAATTACCTGAAATGGCACCACAGTACCTCATGAAAGAAGAACTTAATTGAGAATAGCTGTTTTATGCTTACATACACACTCATATATACATACATATACATGAATAATGATTTTCAATATACACTGTACACAATTTTGGAGAAAAAATGGGTCGTTATAGCAAAATGGATCTTAAGTCTTAACACATGTCTGGTAATTTGTAGTCAGATTTTCAATTATTACTACATTTGTAGTTGTAACTTTATTTCTTGTGACTCCATTTCCTTTGTCTTTTTTCTGTGACATTTCTGTGACTAACTAATACATATATATACATACATAATATATATATATATATAATACACAGCTGTATATATATTATATTTAGGGGCATCACTCCTATCAAACCACACAGGTGGGCAAGTATCTGGATACAATTAACAATGATCTAAGTAGCATTTCTACAGATTGGCATTCTGTCATACCAGTATACATACTGTCATTAGGGTACCCCCTCTAGTTCACAACTACTTAGATATCTGCTTATCCAACCTTGTGCAACCAAGCATATAACTGATACTGACAGAGCACACTTATCAACATGTTAGTCATTTCCTTTAATTGTCAACTAATTAAGAGGATGCCAGTCCACCATCATTAAAATATCTACACTTTCACATACAATTTATTAGTAAAAGCAATGGTACAGAAGGTAAGTTCTTATGTATCACAGTATCCAGTCCTCAGGTCTGATCAAGGCGCTTTACACTTTACTCCCTGGCAGACCTGTTCAATTGAACACCATCTCGACAATGAACGGAGGTTGATTCCTGTGTGCAGTATATGTTTGTTTGACATGTAATAAAAATTATACAACATAAATATACATGTTACACTAGTTATAAAATTGCAATACTGCAGTCTATATATATCTCATATAATTTTATAAATAACCTTTTAGTTTAGTTGCCTAAATGCACTTTTCAAGTTATAAACACTGTATACAGATTGTATAATTACAGAAACAAATACCTAAATGATAGTTTGGCATTCCTGAAAAAATTGTTTTGTTTCAAAGAGAAACAAAGCAATATTATATTGCCGACTACACACGAATCGGCATGTGTTCCAGTTATGACAGTCAAGTGGATCAATTTCTGGAGGGGGGACATTACAGAAATGTTGTTGGTGGGTAAAACGAGCACACTTTCAATTCAATGCTTTATTTCGAGACATAAATACATATAGTGATACATATATTGGTCCATATACCCCTACCACTGTTAAAGTGATAGTAGAAGCACAGTATATAATACATAAGGTAAACATATACAAAAATAAATAAGAAAATATGAAAACACATCTACGCAGTACCACTGGCACTGCTCCTACAGAAGGTCGTTGTGTACATACAGGGACTTAACCCATCGCCTTCTAATCCTGGAGATCCATCTGATATCCGTACCTAGTATGGCTAGTGGGAATCCATGTCGATTTTTGTACCTTTGTGTCCAGTAATCCATTGTAACATTTACAGAGGTTAGGATAACAGATTATGTTTAAACGTATGCCCTAAAACTGTTCAAATAACATCCAAATGCCCACACATATTAAGAAATGGTTCGGAAGTTGGATGAACACCTTGCCAGTTTTGTAACACATTCTAACAAACTCTACAGGTGTGTAAAACTGTAATATTTCCTGTCAGGGTGTTTCATTGGTAATTGTAATGTATTCTGTGTAATTAAAAAGTACATCAATTATGATTTATTATAATGGTAATATGAGGAATATTATTTATGTATCTATATGATATATTGCAAACAACATCCGTTCCTGGTCAGTCCTAAGCCACATGCCTGATAATAACACTACACTATTTAGTATACAGTTGAAAGTCTACAATTCCTTACCAGATGTCTGAAACAGATTAAGCCTGTCCATCCTTATCCAGAAGGCAGGGCCGGTAGTACCCCACATAAGGTTATGTCCTAATCTGTGTGATGTGTGAGGGTATATTACAAATATTTTGTCATGTATCTGTGGGGCAGATGTTAATCTGTTGATTAGACCCAATAAAATGTTGTATACATGATATTTAAAAAAAAATAGACAAGAATATGTTTGGTGTCGGACGTGCAATTGTTTGGTGTCGAACGTATACGTGTGACACTTTAATCATGCACTGTATCCTGGGATAGAAAGTGCAACAACGTTTTACTGTCATATATTATTTAAGAACCAACTATGACAATATTGTCACATGTACAGACTTTGTTCCATCCTGTAGGTATTCCGGCCATACAATGAAAACATGCATGGTGTTGGATGTATTCACATGGACCTCAAATTTTCATTGATGTAACTGTGTTGGACGTGCATTTGTTTTTTGGTATCAGACGTATGCATGTGAAATACAACATTGCAAGTACTTAGATCTATATACAGTTATCATTATATTTTCTAAGTACGGTAGTAACAGTGAGAGACACTACTGGAGCTTAAGCTTGATTGCTTTTGTTATGTCACTAACATTTTAATTTCTATCCATATACAATTAGGTGGTGATAGTGGGGTGATGGTGGTTTGAGTGACAGGACTGTAGGTGGTGATGAAGTCACTAACGTTTCGATATCTACCCAGATACAATTAGGTGATGATGGTGGCTGATGGTGGTTTGAGTGACAGGACTGTAAGCAGTGATGGTGCTGCTTTATTATGTAACTAACGTTTTAATTTCTATCCAGATACAATTACGTGGTGATGGTGGTTTGTGTGACAGGAGTATAGGTGGTGACAGTATGCCCTGTTATGTAACTAACGTTTTGAGTTCTTTCCAGGTACAATATGTGCATACTTAACACATCATTAATTAAGCCATATTATGTCGCGTTGTGCAAAGTGTAGGCCTATATATTATTAATGTAGTTTGCTACATTCCTTAGTGCTGTTTTACACGATCAGACATTTCAAAACTGGAATTATGTTGTAATAATTATTTTTGGCATCAACATATTCATTCCCTTAGATTAAACTAATGTTACGCTAAGTCTGGTGTTGTGGGTAACCTGTAACATTTTACATTATCTCAAAAAATAGCTCCATGATAGTGACTACAACAGTAAATTCTTTCAGTGATATTTAATTTCTAACTCCCGTCTACAAAGTGACAGAATATAGCACTATATACAGTCTCGACATACATCATATTGCATATTAACAAAACATATGGTAGAAAAATACTGTTACCTTCCCATTGGTTTCTACCGTGGATCACAAACGTAATTTATATTACAATTGTGTGAACTAAGAACAGTAACACGAATCTCTGATACGCTGTCTATAGGAAAGGTGTAAATATTAACAGTATAAACATATAGGCCTACTATATGTGGATATATATATATAATGTGCTAACACATATTTTTGTCTTTCAGTTGCGTGCTGGTGCATGGAGACATGCAGTCATATTTGGCTGTCATTAGTCCTTGCACAAAATAATTGTGAATTATGAGCGTGTTGAATTTAGTATTATTTGTATTGATTTTTCAGAATGTTTTTGAAACAAAAAAATGTTCGATTGTACATAATGTGTGACCAGTACAGGTAGATCCTAAATGTGTATAATGGTATTATAACGAACATCTATATATCTACATAATGTCAAATCCCCAAATACATCGCCGTCGAACATTGACACAGAACATAACATCATTAACTTTTTAAGCAATAACACTATAGCATCCTTTAAATAACGAATTACCATAACAATGTTAACTTAATGTCAAGAGTATATATTAGGCAACTCATTATTTATGAGTTTATTATTGAAATTGATCCTTCTACACTAACCATCTGATACTGTAGGCAGTGTATGTATAAGCCTTATTGCCTAGGCTAATGAGTGGGCCTAATCCAGATATCGGATCTGCAGCTTGGGCTTGGCTGTCTCAATATTACAATAAAACAGGCTAGGTCGTTAATACTCGCTATCCAGGCATAAATAACTCGGTGGATGGATCTAGTAACAGGAATATTTTAGTTTAGTGTTACCCGTCAGGTAGCGCCACTACGCCAAATTTGAATGGAACCGGAGAGTTACCACAAGTGATGATAAAAGTTGCGAATTTGTTACTCTAATGTGAAGTACATAACTGAAATTTGGTGAGCTGCACATACAAACCTCCTACGTGCCACCAACAGCCCGCTTGGTTACCAACACTACATACATTTTGGTCGTGCGTGGTCGTTCGTGGTCGTGCGTGGTCGTTCGTGGTCGTGCGTGGTCGTGCGCCTTTTAGTCATACCGGTGTTATTACACACCCCACCCTTTATCACCCTCACCACCTCTGGCCTATGTGTGTAATCATTTGGATAAGATTATGTCTGCAAAAATGAAGTTCTGAAGACGAAACGATACTATATTTTTAAACCTGAGATACGATACCCTTTAACCTTTATTTTAATAAGTGAAACTGAAAGTGAAACTCTTGTTGAAATATTCCAAGATGTAACAGGAATTATTGATGTATTTTTGGTAAATGATTTACATAGAAGAATGCATTTTGTAGCCTGTGAATTGTCTGCTCCGAACTTCTCTTTTCCGCCAACACGGTGATAATATGATGGAATACAATGTTTTTGATGGAAAGTAGAATTAGCTATACATAGTCAATCATTATAACCATGCCGAATTAAACATCACAAAGAAAATAATGCATTGTACAAATATGTTGCTGGATGTATGCAGAAATTTTGAATGGTTTTGATATTATTGCAGTTTATGTGTGAATATCCTAGCCATAATACTGAGCACTATGTATTCTGCCCAAAGATGCTTCAATGCTTCCAAGAAACAGAAGAACACAAATGTTTCATCTTCAGTGTCGCCATCGTTTTATACAAGTACCGAGGTTGTCTTTTTGAGTAAGCCAATGACCAGTCATAATTGATCAAGGTGGTGGCTATACGAATTTAAGTTTAATATGCAATGCATTTTAAGGGTTTGTCGGATTTAAGTTTTGGACATTTCGGGTTGGATATATTATCAGTATTCAAAATTATGCCAACAATACTTTTGTGTTAAAACAATTGGGTCAGATCAGTGCAGGTGTTTGGCGGATGGGTCACATTCTAGTGCACAGGATTTTGGGAATGCAGTGTAAGATTTAATTTGTTGATATCCATTGGCATAGATGTGGCGGCTTTATCTGGAAATGGTAGTCTTCTTTTCCAAAGCAAAGCTGCGTTACTCAGCTATTATATAATATTACATATTTTTAATAACATGAATTGTACAAATGCCAACTGAGATTGATCAATGTTCACTTTCTATTACTGCTGGTGCTGCTGCTGATAATGATGATCGTAATAAAAATAGAAATAATAATGACTGAGCACAGACGCACAACAAATGTTAACTGTTAAATATGAAATACTGAATGAAGCTGGACTTTCCGAAGTCATGAAAATAAGAGTCACACAACTTTCGACTCAACATTTATATAAACAACAACGGCTGTATCAAAGATGCGACTCTATGCAGTATCTTGCTCAAAAGATAACATAATTAATAAGTCTACACTATTTATGTTTGATATAAAATAGGTAATGTTAGTTTGTAGTAGACTAGTGTCAGTGTCATGACTTTTATTTACGATAAATGTCAATAGTGATGGTGTTGTAGCGTTTAGTTGGCATATATGTGTCACTGTTGTTGGCATCATGTGTTTTAACATAAGTGTCAATAGTGTCAGAGTCACATTATTTATCTGGCAAAAATATCATTGTTGTCGATGACATGACTTAGTTGGCATGAGTGTCACTAACTACGGTTAGGCTCTTATTTGGCACTAGTGTCATGGGCTTCTTGGCACTGGTGTCATTACTGTTAGTGTCATGGCTCTTAATGTCACTATGATGCCATTTGGCATGTACCGACTGTATTTTTGTTGTTGCATTGCTATTTAATGTTGGTGTATCTGTTTTCAATGCAGCTTCTGCTTATGTCACCAGTGTCAGTTAGTGTCATCAATGTCACCACTGTCAGGTTTATCTTATGTTTACATGTTATGTCATTCATGTCAGCCGTGTGCGTATTGTTTGTGTCATGTCAGATTATTTCTGTCAGTGTACAGTTGTAAACTGATGTCTTTTTTGTAAATGTGACTTATGTTGACGCAGTATATATTCTGAGTCAATCAAGCATACTATTGTTAACCATTTCAGTACTACAGCCGTGACCAGCTGTGACCACTGAATACTGCATTCCCAGTTAATATGCAAGACCATGGACTACCTCACTTCAAGTCAAGACTTGAGCAACAAAAATGCATTTTATTAATAGGAATGTTACATATTTTCGGAAAGTATGATAATCAGCAAGTAAAATGAGCCATATCATTTTACATTCTGTCGTCATGGTAACCAGCAATCCAAGATGGCCACCAACGTTTTTGCAATTGCTAAACGCAGTTGTATAATAAGTTCGCCGTTATTGTGTCGATCGTCAACATCCGACAAAGATTCTTCGATAAAACTATCAAATAATCTGTCCAAAACATATGGTGGTAAATCGCTAGTTGAAGTAATGCCGTCTGCCACCGCAGATTCTGATAATCCATCATTAAAAACCATGAAAATCTCCGTAAACTATTATTGAGCAACTATTAAACAATGACCACAGCTAATTTATTCGCCTTGACAACCTTACACAACAAGTGGCTCCATGTAGTGGATAATTATGAATAAAAACAATTTGAATAGCAAACATCGTCAATGCCAAATAACCGGCCTGTCGTACTGAAGTGTCACAGACAGTGCGGCCGGAAATCCGGCCTGTCATACTGAAATGGTTAATGTCACCGCCATTACAGTCGATGTCATTCTTTCAATGTCATTGTCACATAGTGTCTATAGAATTACTATTCCTAGAATTGGCTCTGTCATAACACGACAGTTGCAGTGTCACATGTCAAGTATCATCAGTGTCACTTATGTTAAGTATCATCAGTGTCACTTATGTTAAGTATCATCAGTGTCACTTATGTTAAGTATCATCAGTGTCACATGTCAAGTATAATCAGTGTCACTTATGTCAAGTATCATCAGTGTCACATGTCAAGTATCATCAGTGTCACTTATGTCAAGTATCATCAGTATCACATGTCAAGTATCATCAGTGTCACATGTCAAGTATCATCAGTGTCACTTATGTCAAGTACCATCAGTGTCACTTATGTCAAGTATCATCAGTGTCACTTATGTCAAGTATCATCAGTGTCACATGTCAAGTATCATCAGTGCCACTATGTCAAGTATCATCAGTGTCACGTGTCAAGTATCATCAATGTCACTTATGTCAAGTATAATCAGTGTCACATGTCAAGTATCATCAGTGTCACTTATGTCAAGTGTCAGTTGTGCCAGGGTCATTTTGCTAGATCAGATGTCATTAGTTTATTTGTATCAGTGAAATATGATATTAGTTTCATTTTAATCATAATACGGTTCATCTTTCAGAATGGGTCAATGCTTACACCTGTGTCAGCTATCTCACCCTGGTGTCATCATTGATTGTGTCGAGTGTCATCATTGACTGACAATGAAGCTGTAATTTATTGTGTGTTGCCATCATCTGCCTGGGATGTCACACTGTTGACCTCACAGCTGTCACACTGTTGACCCCCCTACTGTGACACTGTTGACCTCTGTTCTGTCACACTGTTGACCTCTGTACTGTGACACTGTTGACCTCTGTACTGTGACACTGTTGACCTCAGTACTGTTACACTGTTGACCTCTGTACTGTCACACTGTTGACCTTTAGCGACACAGATTTTCCTTTTCAGAAAAAGGCAAATTCCATTTTAAGTGACATATTTTCCGTTTCAGAAAAACATTTTGTTTCAAATGATGCATTTTCCGTTTAAAAATGGCATACAGACTAAAGAAGCCAATTTCTGTTCAGAAAAGAAATATTTTATTTCTGCATCTAAATAATATTGTTTTACTGTGTGGCTAACTTTTCTAACAACATTTATTTGTGCAATATTTGCTACACAGTAACAACTGTACATAATCAATTTAGATAATAAAATAATTCCTCTCACACAGTAACATAAATGACTGGTTGTTTCTAATGCAACAGTGCTTATTATATAAGTTAATAACTGTAGATTATACAAGCAATCATATTAACAATTATAAGTGTTCAAATCAGTGATGTTGTTTCACTAATTATTTTGTTCAACTATTACAATTTTAGCCTGCACTACATATGACGCCATCCAACGGAATTTGTTAGAACTACGAAACACAGACTACAGCTGTATATATCACTTTGAACCAGTGTAATCTAGGCTGTCATTACTCCTTCGAGTTTTGTGTTCGAAACAGGAATATGTGTGTATGCGTGTTCTAATGATGTGACAACTACATTTAATTAGCAACATGTCTTCCATGCGCTCAGCGGACAGCCAGACAACGATCGCGAAACGGTTTATGTTAGCGCCTTCCGCCCGCGTCCCTGTGTACATCGGTTGACACGAGGTAGCATGGGCGCCATGACACTTTCTAACAATTCGCCTTGGACGTTTTTAAAGTCCTGCTTCATAAATCCACTAAACTAAACAAATACCTTTGCATAGTAATCATGTTTGTTTCAAAACATCGCCAATAAAGTCATCAGTTACAGTGTTGGTGATTCTACTCTTTCAGCGTTTACGGAGTTTCCGTTCGAAAACGCAAATCCCGTTTCAAAATGTTGATTACGCAGAATTCCATTCGTTTTCCACGATTGCAGAATTTTCAAAACCTGAATTCAGCAAATTCCGTCCGTTTTCCACGATCGCAGAATTTCAGTTCCAAAAAGTCAGTTCTGTTTCAAACCCCGAATTCTGCAAATTCAGTCCGATTTCTGTGATTGCAGAAAAGCAGTGTCCCTAGACCTTAGTAGTTGACGTCCCTACTGTCACACTGTTGACCTCTGTACTTTCACACTGCTGACTTTCCTACTGTCACCCTGTTGACCTCCCTGCTGTCACATTGTTGACCTCTGTACTGTCACACTGCTGACCTCCCTACTGTCACACTATTGACCTCTGTACTGCCATAGTGTGGACCTCTCTGCTGTCACACTGATGAACTCCCTACTGTCACACGGTTGTCCTCTGTTCTGTCACACTGTTGACCTTCATACTGTCACACTGTTGACATCTCCACTGTCACACCGTTGACCTCCCTGCTGTCACATTGTTAACATCTGTACTGTCACATTGTTGACCTCTGTACTGTCACACTGTTGACCTCCCTACTGTCACACTGTTGACCTCCGTACTGTCACACTGTTGGTCTCTGTACTGTCACACTGTTGACCTTAGTACTGTCGCATTTGACCTGACAGCTATCACACTTATGACCTGTGTACTGTCACACTGTTGACTTTCCTGCTACCACACTGTTGATCCTCGTGTAGTCCTGTAGCCCTCCAGCCTTGTAGCACTCCATCCATCACATGCATGTCGCTTTATCTGCCCGTCGGTTGTAGCCGTGCAGGAAGAGATAAACATGGCCGCCGCCGCACGTCGCATGTCCGTCGCACCCCTCAACCGTGCATCATGCGCGCACATATGTAACATGTCGTGGAGAAATGGAAGCATGTTCTGGAACCGCCCCCACGAAGGTATCGCCGTAGACACATGAGTCTCTCAGCTTGATTGGCTTCTGCATGGCTTTCGCTTTTGTTATGCATCATGTCTGCTTTCAGTTTGCGTGTCACTGCATTGACTTTCAATTTCAGGTCTGTGTTTTTGTCCGTTACATGCCTTGCACACATGACACGTTGTCCCACTTTCAGTTCTGATGGTATTTCTGTATCTGTTTTCATTTGTTGTTCATTTAGTTTACTTTCAGGTCATTTGTTGTTCACATTTTCACTTTCAGTTTATCTGTCACTTGTGTGTCACTGACTTTCATTTTCTTTGGTGTAACTTTACTTTTATTTCTGTTTATACTTAATAGGTACGCATCTAACTTGTTACTTATTAATCATAGCCTTATTTAATTGTACCATTTGAAGCTGTTGTCTGTATTTATTGGTGGAGTACAATAGCACAGTGGCTAGAGCTTCGGACTCTTGACTGAGAGAACTCGGGTTCGAATCCTGTGCGGCGGTGTCGAAACTTGGGCAAGTTCGTTTACTCAACATTGCTTCAGTTCACTCAGCTGTATGAATGGGTACCTGGTTATAGACAGTGTTGGTTATTTATGTACAAATAGTCTTTGTGCATTAATTGCAGGATGACTGAATGCTTCCCAGAGAAGTCGAGATAGTGTTCGATTGAACCGGTCTGCCAGGGAGTAAAGTGTAAAGCGCTTTGAGCAGTCCTGAGGACTGGATACTTTGCTACATCAGAACTTACCTTTACTTTTACTTTATATTCCTTTTTTCTTAATCTTATTCGGGTTAGAACTGTTTTAGCATTTTTGGCATATCTCTGGCTTTCACGCCATACATTGTTATGTTATCTAAATTGTTATGTCTTTCTATATCTGTAAATTCATGTGAAGTTTACAGGTATGTAAATTTACTTTGTTTGTGTTTCTCAATTTTTGACACTCTTACAGCATTGATATTCCTCACTTTCAGTTCGGAGACATTAGTTTGTTTCTCGGTTTTTGTGTGTATATATCTCTACTCTGCAATATTGTATAATTTGTTTTCATTCTGTTTAGTTTCTCTTTTATGTAACTGTATATTTGTGATTGTAGGATGGTGGTTTGTATGTATTTCATATTTCCTAGCTTTGACTTCAACTTTTTTTTCTATCTCTATTTCACAAGTTTTCCATTCATACTAACAATACATCTTGTTTCAGTTTCTGTTATTGGTGAACATTCATATTTATAGTTTCAACATTACTAAGTGTGGAAGTTACGTTGACTGAAATGTTGGTTGTTGCTTTGACTGAGAAGTTGTTGCATTGACTGAGAGGTTGTTGTGTTGACTGATAGGTTGTTGTGATGACTGAGCTGTTGTGGCATTAACTGTGAGGTTGTTGCAATGACTGAGAGGTTGTTGCATTGACTGAGAGGTTGTTGCGTTGACTGAGAGGTTGTTGCAATGACTGAGAGGTTGTTGCGATGACTGAGCTGTTGTGGCATTGGCCGTATGGTTGTTGCAATGACAGAGGTTTTTGCATTGACTGAGAGGTTGTTGCAATCACTGAGACGTTGTTACAATGATTGAGAGGTTGTTGCATTGACTGAGAGGTTGTTGCAATGACTGAGAGGTTGTTGCATTGACTGAGAGGTTGTTGCTTTGACTGTTACATTGTTGCACTGACTGAGATGTTGCGTTGACTGAAACATTGGTTGTTGCATTAACTGAGACATTGGTTGTTGCTTTGACTGAGCTGTTGCATTGACTGAGAGGTTGTTGCGTTGACTGAGATGTTATTACATTCACTGAGTGGTTGTTGCCTAGACAGAGACATTGTTGCACTGACTAAGACATTGTTGCAATGACTGAGACATTGTTGCAATGGCTGAGACGTTGCTACAATGACAGGCATTGTTGCAATGACTGAGGCATTGTTGCATTAACTGCGACATTCTACAATGACTGAGAAGTTGTGCTGACTGAGACATTGTTGCAATGACTGAGACGTTTGTGCATTGACTGCAATGTTATTGCATCAACTGAGAGGTTGTTGCATTGACTGAGATGTTGTTGAGACATTGTTGCTTTGAATGAAATGTTGAGATGTTATTGCGCTAACTAAAACTTTGTGCTGATTGAGATGTTGTTGCACTGACTGAGATGTTGTTGAGATGTTGTTGAGATGTTGTTGTGCTGACTGAGATGTTGTTGAGATGTTGTTGTGCTGACTGATATGTTGTTGCACTGACTAAGACATTGCGCTGACTGAGACGTTGTTGCGCTGACTGAGATGTTGTTGTCAGGTGATGAGGAGCGCCTTGACCACTTCCACTCCCACCGTGTGCAGGTCGCACAACATTTTTTTCCCTCCTCCATCTGCACCACGGTCCTCCCAATGGTCCACTTGCTCGAGGACCTTGAAGTCACCGCGGACGGCATTTCAGGTATGGTCTCTTGTCACGATCGTGGAGCAGGTCGTTAGCCAGAAATAAGTTTTTGTCAGTCTTTAATTAATTAAAAGTGTGCCTTTTAGCACGCGAACGGCTTATGTGGAAGCCATTCACGTCAATCACAGCCATTATTGGCCAGTTTAGTTTGTTTCAGTGACAAACCAGTGTCATCTGAGCCATTTATTTAATTAATACTGATCCATTTGATTTGTTTTGCTACCAGTTGTGCCAAAGATAGTAATTAATGTGGGCCCTAGACCTGGAACTATTAGTTAATCTAGTGGCTGGTGGGCCCTCTCTAAATTCCGCTCATGTTATCAGTTGTAATTACCTGTTTTGGCCAATTATCTGCCAGTCTTAAAGACAAGCAGACGGGTCTCTGGCTAAACCCCTGTCGTGGAACGCAGTGGCTCAGTGGTTAGGGCATCGGACTCTCGACTGAGAGAACCCGGGTTTGAATCCTGTGCTGCCGTGTCGAACCTTGGGCAAGTTTGTTCACTCTACTATTTGAATGAGTACCTGGTTATAGACAGTGGTGGATATTTGTGCCCATCTACTAGAGAGCTTTGTTACATCAGGTAGGACCTTTCCTCCATATAAAAGGACCAGTTTGCTAGAAATTCGCTCCTGTGATCTTCTGTACTGAAAACTGCCAAAACCAGGACGGGCCATCAAGACAGTTTTGTTAGTGTGTATAACAGAAATAGTGTTCCCTGTGAGTATGATACGGCGACATCTTTTTGGATTTCGAAAACGCTCCTTAAATATATCAACAAATTCTGTTTAATGATGGATTTTCCTGACGAGCTCGTTGTGTTAGGGAAACGGTCCCCAGGACCATGGTCCTTCTGGTAGTACTTTTAAGTTAAAAGACTGAAGTTATAATGAATACCAGCACTGGTTTTATTTGCAGGTGTAAACATATTTTATGATTGTTATTTGGGTTCTTGGGGTAGGTAGAAATAACAAATATAACATTGTAAGGAAGAAGATAAACATGAAATTTTGTTATAGTAGTTAATGGACATTTTACAGGAAGATTCAACAAAGAGACTATTTCGGAGTATACGAGTGAGAATGGTTGTGTTGCAGTGAGTGAGGGTTAGGGTTAAGATTCAGCAGGGAGACTATTTCATTGCACACCTGTGTTGCAGTGAGTGAGGTGGCAGAGAAAGTGATCTTCTCAAGTCTCGTTGAGGAGCCGCAGCTCTTCTTCAGAACGTTCCTTGAAAAGTTGACACACAAGGACAGACAGGTAATGAACAGTGTCGTCAAATACCATAAATATGGGAAGAGATAAATATGTCACATTTTGCATTCAAATAGAGTGTGTACCCATTTCCTGGGATTTCTGCGTACAGCCGTCTCAGCGGACATGACAGACAAGCGATTTATGCATCCACATATGGGCAGAAGGATACCAGGACACTGTAAAGTCTGATAATTCAGACCAGTGGACGTTTTGATATTTTTGTCACTGATCTTTGAATCACCCAGATGTTTGTGTTTGCCCTGTCATGTCTGCGTTCTCCAGTCTCAACCGTATTCACCCAACTGTATTCACTCAACCGTGTCTGTGTTCACTGTAGCGTGTCCCATCTGTTGTGTATCTTCAGGAGGAGCTCATCTTCTTGCTGCGGAAGTTGATGCATCACCTTGAGAGTCTTCCCGCCCAGACAGCACACTGCCTCTTCAACTACCTCGTGAGTGAGGCACACGTTTGTCAGTCCTTTTATTTCTGTCCCGCCATAGCGAACCGAGTATTAAGTGGCACAGGCCTATTCTGCACACGAGCTATAAATAGCTATCTACGCATGTTCCTTCAAACGTCGTGATTTTGAAAGAAATGCATAACTTATAATATTAGCACTCATTATCTAGTTTATTTTCGTCAATAAACAGTCCATAACTATCAGAATACCTGCATTTACGAAACCGTAGATTAAAACGCAATAGACAGTAGAGTTCAAAATGACGTCATTTCTCAAAATGTTACATTTTATAGCTCACATTCTGTGGAATCCGAAATGGTACAAAACTTCATTTAAAAATGTTGCCAATTAGTACGCACTTTGTTGTGGCAGGACACGTTTAAACAAACAAGGATAGTGGTAAGTTGCTCTCATGGAATCTTTGAGGAGAGTGTCCCTTTACTTGCTTGCTGGAAGCAGCTATTTTCGACAACATTTTGGTATCTTGTCGAGGACATTCCATAATTCTTGTATAATCCATAAGGTGGCG
The DNA here is from genome assembly GCA_963995525.1 of Escarpia spicata. Lineage (NCBI taxonomy): Eukaryota > Metazoa > Annelida > Polychaeta > Sabellida > Siboglinidae > Escarpia > Escarpia spicata. Next base: position 26,724,905 of record OZ023213.1, read on the forward strand.
TCACAATATGCTGCCATCATATTCTCAATGTCAGACAAGTGTAAAGTGCTCTGAGCAATCCTAAGGACTGGTTACCATGTTATATAAAGAATTATCTTTTTTGCAGTGCAGATTGTAATAACATATATGAAATAATACAATATTATAATTGTGACATTTTGTAATATTCCAGAAAAATTGAATTTTTTATATATTTTTGTACTGGTTTAGATTGTTGATTTCAGGTTGGGTTTGTGATGTTCTACGTGAGATCTCCCATCGAAGGGGGACCACAGGCTATTGGAGATGCACTCGGCATCATCTGTCAGGTAAGATCTCTGTCACCTGTCATATGTAGCATTTAATACAGTGTCACTACGTCGCAAAACTGCAAAACAGTGAAAAAAGACGTTTCAACACAACTGTTATTATATTAAATTGTTACCTGGATGTTGCATTCATCTTAAAGGGATTTTGTCAATTCTTCTACCCAGAATTAAACAGCATAGTAATTTGTGACAGGAAGTCTGCTGAATTGGCTGTTTTGAACGTGGGAAAATAAGAAATTGTTGACCATCAAAGGGTATTGCGGTTAACTCGGCCCATCTCTGCAATTTTGCCAGTAAAGCTTTTGAAACTGGATGTTTTGTTTACATTTTGAACATGTCACTGTGAAGGCTTACTCACCACAATTTGGCGGGCAGTAAACCATCAACATACATATTATAGTATGAAGACCATTATATTAATTAATAAATAAAAAAAGGAGGAACAAACTGTCTCCTTTTGAACAAAGTATAAGCTATCGTTCGTAGTAGTGATTAACTGCTCGGTAGAGCTTTCTGGACATTCACGATCCCTTCGTCGGCATCATAGTGCACTGGTCTCTGTTGTCATGTGACCATGTGTGTTGTTGTCACATGACAGTAGCAACTTGAAGGTTGTGACTGTGGGAGATATGAAAGAGACACTCAGCCGTCAACAGAGAGAGGGTGGTTACAATCGTCCCACGATTTCCATGAAGCTGATGTCATGTGACAACAACAAACATGGTCACTTGACACAATGACTCTGATAAAGGCATCGCGATGGTTTGAAACATCTGTATAGCACCAAATTGAGACTGAAAGGTAGCCGTATGCTTCCTCTGGTAAATTGTTTTATTTCTAATTGTTGACATTGCCAACTTAAAACTAGATTGCCTGCAGTTCCAATTTGAACTATCTCTTGGTGCCATCTGTGAAAGCCACTTAGCTAGCTGGACTCTTGAAAGAGATGAGAGGAATTGCTGTTTTCTCACAACTAGAAAGATTGCCCTAAGGGACCATCCTGAACATAACAGCAGATGACAAGTGGAGAAGGGAGCCTTTGGCTTATAAAGAGTAAATATTTTGTCTAGAGGGTGTATAGGGGGTGCATGACAAAGTGTTACATGGATGTGGGGGTATTGGGGTAAGCGTTATGTAATAATTCTTGAAATTTTGGCTTGTTTTGACTATTGTTTTTTATTGTGTATACTTTTATTTGTGTGTATAAACAATATATTGGTATAGAGCCATACAACAAATATAATTATTCTAGATGTGTGCAAAGTGCTTCTTTGTAGAAATGGACATAATTTTAAGGGGTGTATATATCAGCATTATGAAATGTGATAAGAGGTAAAGGTGTCTCAAAATGTTCACAAATAGTGTGACATACTTAATAGATGATCCCTATTTCTAACCGGTTCTTCTCAGATATTTGTCAATGTTTTATAATGGAATGCTGCTAGATGTCGGGAACTAACACGTTAGTATTTTTCCAGGTTGTTCCAAGCGTCCACGGTATCTACTTCAAAGACCTCAAACAGACTCTGAGGAAGGAACAGTGTGACGTATGATCAACTATTCTTATCTTTGAAATGCTATTTTTATAACTTTTATAATTGTAGTGTTTGTTATTTCTACGTGGGCTTTCTTTTTACAACATTTCCACTGGAAACGGTGATTACTTTATCGTAGGTTCTCAATAAAGATATTCTTTTGGGTGTAGGGCACCAAATGATATTCTTGTGAGAGGTATTGTTAGGTGAACTGTCTCTAGTGACTCTTGTGACATATTTTCACGCATATGGTAAGTGTGTGTCATCTTTCAGCTGACTCGTAATTTATTGTGAAACGTCATGTCTGAGATTTGTGGCATTCGAGTCATGTTTCAGCCGACAATCATGATTTATTGTGACACATCAGTGACTAAGTCTAGTGACGTGTTTCAGCCGACACTCATGATCACCGCCAACGTTCCTAGTGCCAAAAAGCTGATTGTTCACGGCCCCGACCTTAGTAGCATACCCTCCCAGCAGCCCATCAATGAGGTAAGTAGCATACCCTCCCAGCAGCCTATCAATGAGGTAAGTAGCGTACACTCCCAGCAGCCCATCAATGAGGTAAGTAGCATACCCTCCCAGCAGCCCATCAATGAGGTAAGTAGCATAACCTCCCAGCAGCCCATCAATGAGGTAAGTAGTGTACACTCCCAGCAGCCCATCAATGAGGTAAGTAGCATACACTCCCAGCAGCCCATCAATGAGGTAAGTAGCATAACCTCCCAGCAGCCCATCAATGAGGTAAGTAGTGTACACTCCCAGCAGCCCATCAATGAGGTAAGTAGCATACCCTCCCAGCAGCCTATCAATGAGGTAAGTAGCGTACACTCCCAGCAGCCCATCAATGAGGTAAGTAGCATACCCTCCCAGCAGCCCATCAATGAGGTAAGTAGCATAACCTCCCAGCAGCCCATCAATGAGGTAAGTAGCGTACACTCCCAGCAGCCCATCAATGAGGTAAGTAGCATACACTCCCAGCAGCCCATCAATGAGGTAAGTAGCATACCCTCCCAGCAGCCCATCAATGAGGTAAGTAGCATACCCTCCCAGCAGCCCATCAATGAGGTAAGTAGCGTACACTCCCAGCAGCCCATCAATGAGGTAAGTAGCGTACACTCCCAGCAGCCCATCAATGAGGTAAGTAGCATAACCTCCCAGCAGCCCATCAATGAGGTAAGTAGCATACCTCCCAGCAGCCCATCAATGAGGTAAATAGCATACCCTCCCAGCAGCCCATCAATGAGGTAAGTAGCATACCCTCCCAGCAGCCCATCAATGAGGTAAGTAGCATAACCTCCCAGCAGCCCATCAATGAGGTAAGTAACATACCTCCCAGCAGCCCATCAATGAGGTAAGTAGCATACCCTCCCAGCAGCCCATCAATGAGGTAAGTAGCATACCCTCCCAGCAGCCCATCTATGAGGTAAGTAGCATAACCTCCCAGCAGCCCATCAATGAGGTAAGTAGCATACCCTCCCAGTAGCCCATCAATGAGATAACTTGTACCCCTAAACAGGGTGCCCGTTGGCTTAAGCTGACAAATAGTCTGTCGGACTGGCTGACTCACAACCAACTGATATTTTTCTTACTAGTCCTTAAAAGTAAATAAATACAATACCATCATACTATAGTCACGCCTCGTTATAACGCGGTAGTCGGGGTCCACGAAATGAATCCATGTTATAAACGGGGCGCGTTATAAACTTGGCGCGTTCCCGTATCTGCGGTCGGGGCGCTACGACGACGATCGACATCGCTGATGCACGAAGAACGCCATCGAAGCCAAAGTGTGCACATCGCGCAGTCTATACGCTGTTTATGAAACTTATTAAATTTAAACTGCCAGCCAACGTCAATGTGTATTCTGTTTAAATGTCATACACTGTTGAACTGAATAAAATTCATGAACTGTGTACCGTTTTTAAATAAACAACGAACCAACAAGCCACGATCAACGGAACGATAATGTGGTACCGCTGGCGTAAAATCTAAAATAATGACCTGGCACTTAGCAGCCGAATACGTAAATGATTTGACAAACGCTGTGTTAGAGTTGATAAAGGATTTAAAGCTATAAGTACACTCACAATTGGCTTAACTTCGTCTTTCAATCAATATCAAAATACCAATTTAAAAAGCACAGTTACCATGCCGAACAATATTACGATTCACCAATTCATATGCGGTTGACGAATTAATATTTTGGCGCACCAGTACAGGCAGTAGCTTTGCGTTCATCGCAGCGAAAAGTTTATATTTGTTACGCAATGTTAGCTTACTGATCTTGCCTACTAAGCTGTATTAAAACGTATTTAACCCATTCTTAAACAAGGCGTATTTGAGAATTTCAGTTGCACTTTACAAGCCGCCCGGCACCGAAACCAGGTGAACTCGCGATCTGCGGGAGCCATGAGCATGACTAGCAGAATGGAAACGATTCGTTTGATGTCGGCGCAAAACAAACAATACTTCACTCCACATTTAGTGTTCCTAAAGTTAAAATTGACCATAATTATAGTCAAAGAAACTTATACCTTTGATAGCATTGGCAGTGTGGAATAAACATTGGCAACGTAGTGACGCGCCACACACTTGGTTTGTTGCAGTTGTACGTCGACGTTAAATTTATTGTCTGCCAACTAGTCTTTCAAATATACACATGTCGTGGACAAATAACTTCACACGAAACAATTGACAGTTATTAATGAGTTAATATAGTTTGTCATAGCGCCCATTTCCCCCCTGGTGGCAGAAATTCGGAGTCCACAACCGACTGCGTTATAACCGAATCCGTGTTATAACCAGGCGCATTATAACGAGGCGCGACTGTATGTCACATATGATACACTATGATTCACAGAACATAAATAAGTGGCTTTATTTAATCAAAAACAAGCCATTTCTCATTTCAGTTAAACGTACAATTAAATGTGTCATTAATACAAGCAAATGTGATATCATAAAACAAATTGCAAAGAAAAGTCGTCAGAAGAGATGACTGTATTCTAGTCATGGGCAGCAAACGGCAGTGTTGAACAAGACAATGCCGGCAGAAGTTGAAGCCCAATGGCGATGAACGACTGGACGATTTACTGGACTTTTTATTAGCGTTTCCTTTCCCGAAACCGACTGAGCAACCAGTAACATTGCTAGCGTTTGGTAATTTGCCAACATAATCACTGATACTGCTATGGGCTAGCATGTGACGGTGTCTGTGACACGTGCACGTATTTTTGTTTCTGTCGCTCATCACTCATGCTCGCTAGGTGGCACAACTTGTCCTAACCGCATGTAACCAGCACCATTTATATGGGTTCAGCAAGAATATTTAGCCACATGTGATAACATGCTATTATAGTAGCTCTTGTTTTATTCCATCACAACACTCAACCAGCATAAATTAATTCACATAATCACAGCTAGTCCGATGGGGCTGCTCTTGTAAACATGGACTAGTCCAAACGCTAAAACTATTCGTCCGGAACGATCAGACGTCCCTCATTTCGCAGCCTGCCCCTAAAGCAAAGAATTAGTTTGCTCTTGGTCTGTTTTTTACATCAGTTCTTATGAAATTCATATATAATTTAGTGCTGTCACTTTAACATGATATAACATGGACACACATAATGTTTACCATAATGTAAATTGATGATGAGAGAGGTCATAATTGTAATGTCGTTAAAACGTCACACAGTGTAAATATTAATGTACTGTCAGGATGTCATCTCAAGACATATTGTAAGCATTTCTGGACTTAATTAATTAAATTAATCTTATTCTATTTCAGACTGTTCAAACCTGTAGTTTAAACAAATTGTTGGTTAATTTATTACAACACTGACATTTCGTAAGACACTTTTTAAACACTGATGATACATTTAAAATAATCAAAATACTTCAAGCGACACAGCCTAGACACATTAAATTTAATGTAATTCAAACATTTAGAAAATATTTAAGGGAAAATTATCTCAACATTTTTCTGTGGTTACACATTTCAGGACACACAGTTTGCCCATCTGCTACAGGAGAGTCTTGATTTCTTCAACATTGCTGCGGAACATCATGGATCCTACTTCCTCGCTGACACCAAGACAAGTATAAACCTTTCTAAAACATATATATCTCCACCTCTGTCAAAGCAAGGAGACACATATTTTTTTTTAATAAGCAAACAAGTGTTTGCACAAACACTTGTTTGTGTATGTTCCCATGTTTGCTTTTTTTTTTAATGCGTCATTTACTGATCATCTTAGAGTTAAGAACTTTCTTAGTGGTTTCAACAGACTTTCAAGGCCTGTCTATTATTTTTATTCTCTGGCAACCTCAGGAATTTTTTCCTTCAATCTTTCCTGTTGTTACTATATGTTCTAAGTTTCTATTTCTCACTGTATGGCCTATAAATCTTGCTTGTTGTGTTCTATTTTTGTTAATGATCTTTCTTTTTGAGTTGGCTGCCCTAAGGATGACTTCATTGCTTTTCTCTTCAGTCCATGGCACCCAGCATTCTTCTCAAGAATCACATTTCAGTGGCTTCTATGGTTTTTGTGAACTTTTGTGGTTATTTCCCAGGATTCACACCCATATTGCAGTATGGATTCTACGTAGCATTGCAATACATGTTTTCTCACCTCAAGTGATATATTTGGTTTGTTAAAAATATTTTTGATGTTGTGGAAAGCTATTTTTGGACATACTTACAAAACCTAAATCTTAATCGTAGTAATATTATTAATTTTTTATTAATTTCCATTTCCAATAAAATGCTCAAAACACTACAAAATAAAATTAACATAAAATCTTGATATTATACAGTGTATAAAAACACATAAATTAAATTAATTAAACATTACTAAAAATATATAAGATAATTTATATATATAGAATAATAATTACCGATGTTATAATATTTACATAATACAATCATGGATAAATTGCAATTTTTTTGTTTTCAGATCAACTTCACAATCTCAACTCATACGTGCGAGACTTCTATTTCTTCCGACGCAACTTCTACCCCCAGCTCAGCCTGGTGTACATCAACCCCCAGGACGCAACAAGAGCAATGCACAAACACGTATGTTCTCGTATTCATAGTGCCTCAGCTTTACTTTATAGAGTGCAGTGGTGAAGTGACTAGAGCTTCGCACTCTTGACTGAGAGAATCCAGGTTCGAACCCTGTGCTGCGGTGTTGAACCTTGGGAAAGTTCGTTCACTCTACATCGCTCCAGTTCGATCAGCTGTATGCATGAGTACCTGGCTATAGATAGTGATGGATGCTTGTGAACGAATAGTCTTTGGGCATTAATTACAGCGTGGCTGGATGCTTCCCAGAGAAGTCGAGATGGTGTTCAATTGAACGTTAGATAAGAACATTCCTTTTTTACTTACACCCAGACAGGTATAACCACCGAGTTTAACAAGGGTACCTATTTAAAATGTAAAGTTGCCTATAACAGTGTGCATAGGATACAAGATATCAGCGATGGGACATTGCAAGTACCATGTTTGTCACTGATCCGAACGATACATTTGACTGGGAATGGTTGTGGTTTAAAAAATGGGTGTTTATAATGTTGACAATAATATGAGAACATGTTTGTGCAACTGTACAAATATACCAATATTGTTAATGGGCCGATGTGGAGTAGCTGGCAAAGTCAGTCTACACAGTAAATTGGAGACTTTATATTCTATTTTTACATAATTATTTCTCATAATGTTTATAACTGATATTATTAACTTTTTTATTTATTTTTTACCTATTTATATTTTTACAGTCGAACTTCACTATTAATGTCATCCTTAGGACTGGGCAAACATGACCCGAATAACAAGGTGACCTTATTAGTAGGAGTAATTTCCTATACTTTACTGTTATAGAAATAATTTGAGACTGTTCTAGGGTGACCTTAATTGTGAGGTGGCTGTATTATCGATGTGACCGTAAAACGAGGTTCAACTGTACTTTTTAAATGTTTTTACCTGTGTGTATTCATTCACAAGCAGATATGTTTGTTCTGACAAAACATCTTAGTCCCCTCGGGTGTTCTCCTGTAGCCATCGCCAGATGGCAGCACGAGAGAGTAGAATCACAGCTTCATTTCGTTGTAGGCCTTTGAACTAAAGAAAGTGGAGATGGGCAAAGTTCTCTTTGTCTCAGCAATCTTAAGCGGCGCCGACAAACAGCAGGTGAGTGGCACCACGTGCACCACCAATACTAACTATGGCACTGGTTAGACAACAAGAAATAAACTTACTTGGAGCAATTTGTTCAAACATACGTGACATTTCAACCCATCTACAGCTTATCTTGTTCACGCACTGATGTCATGTGACAACAAATTGTTCGAAACTAAGTTTGTTTCTTGCTGTCTAGTGGAGTCTTGGAGCCATGAACAATATCTTTCATATGGCATAACTTGTGTATTTTTCAGAGTTTGTTTTATGGTATTATTCGTAATATTAGAGGATCATGATCAAGCTAGAATATATAGTAATTAAAAAATGGCGGTGAAATTGTGACATGGTATTTTTACGTAGAAACTACATGGTCACAGTTACATAGTCACAACATGGTGATTTCACGTGGAAATTTCATGTTATCGCCACCTTTAGAACACATTGACATTGTCACAACATGGCATTTCTATGTAGAAACTACACGATTTTGCATGGTCCCAATTACATGGTCATAAATTTCACATGGAAATTTCAAGCCAATGCTTTTAGCTATGCGAATCGATGGGCGATCACCAGCGCCCGCAGTAGACAAGTGATGAAGGTGATCGTTGGTGATGTGTCGACGATCACCAACGCCCGCAGTAGAAAACTGATGAAGGTGATGTTTGGTGATGTGTCGGCGATCACCAAGGCCCGCAGTAGACAACTGATGAAGATGATGGTTGGTGATGTGTCGGCGATCACCAGCGCCCGCAGTAGACAACTGATGAATGTGATGGTTGGTGATGTGTTGGCGATCACCAATGCCAGCAGTAGACAACTGATGAAGATGATGGTTGGTGATGTGTTGGCGATCACCAACGCCCGCAGTAGACAACTGATGAATGTGATGGTTGGTGATGTGTTGGCGATCACCAATGCCAGCAGTAGACAACTGATGAAGATGATGGTTGGTGATGTGTTGGCGATCACCAACGCCCGCAGTAGACAACTGATGAATGTGATGGTTGGTGATGTGTCGGCGATCACCAATGCCAGCAGTAGACAACTGATGAATGTGATGGTTGGTGATGTGTTGGCGATCACCAATGCCAGCAGTAGACAACTGATGAATGTGATGGTTGGTGATGTGTTGGCGATCACCAATGCCCGCAGTAGACAACTGATGAAGATGATGGTTGGTGATGTGTCGGCGATCACCAACGCCCGCAGTAGACAACTGATGAAGGTGATGGTTGGTGATGTGTTGGCGATCACCAACGCCCGCAGTAGACAACTGATGAAGATGATGGTTGGTGATGTGTTGGCGATCACCAATGCCAGCAGTAGACAACTGATGAAGGTGATGGTTGGTGATGTGTCGGCGATCACCAATGCCCGCAGTAGACAACTGATGAAGGTGATGGTTGGTGATGTGTCGGCGATCACCAACGCCCGCAGTAGACAACTGATGAAGATGATGGTTGGTGATGTGTTGGCGATCACCAATGCCAGCAGTAGACAACTGATGAATGTGATGGTTGGTGATGTGTCGGCGATCACCAATGCCGGCAGTAGACAACTGATGAATGTGATGGTTGGTGATGTGTCGGCGATCACCAATGCCGGCAGTAGACAACTGATGAATGTGATGGTTGGTGATGTGTCGGCGATCACCAATGCCGGCAGTAGACAACTGATGAATGTGATGGTTGGTGATGTGTCGGCGATCACCAATGCCGGCAGTAGACAACTGATGAATGTGATGGTTGGTGATGTGTCGGCGATCACCAATGCCGGCAGTAGACAACTGATGAATGTGATGGTTGGTGATGTGTCGGCGATCACCAATGCCGGCAGTAGACAACTGATGAATGTGATGGTTGGTGATGTGTCGGCGATCACCAATGCCTGCAGTAGACAACTGATGAAGGTGATGGTTGGTGATGTGTCGGCGATCACCAATGCCAGCAGTAGACAACTGATGAATGTGATGGTTGGTGATGTGTTGGCGATCACCAATGCCAGCAGTAGACAACTGATGAATGTGATGGTTGGTGATGTGTCGGCGATCACCAGCGCCCGCAGTAGACAACTGATGAATGTGATGGTTGGTGATGTGTCGGCGATCACCAATGCCAGCAGTAGACAACTGATGAATGTGATGGTTGGTGATGTGTTGGCGATCACCAATGCCGGCAGTAGACAACTGATGAATGTGATGGTTGGTGATGTGTCGGCGATCACCAACGCCCGCAGTAGACAACTGATGAATGTGATGGTTGGTGATGTGTTGGCGATCACCAATGCCGGCAGTAGACAACTGATGAAGGTGATGGTTGGTGATGTGTTGGCGATCACCAATGCCGGCAGTAGACAACTGATGAAGGTGATGGTTGGTGATGTGTTGGCGATCACCAATGCCAGCAGTAGACAACTGATGAATGTGATGGTTGGTGATGTGTCGGCGATCACCAATGCCAGCAGTAGACAACTGATGAATGTGATGGTTGGTGATGTGTCGGCGATCACCAATGCCAGCAGTAGACAACTGATGAATGTGATGGTTGGTGATGTGTCGGCGATCACCAATGCCAGCAGTAGACAACTGATGAAGATGATGGTTGGTGATGTGTCGGCGATCACCAATGCCAGCAGTAGACAACTGATGAATGTGATGGTTGGTGATGTGTTGGCGATCACCAATGCCAGCAGTAGACAACTGATGAAGGTGATGGTTGGTGATGTGTTGGCGATCACCAATGCCGGCAGTAGACAACTGATGAATGTGATGGTTGGTGATGTGTCGGCGATCACCAATGCCGGCAGTAGACAACTGATGAATGTGATGGTTGGTGATGTGTTGGTGATCACCAATGCCAGCAGTAGACAACTGATGAATGTGATGGTTGGTGATGTGTTGGCGATCACCAACGCCCGCAGTAGACAACTGATGAATGTGATGGTTGGTGATGTGTCGGCGATCACCAATGCCAGCAGTAGACAACTGATGAATGTGATGGTTGGTGATGTGTCGGCGATCACCAACGCCAGCAGTAGACAACTGATGAATGTGATGGTTGGTGATGTGTCGGCGATCACCAATGCCAGCAGTAGACAACTGATGAATGTGATGGTTGGTGATGTGTCGGCGATCACCAACGCCCGCAGTAGACAACTGATGAATGTGATGGTTGGTGATGTGTCGGCGATCACCAACGCCCGCAGTAGACAACTGATGAATGTGATGGTTGGTGATGTGTCGGCGATCACCAATGCCGGCAGTAGACAACTGATGAATGTGATGGTTGGTGATGTGTCGGCGATCACCAATGCCGGCAGTAGACAACTGATGAATGTGATGGTTGGTGATGTGTCGGCGATCACCAATGCCGGCAGTAGACAACTGATGAATGTGATGGTTGGTGATGTGTTGGCGATCACCAATGCCGGCAGTAGACAACTGATGAATGTGATGGTTGGTGATGTGTCGGCGATCACCAATGCCGGCAGTAGACAACTGATGAATGTGATGGTTGGTGATGTGTCGGCGATCACCAACGCCCGCAGTAGACAACTGATGAATGTGATGGTTGGTGATGTGTCGGCGATCACCAACGCCCGCAGTAGACAACTGATGAATGTGATGGTTGGTGATGTGTCGGCGATCACCAATGCCGGCAGTAGACAACTGATGAATGTGATGGTTGGTGATGTGTCGGCGATCACCAATGCCGGCAGTAGACAACTGATGAATGTGATGGTTGGTGATGTGTCGGCGATCACCAATGCCGGCAGTAGACAACTGATGAATGTGATGGTTGGTGATGTGTTGGCGATCACCAATGCCGGCAGTAGACAACTGATGAATGTGATGGTTGGTGATGTGTCGGCGATCACCAATGCCGGCAGTAGACAACTGATGAATGTGATGGTTGGTGATGTGTCGGCGATCACCAATGCCGGCAGTAGACAACTGATGAATGTGATGGTTGGTGATGTGTCGGCGATCACCAATGCCGGCAGTAGACAACTGATGAATGTGATGGTTGGTGATGTGTCGGCGATCACCAATGCCGGCAGTAGACAACTGATGAATGTGATGGTTGGTGATGTGTCGGCGATCACCAATGCCGGCAGTAGACAACTGATGAATGTGATGGTTGGTGATGTGTCGGCGATCACCAATGCCAGCAGTAGACAACTGATGAATGTGATGGTTGGTGATGTGTCGGCGATCACCAATGCCAGCAGTAGACAACTGATGAAGGTGATGGTTGGTGATGTGTCGGCGATCACCAATGCCAGCAGTAGACAACTGATGAAGGTGATGGTTGGTGATGTGTCGGCGATCACCAATGCCAGCAGTAGACAACTGATGAAGGTGATGGTTGGTGATGTGTCGGCGATCACCAATGCCAGCAGTAGACAACTGATGAATGTGATGGTTGGTGATGTGTCGGCGATCACCAATGCCAGCAGTAGACAACTGATGAATGTGATGTTTGGTGATGTGTCGGCGATCACCAACGCCCGCAGTAGACAACTGATGAATGTGATGGTTGGTGATGTGTTGGCGATCACCAATGCCAGCAGTAGACAACTGATGAATGTGATGGTTGGTGATGTGTCGGCGATCACCAATGCCAGCAGTAGACAACTGATGAATGTGATGTTTGGTGATGTGTCGGCGATCACCAACGCCCGCAGTAGACAACTGATGAATGTGATGGTTGGTGATGTGTTGGCGATCACCAATGCCAGCAGTAGACAACTGATGAATGTGATGGTTGGTGATGTGTTGGCGATCACCAACGCCCGCAGTAGACAACTGATGAAGTGATGGTTGGTGATGTGTCTTTCTTGTAGGTGTTGAACCATGTGTCGTTTCTCCACGAAGAGTTCATCAAGCTGCCCATGTTTCCCCGCAAGGCCCTTGAGGCCGACTTCAGTCTACACCATGGAGAGTTTGGCAAGGTAATGATTACATCCATACAGGGAATGTAGAAGTCTGTCTTGAAATAGTTCATATTTAGTATTAGAGTATTGTGTTTACCTAAAATTTGAAGTTTAGAATTGCTAACACGGTTTCAGCTTATACTAACTGAAAACTGCAATTTGGAGTAGTAATTAGTTAAATGAATAGTATACAATAAGTGGAATACGGGCTCAGTTGCTTGTGTATTACCATGGAAATGAATGTTTCTAGTGTGACAGAGGGCCATGCATCCTCGAAAATTATTCTGAGCTAACAACTGTATGTGTGATCATGCAATTGTCAGGAATCATTAACTAAAATGCCCCTCTGTCGGATAAGGTGGTTTTGGGCAAGGAAATCTTACTGCAATGATTGTTGTAAGATGGGATTTTAGGTTTGAGCATTTTTCAAGACATATTAAAAAATACTAAAACCTGAACAACAGTGAGTGAAGCCAGATATTCTTGCACACAACCACCTTATCTGACAGAGGAGCATACTAGCTAATAATTCCTGACAATTCTATAAGCACACATACAGTTGTTACCTCAGAATAATGTGAAAATCCATCTAACTAGAAACGTTTATTGTCGTACATAAGCAAATGAGCCCATATTTTGAATATCATATATCATTCATTTATCTAATTATTACACAAAATTTGGTTACGATATGATCAGTATTAACAGAGATATAGTGTATAAATTATATGGTCATTTTCGGGTAGTGGTTACCCTTAAAAACAATATAATTATTAATAAATGTTAAGAAATGAGGAACGAACATCGTGCCTTTAATGTAGAAATGAACTGCACTGTAGCAGTTAGTTTTGAGACTGCACCGTGCGGTACGACACCTGTTTCAGTTGTAGTGACATTGCTTCGTTTCAGGAAGTGAAGTCAATTGATATGTTGCACAAATACGTCTGGACTAAGGTAAGGCACATTGTTGGCTTTGATCAATGATTTGTGGCATGTTTTGTGATAAAGGTTTAGATTATTATTTTAAAGTTATTATTCACGTATCATTCTTTGGTGTCACCGTTTTCTTGTGTTGTGTGCCAGAGTTTACATTTGGTCCATTGATGTCAGTTTACTTGCATCAAGTATCGTCATTTGATGTCACAGGTTACTTACTTGTATCGTCATTTGATGTCACAATTTACTTACTTGTATCGTCATTTGATGTCACAGTTTACTTACTTGTATCGTCATTTGATGTCACAGTTTACTTGTATCGTCATTTGATGTCACCGTTTACTTACTTGTATCGTCATTTCATGTCACAGTTTATTTAGTAGTTGATATTGGAGTTTACTTGCATCATTTGTCATCAATTAAGGTCACAGTTTACTTACGTCATGTGTCGTCAGTTGACGGCAGAGGTTACTTCCTTTGTGTATCATCAGTTGACGTCAGATTTTATTTGCGTTGTATATCATTATATGGTGTCACAGTTTGCTTACCTATATCATCAGTTGATGTCGGAATTTACTTCATTTATGTATCGGCAGTTGACTTCAGAGTTTATTTGCATCATGCGTCATCAGTTGATGTCAGAATTTTTACTTTATTCATTTGTTGTTAGTTTATGTTCCAGTTTACTTGCGTCATGTGTCGTCATTTGATGTCATAGTTTACTTGTCACCGTCATCACTGTACTCGTGAGAAGGGATAAATGTGTGGAATGAGAGTTATATTTATTTTACTGTGATTGCCTATGTTTTATATTTTTTATAACAGACCATTCAACAAAGTTCTCTTTTGAGAAATTCAATAAAGTATCTTGTACTTGTGTTGTGGGTCACCATTTGATGTCACAGTTTACTTACTTGTATCATCAGTTGATGTCAGTTTACTTGCGTTATGTGTCATCAGTTGACATCACAGTTTACTTAATTCATGTGTCAACAGTTGATGCCACAGTTTACTTAATTCATGTGTCACCAGTTGATGACACAGTTTACTTTATTCATGTGTCACCAGTTGACATCACAGTTTACTTAATTCATGTGTCACCAGTTGATGTCACAGTTTACTTTATTAATGTGTCACCAGTTGACATCACAGTTTACTTAATTCATGTATCACCAGTTGATGCCACAGTTTACTTTATTATTGTGTCACCAGTTGACATCACAGTTTACTTAATTCTTGTGTCACCAGTTGATGTCACAGTTTACTTTATTCATGTGTCACCAGTTGACATCACAGTTTACTTAATTCTTGTGTCACCAGTTGATGTCACAGTTTACTTTATTCATGTGTCACCAGTTGACATCACAGTTTACTTAATTCATGTGTCACCAGTTGATGTCACAGTTTACTTTATTAATGTGTCACCAGTTGACATCACAGTTAACTTAATTCATGTGTCACCAGTTGATGCCACAGTTTACTTTATTCATGTGTCACCAGTTGGTGTTACAGTTTACTTTATTCATGTGTGACCATTTGATGTCACAGTTTACTTTATTCATGTGTCATCAATTGATGTCACAGTTTACTTGTGTCATGTGTCGCAGCTGATGTCAGAGTTGTTCCGTGGTATGTCGAGCACGACGACATGGTCCAATGACCTGCTACTCTTCCTGAATGTGATCAACGGGGCCCTGATCCTGCACTGTGAGGACATTGCTGTCCTCCGTCTCACCCTTGCAACCTTCATCAGTGCCTCGCGACACTTCAAACAGGTCTTCTCCACCAACGGGTCAGTCAGGGCGGTTATGTATTAGCTGGGGGGTTTATACACTCTGGGGAGTTTTTGTCTGGCTTCGGGGTGGGTTAAAACGTACTGTCTGGGGTTCATACACTGGCTGGGGGGGTCATGCACTGGGGGTTAATGTACTGTCAGGGGGTTCATTCTCTATGGAATTCATTTGTTTGGGGTCTTTTCCTCCTTTGTATCCTGTGTGGCAAACTGTCTTCTGGAAACACCTGGAAAAAAGTTATTTTATTTTTTGAAATTTCCCATTGGTTAAGGGAATAGGACAGAGCCACTCAATATCTGGTTCCTTGTGGATGGCCACATATGTTTGTTGTACAACTGTATACATGAGAGTACACGATGTACAGCCATGTTCCTACCTGTGTGTGTGCAGGTTCCTGGTGATTGCCCCCACCCTCCTGAGGGTGTACGCCACCCACCTCGCCAACCCCGTAGTCTGTGCCGCCATCCAGTTCGTGTGTCAACAGTTCTTCCTGCTCCACCGAAACCCATTCATGCTGCAGGTGAGACATGCACACACCCATTCATGCTGCAGGTAAGATATGACTGCATGTGTGTATGCATGTACACAAACCACAACCTTTTCATGCTGCAGGCGAGACATGCACGCACAAACGAATGCACGGCTTAGCACGTGTTCACACATGCATGCGTATACATGCACACATACATGCACACTGCAATCCCTTCATGCAGCAGGTAAGACATGCGTGCACACACTAACACATGCACAACATGTGATTAGGCAGCAGGCAAGACCGCAACACATGCATGCCGCAGCCCCTTCATGCTCTAGGTAAACCCAGCGCATGCACATGTGCACGCATGCATGCATGTGTGCGTGCTCGCAGTAACATTCTGTTTGTTGCAACAAGAGTATTAACCATCCTGAATGTTGCACGATGTACACAGACCTCGATGAGTGATTGTCAACTCTGACTTGTGGTGTTGTTTCTAGATAAATTCTTCCCAGAGAAGTCGAGATGGTGTTTCATTGAACAGGTCCTCCAGGGAGTAAAGTGTAAAGTGTAAGTGCTTTGAGCAGTCCTAAGGACTGGATACTGCGCTATGTAAGAACTCAGCTTTACTGTTTTACTTTTAGATGTTGGGCAGTGTTGCCCCAATACTGAACATTGACAAGGAAAGCAGTACCAGCTCTTATGACAAGGTGAGGGTGATGGACTGGAAATGACACATGTAACAGTCTTACAGTTAGAATAAACATCATTTATTCAAATTGGCAATGCTGTATTTAATTTAGCTACATCTAGAATAAGTTTTGCTCCTTAACTGTGATCTTGTATACTGACGATTGTTAACACCAAGTTGCGCCACTGGGACAATTTCGCTGGTGGGTAATGGAAATAGTGTCCCCGATGGTGGCTTTTTCTGTGATGGACTTTCCTCATGTGATTATTATCTTATTGAAACAGTGCCCTGATCTTGAGGTGTCCCGTTAGTTCCTGTGTCTTATTAAATCTGCTCAAATCTTGCTATAACTTGTTAAATCTTGTCAGATTTTCTTAATGTTAGATCTTTTATAATAATAATAATAAATAACTTCTTACGCGCCAATATCCTCAGACAATCCGAGCTCAGTGGTGCACCAAAACCAAAGGATTAAGCATTCTCGTACTTGTGTGATAGGCGAAAGTCGTCAACAAATGGATGAATGTGCTAGGAAGCTAGGGAGGATAGGCGATATTGAAAAGATAGGTTTTGAGGTGACGACGAAATGTAACAATATTTTCTGCTGATTTAACATTAACGGGAAGCGAATTTTAAAGTATTGTTATATGTTGTTACATAACCCTTTTTACTTTTAGTCTTGTTAAAATCATGTTAAAAATCTTGTTAATCTTGTTACAAATTGTTAATGTTAGATCTTTTTAAATCTTGTTACCCATTGTTACAATATTGTTGAAACCTTTTGAAAAATCCTGTTAAAATCTAGTTTTTTTATTTAAAAATGTTGTTACTACTAATATCTTTAAAAGTCTTTTCTAACATCTTATCAAGATTGTATTTTATCGTATACTGTGAATCCAACTCAATTGGGTTGCTAATAAACCTGTGTTATTATTATTAGAATCTTGTTAAAATATTGTTACAAAGTCTGGTCTAAAATCTTGTTACAAATCTTGCTATACATTTTGTTTAAAATGTTGTTAAAATAATGTTAAAATGTTATTAGAAATCTTGTTAACAATCATGTCAAAAATCTTGTTTAAAATCATGTTAAAATCTTGTAAAAAATTTTTTTTATCAATCTTAACATCTTTTCTTTGTAAATCTTTATATAAATGTTGTTTAAATGTTGTTAAATCTTGTTAACCATCTGTGACCAGGTGGAGCCTGAGGCCCTGTTCCGTCTCCTTCTCATGCTAGAGGTCGAGTGTCCAGACTCACTGGACATCCTTCAACTGGTGGACGGAGAGAAGCCACTCCTGCCACTGGTCAGTCTACATTACCCTGGTTCTAACTCTGATTGGTTACGTTGTAAGATGCCTCTACTGGCTTTGGTTTACGATGGGGTGGGTGCGTGTGCATGTTCTTGAGTGTGTGGCTGCAAGATCAGTGGCTGAAATCATTAATGGTTTCAGCTTGAACTTGTGACTCGTTTAGTTTGTTCCATCCTCGTGCGCCAGGGGTCGCTGCTGCTGATTACGTCAGTGCTGATCGCTTTGCGAAACGCTGAATTTAAGTTCAGCCTATGAAATCGCTCACTAGATCAGTGGTTGGCGGCAGGTCAGGTGGTCATAATAAAAATAATTTCAACCAACCGTGGTTCGTGTTACATGCAATGTTTAGAAAGTAGAAACAATTATTCGAATACACAGTGATGCAGTCGTGACTGGTGAAGTCAGTTACTAGTTTGACTCGGCTAACTTCCGCACTTCGCGTAGGAGATCTGCCAGTACTAATTTTGCATGGCAGACAGCCCTTGGTTGCAAGAATGGTTTGTTCCAGTCTACTATTGTCTTAAAAAACTGTGAGTTTTTAAATTGGTCAGTACTACATAGCACTTAGTATTGTTGGTTGTTAGGTTTTGTGCACAGTTTGAGGATACATGGTCTGGGAAATGTTCTGGTTGTAAGCTTCTTTTATTTACTCTTTGGGGCCGGAAAAACATTTCTGCGGGAATGGCCGAGATAGATCCCTCAACCATTGTATACGTGAATTTGAGTCATAGATCTCGCTGTCTGCTTTCTAAGGTATTGAGTTTAAGGTTGGTTAACATGGTTGTAATGGATACTTGGTGTCTGGAGTGGTAGTTGCCAGTAATGAAGCGAGCGATATGGATCCCATACAATAGCTCTGTATTCTTAAGCAGCGTGCACAAGGGCATTGTACCTTGGACGATGACCTACTGTCCAGGCAACAGACTGACATGTCTGTTTTACTGTCATACATTTTAGTATGAGTTGTATTAAACGTGCATCGAACACATCTCTTGAATGAATTAAAAGTGCCTCATTAGTTTTTTGCTTGTTCCATTTCAAATAAATTTAGTGAAAAACTATCCTATGTAGCATCTCCTATTACATGGTAACCTTTTTTAAATTTAATTCTTGAACAAGAATCAATTCAAGTGATTTTCAACATTGTTTGGAAAATTAAATTATAAAAAATTTTAAAATGTTTTTATACAACTTTTAAATTTAGTTAAGCCATTGGTGATTTTGAGAGCTTTGTGAAAAACTATTCATAACTTTTTTAAGTTGCCATTTTATAGATCGGCAGCTTTAAATTCGACCATGAAATGACCATTTTGTTTATTGCCATGGAAACCAGGGGGACCTGCAGAACAAATTTCAATATCTGTTTTACTCAGTGGGACTCGCTCTACACCTTGGGCACAAAGATTTGTATTAATTGTGCAGTTTAAAAACATTGCCTATCTAACAGACTAGCTGCCATGCCTCCCCTAAAAAAATGTTATTTAAGCTGTTTACATAATTTTGACATAAAAGAACTTGATTCGTGATGGGCTAAATCAGGTGAGAAAGGAACTTTAATCAGTTTGAAATATTAATTAGACAGTGCAAAGAAAAGAGAAGCCACTTGTTGTGCATTTGTAAAGGTGTACCTTACCTGTGTGTGTGTGACATTTTGTGACACACAGACATATGTACAGGTGGGTGTACCAGTACTGATGACAATTTGTGACACTTGTTGACTCTGGTGTATTCTTGTTGCAGGACTTCTGTTACCTTGACAGTCCCGACACGTTCAGTGTCATCGACGCCATCAACATGTGTGTCACTGTCATTGTTTACAACTGCGACTCTGTCCGCGGCCTCCAGATGCTGGTAGGTGGTGCCCCCTTAGATTGTGTCAACATTGGTGACACACAGCTCCTGCTGGCACAAACATGTGGACAGTGTGACACTGATATAGCTCTGATAACGAGGTGATTTTTTGGGGATTTTATTTATAATTGTGAATACTGAATAAGCAGTTGTTGACAGATGTCGCCATGGTTACGACGTGTCACAATCATTCTGGGTATATGAAAATACAGCATTTATATGTTAAATTTATATTTATAAATCCAGTGTGTTTGTGTATATGACAATGCAGGCTGTCAGTCTATAACTTCTTGCATTCACCTTCCATAGTTTCTGCTTCATCTGTCAGTTTTTAATTATATTTCATGGTTCCACTTTTAAGAATGCACAGTTTACAATTGTTTATGCTTTATAATAATTGTTCACAGTAAATTATGACTGTTTTCTTGTCATTCATATGTGTACTTGTGTTGAAAATGTACATACTGATATCGATTATGTTGAATAAATTCCATTCACTCACTCACTCACTCACTCACTCACTCACTCACTCACTCACTCACTCACTCACTCACTCACTCACTCACTCACTTATTCATTCATGTCAGCATGAACAAAACTCAATTTAGCAACATTTATTATAGTCTCTGAAGGATGTTACACCAGAAAACAGGTCAAATTGACTGCACATTTCTTTAAAGAAACGATTTGAACTATCCAATCTGATGAATCCTTTCACACATTTGATGTGTTGTTATCCTAACACAACGACGGCTGTGTGAGACTCTACGACAGGCAGACAGTGTTTATTTTGATCATCATAAGCTTATACAAATACAATATACTAGTCATAGTAATGTCAGGGAGGCTCCCAGTAAGACAAATATATGTCGCTACCACTGATGTAATAAAATTAATCATGATTATCAGATTATCACGTGGTCAACTACACATGCATGTACACACACACATGCACATACACACACACACACACACACACACACACACACACACACACACACACACACACATACACATTATATATATATATATATTATATATATGTGTATACATAGCATATATATATATATATCAATTAATTTAAACAAATGCTCAGTCATGTCTGATTTAAAAATTACAAATATTACGGTCAGGAATATGACAGCAGGATTCATAATTCTTGACAAAGTAATATTTTGTATAAGTGGAAAAACCATATAAGCTATGTGTAAGAATTTTATGAAAGATGATATTTTGGAGTAACAGTTTGTATGATGTTGTATCTAACTGAGGTGGTCTGTCTGTCAGATGATACTGGAGGCGATCCTTCCCTTCTACTTGCGTC
The DNA here is from genome assembly GCA_963995525.1 of Escarpia spicata. Classification (NCBI taxonomy): domain Eukaryota; kingdom Metazoa; phylum Annelida; class Polychaeta; order Sabellida; family Siboglinidae; genus Escarpia; species Escarpia spicata. The sequence goes on from OZ023213.1 coordinate 26,746,256, forward strand.
ACCTGAAGGAGAGAACTACGGAGAAGGACGACACCTCCGCCGCCCGGGAGGAGATCAACACTCTCTGTCACCTCTCTGTCTCCATGAAGTCTCTCATCGCAGGCTGCGAGGTCCTCATAAGGTGAGGTCTTATGTGGTCCTCAAGATGAGGTATATATGGTCCTCATAAGATTAGGTCCTATATGGTCCTCGTAAGGTAGGTCCTCTGTGGTCCTTATTAGGTGAGGTCCTCTATGGTCCTCATAGGGTTATGTCCTCATAGGGTGAGGTATCTATGATACTCATAAGGTGAGGTCCTCTATGGTTCTCAAAATGTGAGGTCATCAAATGAGGCACTCTGGTACTGATAAGGTTAGGTCATCATAAAGGAAGGTGTGTACAGTCCTTATAAGGTGAGGTAAGGTAAGACAAGGTCCTCTATAGTACAGTCGCGCCTCGTTAAAACGCGCCCCGTTATAACGCGGTCGGTCGTGGACCCCGAATTTCTGCCGCCAGGGGGAAAATTGGCACTATGACAAACTATATTAACACGATAATAACTGTCAATTATTTTGTGTTAAGTTATCCCTGTCTTTGTCCACGACATGTGTATATTGAAAGACTAGTTGGTGGACAATAAATTTAACGTTGACGTACAACGGCAACGAATCAAGTATGAGGCACGTCACTACGTTGCCGTTGTTTATTCTGCATTGCCAATGCTATCAAAGGTATAAGTTTCTTTGACTATAATTATGGTCAATTTTAACTTAAGAAACGGTAAATGTGGAACGAGGTATTGTTTGTTTTGCGCCGACATCAAACGAATTGTTTCCAATCTGCTAGTCATGCTCAGCCTCATGGCTTCCGCGGATCGCGAGTTCGCCTGGTTTCGGCACCGGACGGCTTGTAAAGTGCAATTGAAATTCACAAATACGCCTTGCTTAAGAATGGGTTAAATACGTTTTAATACAGCTTAGTAGGCAAGATCAGTAAGCTAACGTTGCATAGCAAAGATTAGCTTTTCGCTGCAATGAATGAAAAGCTACTGCCTGTACTGGTGCTCCAAAATATGAATTTGTCAACTGCATATGAATTGGTGAATCGTAATATTGTTCGGCACGTAAATGTGCTTTCTAAATTGGTATTTTGATATTGATTGAAAGACAAAGTTAAGCCAATTGTGAGCGTACTTATAGCTTTAAATCCTTAATAAACTCTAACACAGCGTTTGTCAAATCATTTGTGTATTCGGCTGCTGAATGCTAGGTCATTATTTTAGATCTTACGTCAGCAGTACCATATTATCGTTCAGTTGACCGTGGCTTATTGGTCCGTTGTTTATTTAAAAGCGGTACACAATTGATGAATTTTAGTCATTTCAACATTCAACTGTGTCCACCAGTGTATGACATTTAAACAGAATACACATTGACGTTGGCTGGCAGTTTTAATAAGCTTCATAAACTGCGTATAGACTGCGCGACATGCACAATTTGGCTTCGTCTTCGATGGCATTCTTCGTGCAGCAGCGGTGTCGACGTCGGTCGTTGTCGTAGCGTCCCTGACGGCAGATACGGGAACACACCACTTTATAACGTGCCCCGTTTATAACGCGGATTCATTTCGTGGACCCCGACTACCGCGTTATAACGAGGCGCGACTGTAATACAAAATTAAGGCCGTCTTACGATAAGGTCTTCATAAATTGAGGTTGTCTCTGGTCTTCAAGAGGTGAGGTAATCATAAATTCAGGTCATCTATGGTCTTCATAGAGTGATATTCTTTGTCTGCATGAAAGTCCTCATCTTAGGCTGTGAGGTCCTCATAAGGTCCTTTGTCTCTCTATGATGCTTTGTATTGAGACCGGGCTCTTTGTGTTGTCAGGAATCTGAGCGGACCGCAGCACCACCTGGAGAGTGTCAACAGCAACCACACACCACCTGGGCAGAGCATCTACCATGACGAACAGTCCGATATCAGGTGACGCTCTGTCATGGGCAGCATGTTACTGTCACTGTCATTGTTATCTGTCATGGGCGACATGTCACTGTCACGCTGTTATTGATGTCTGTCATGGGTGACATGTCACTGCCACATGGTATTTGTTGTCTGTCATGGGTGACATGCCACTGTCACTCCGTCATTGATGTCTGTCACAGGTGGCATGTTACTGTCATTGCTGTCTGTATTGGGTGGCATGTCACTGTCATTACTGTCTGTCATGCATGACATGTCACTGTCACTCTGTCATTGATGTTTGTCAGGAGTGGCATGTCACTTTCATTGCTGTCTGTCATGGGTGACATGTCACTGTCATTGCGTCTGTCGTGGGTGGCATTTCACTGTCGTCATTGTCATTGTTGATGTCTGACATTGACATCACTCATTGCTGTATGTCAATGATGTCACTATCATTAACATCGCTGTTATTGACTTCACTGTCACTATAACCTCTCATTGATAACGTTGTCAATACTGTCATTGACGTTACTGTTGCTACTACCTGTCATTGACATCACTGTCGTCATTGTCATTGTGGTATGTTATTGATGTCATTGTCACTACTATCTGACATTGACATCATTGCCATCTCTGTATATCATTTTTTTATTTATTTCATCTGTTGTCTTTGTATAATGCAGTCACATCTGTTTTACCCCAAGAAAAATTTCTCAGTTGAGACGGTAAAGAATATCTGATCTTATTGACATCATTGTCATTGCTGTATGTCATTGATGTCACTACCACCTGTCATTGACGTCACTCTCGTCATGACATGTCACAGGTTCGTCCAGTTGGAGGAGGGGTTGAGTGGTCGCCGTCACGCTCCAGTGGAGTCTGACGCTCAGTTCACGCTGAACGAGTTCCGCCGACCCAGAAACTTGTTCTTGTGTGTCATCGCAGAGTTCTTCTGTCACTCGACCGCGAGACTCCGCGAACTCCGACGTGTCGTGGCCGACTCCAACCTACGGCTCCCAGAGCTGCTCGACAACAAGGCTCACAATGTAGGTCACTAGGTCAGGGGCATGTTAAGATAACGAGGACGTAAGGAACATTTTTTATTAAACGGAATCAGTTGTAAAATTAAGGAGACTATTTAAAAATGTAAAAGTCATTGCTGTGTCACAGAGAACACTATTTCTGTGACACACCGGCGAAGGTGTCTCGGTGGCGCGCCCTTGTGTTGATAGTTTTCAATTTACAAGGTCACTGTTAAGGAGTGAAATCGATTTAAAGAGCAAAATCGGGATTATGAGCTCATAAGAATGTTGTTGAGACTAGGTCACTAGGTCAGGTCAGGTCAGGTCAGGTCACTCTTTTGCCACTATGCAGTTTGGGTCACAATACATTGTGGGTGACAATACATTGCAGGTTGCCTGTGGTTGTATGATGCTCTTCCAGAAGTAGCTAACAATTTCTCGAAATAACAGGACTAAGTGTTCATAAAACTAGTCTTAACCTTGAGCATGAATCCTTTCACTGTAGCTGCCTGTACCCAAAATCTGGAATTAAATCTTTTAAGATCATCTGAAACTACAGCTACAGGTACCTTCCATAAAAAAATCTAAAAAGACCTATACAGTTGATCCCACTTAATTGCATATCGCGTAATTGCATATATCAGTTATATGCATAACATTTTAAAAACCACACCCTGTTTGCATAAAAGCCATGTTAAAATGATCGCTATATTACATATTCAATCGTCATAAAATCCCGCATATTTGCATAAAATAGCTCTCAAAATCTGACGTTTTTATGCATGAATGTCTTGTAATCATCGTTAGTCAATAATATAAACACTGTCAGATGTATTTGATTGGCTTCTCATCTATAGTCGAAATGAAAAGATCGATTGCGCGAGCTGGGAAGTTTGTTTTGTCATTGAGTGGTGCGATAACATGGCTTCTGGTGCTTTTTTGGGCACAGTGCATCAGGTAACTTGTTTGAGCAACGTGACATCACTGGCGGGGCGCCATTTAATGCGATCGGAAAACAATTGTTTTTTTCTGTCGTCAAAGAGACGGCAAAGTTGTGTTAAAAACTTCTTCTACGTTAACAATTAAAAGTGTGTGTCAACTCTCCGATCACCCTGCAGTCCGGACCAGTTGCTTGCTCAGTGATGCGCCAACTCTTTGTGCAATGCGGCATCGCTGACTGGGCACCATTCTATGCAATGTTAAAAGTGTGTATTGCCATGTACGGTATGTACGCCCTGTATTATTAAGCAACATGTATTTTTGTTTTTGAATAAAAATGATCTCTTAATTCGTATGCAAGTTGAGTGTTGTTGTTTTGTGAAAACACTGTTATCGCTCACTAGATACCATTCCCGAATTTTTGTTGTTGTTGCCGATTTCGTTTTATTGCATAACCTGTTTAATTGCATCAATTAACTGAGCAAATGGTGTATGTGCATAAGTGGGATGAAATGTATTTCCAAAATTGCATTTCAACCTTCAAATCGTCGGTGGTTCCTCAATGATGATGGTTTATCCATGTCCCACTTCATGATACTTTATTATTATTTATTGCTTTGTTGAACTTCTGAGATTGCGTTCCTGATGTTTTAGCCCTGTAAAAGATATTATTATTACCACACATGTGAATTGGTCTTTCAGCGATTAGCTGATGTTGCACACACCCTCCTGAAGGTGGCGCCTTATGACCCAGACACGATGCACTGCATGGGCTTGCAGCGGTACGTTGTTTTATTCATTAACATCTTACAGAATATCCATAGTGTACTGTCTGATTTTCAGGCAATTCTTTGATAATTTTAATCTAATGTACACAATTATTTATTAATCCGCCATTACCCAGTTAAAGAGTGCCCTTGTGAATTTTTTTGAGCACTTTTACATGGGACATGTTGGTCCAGTGAATACTGAATACATTACTACATAGATCTTTCACGAGGTAGCAATAAACATACGCTAGTCACTTGCATATTCGCACTGTGGCTATTTTGCAGAACACACCAATCTTTCAAAATCCGTCATCAGATTGGGGCAAAATTGAGGGGTATCATATTTGGGTGGATTTTTCTGAAAGCATTTCAGCATTTGTGTCAATGCAGGTTAAACATGCTGTGAAATTGTCAAGAAGATTGTTAGAGAAACTTTGCAGGAAATGAAGGAAACGTTATAATGGCCGCTTATGAAAACTCTAATGTGGTCTGACCCCAAATGCAAGATGTACCCCTGTCCTGTGCTTCAGGTACATGCTACAGATCCTGCCAATCACAGACTGGGCCCAGGAGTCAGCCCGGCCAGCTCTCAACCTCATCTCTCGCAGACTCGAGAGACTCTTCAGTAAGATCAACAAGAAGCCTGTCCTCAGGGTGAGTGGTCTCTTGCTCAGGGTGAGTGGTCTCTTGTTCAGGGTGGGTGTTCTCTTGCTCAGGGTGGGTGTTCTCTTGCTCAGGGTGAGTGGTCTCTTGCTCAGGGTGGGTGGTCTCTTGCTCAGGGTGGATGCTGTTAAACTCTGTGTGTTTTCTTTCTCAGGGTGAGTGTTATCATGCTCAGGGGAGTGTTATCTTACTCAGAGTGAGTGTTCTGTTACTCAGGGTGAGTGTTCTGTTACTCAGTGTGATTGTTCTCATGCTCAGGGTGAGTGTTCTCTTACTTAGGGTGAGTGTTCTGTTACCCTAGGTCAGTGTTCTCTTACTGAGCGTGAGTGTCATCATGTTCAGGGTTGGCATTATCATTCTCAGGGTAGGTGTTATCATGTTCAAGGCGAGTGTCCTAATGTTCAGGGTGAGTGTCCTAATGTTCAAGGCGAGTGTCCTAATGTTCAGGATGAGTGTCCTAATGGTCAGGGCAAATGTTCACATGTCTGTGTCTGCTGCTCCAATAATCACATGAACTGTTGATGTTTACTTCCAGCGTCATCTCGACTGGACAGCTGCAGCCAACTTACTCAAAGGTTAGTGTCCCCAATATTATAGAGTGTCCCCAACAGTGTAATGTCCTCAACTGAAACTGTAGGACAGTTTCAGTTGCCCTTATACACTGTCTGTGTTGTCTAGCCATGCCATTACTGAACTGTAATCAACATGCCAGAATCATATTGTGACTGTAATTTTGACTCATGTAAATTATTGTTAATGTAATTACTTTTATAGTGATTTATTACATCAGACAGTCATCAGTCATATTGTTGCTGTAATTAGTATATTATAGAAGCTGTGTTACTTCATAGTATACTTTATATAAACTTTGTAATGTGGACAACTGATTTTAACAAAGCTGTGTAAACAAGTGAGCAGCAGAACTGGGATGTGATACTGTTGATAAATAACACACAATTTAAATGCAGTCATTTGTTTGAGATAACATTTATATCCTAAGCAGTTTTTCTGGATTTGCAATGGCAAGTTATATAGCTGGATTTAATTTTCAACCAGATGAATGACTGTGCAAGATTTTGGTCAAGGAGGAGACGTTTGTTTGTTTGTTTGTTCGTAGGTGTCTACAGCACTCTCGCTAAGTTCAGCTACATTGCCCATCTACCCCACCTAAAGGTAGGCAGGTGTAGAAGTCTAGTGTCAACTTCCATCACTGTAGTTTTTGTGAACTCATCAGACCAACTAGTGACTTGTATAATTTACGTCCCAGAATAAATTCAAGTGACGTTCAGTTGGAATCAATTGAATTTTTGTCCTTATTTCGGCAGTTTGGTTTGATAAAAGTTACTAGTCAAATCTTTCAACCATTTAAACAAATGCATATTCTGTCTTGTCAAATTTTCTTTGGGTATTATTTAAACTATTCATACATTATATATATGGGCATCATGTGACCCCATGTCTGATGGACATCATGGGACCCCCATGTCTGATGGGCATCATAGGACTCCATGTCCGATGGGCATCATAGGACCCCATGTCTGATGGGCATCATAGGACCCCATGTCCGATGGGCATCATAGGACCCCATGTCTGATGGGCATCATAGGACCCCATGTCCGATGGGCATCATAGGACCCCATGTCTGATGGGCATCATAGGACCCCATGTCTGATGGGCATCATAGGACCCCATGTCTGATGGGCATCATAGGACCCCATGTCTGATGGGCATCATAGGACCCCATGTCCGATGGGCATCATGGGACCCCATGTCTGATGGGCATCATAGGACCGGATTCACGCTGGGCCAATCCTGTTGGCCATTCTTAGTTTCACTTGTATCACTGAACTTGTTTAAAGTATAGTTCTTGTATATTTGTATTATGGGTATTTAAGGTTATATCCGGAGTCTTAATTGTATAAATAAATATATCTAAAATATATTTTAAACTATCTTTTAATATTTAATTATTTAGCAGTTTTATGATAATTTATTTATGTTAACTTCATTACTAACTATATTTAAGGTAGTGTTGTTTATTTTTAATTTCTTAACATGTTTCTTGTGTTGACTCAATTTTTCAATTTAGTTATTCTCTTAGCGCTTTTAAGGCATGTAAAATACTACTATAGTGCAACACGCTTATAACGAACTACTTTGTGGGTAGCTAACGAGTTTGTTATATCCGTGAATTTGTTATATGCGTGACTGCATTTACCCGCTAGGTAGCGACAGTTTTTAAACTATTCACCAGGTGTCTATTAAACGCAAAGATATTTTGTTGTGTAACATTTATTTAGATGACACAAAATAGTTACAAGTGTTACTATTAAGTGTAGTTATATTATATAAGATCGCAGTCCACCATCTGTGAAAAAGTAACGGAATACAGTATGACCTAGACACATGGCGAGCACGTCGCGTCCAAGCACACTAAAACACGAACCGTGGCAGGATGGAGCCACGGTAACTACTACTTGTACAACACACACAGAATGACACCAGTTAATCTGCTTTGAAGAAGTTCTCCATTGATGTCTGTTTGCTGTTGGCTAGGGCACAAGACAAAAGGAAATCCTCAAGCCAGTCGCAGTGCACTGCAGCGTCGTCTGACTGCGTAGCCCTGTTACGAATGATTTCCCTCATTGGTACTGGCGTTCTGCGCGGCCATGGCATGGCTTCCAGGTCACGGGCTGGAAGTATTTGCAAATTTTCAGTTGGACAGAAATTTTTTATTTGGCAAAATTTGTTCGGGAAAACATCATTCGTAATATGCGTGAACGCTTATAATGAAAAAGATAGGGAAAACATCCGTACGTAAGAAATTGTTTCGTTATATACATCAATTCGTTGTATCCGTGTTCGTTATAAGCGTGTTGCACTGTATGTACGTATGTAAAGTGCCGGAGAGCAATCTAAATTGATCGGGCACTTTGTAAGTACTTTTATTGTTATTACTATTGAGGAAGCAACAATTTGACACATTCAGTTGACTTAGAATGTGAAATATTGTTGCAGTCGTTGATCAGCGTATGCCTCGGCATCATTCTCTCCGACGACGGAGGTTCCGGACTTCGAGACTTGATGCAGGGACGCACCGACTTGGGGGTGCAACTACGCACAGTGGCGCCACCTGTCTTCTGTTCGGCTGTCATCAAGATGATGGCAATTCAGATGCAGGCACTAGGGGTAAGTACCCAGCCTCTGGGAGTATTAGGGGTAAGTACACAGTTTCATGGGATGCTAGTGGTAAGTACCCTATATCTGGGGGCTCTATGGGTAAGTACCCTGCATCTAGGGAGATTTGGAGTAAGTGCCCTGTCTCAGGAGGAATTTTGAGTAAGTACCCTGTGTCTGAGGACACTATGGGTAAGTACCCTATTTTGGGGGGAATTTGGAGTAAATAACTCTATATGGGGCACTAGCAGTAAGTACCCTGTGTTTGAGGGCATTTCAAATAAATACCCTGTGTCTGGGGGCATTTGTAGTAAGTACACTCTATCTGGGAGCATTTGGAATAAGTACCCTGTGTCTGGGGGCGTTTGAAGTAAGTACCCTCTGTATGGGGGCATTTGGAATAAGTTTCCAGTGTCTGTGTTGTCATATATCAGTGTGTGTTTTGTAGGACCTGTATCTACTCGAGCACATCTGTGGGGGTATGTCAGTGTTTGCGACAGTCTCTAGGACAACCAACATCCTCACACACCTCATCATTCCCTTGTGTATCCGCATGGGATGTGGCAGACGCGGTAAGTGAACACAGAGGTGTCCTTGAAGTGTGTCACACAAGGTGTATTTGTGTCATTCAAGTGTGTCACAAGGTGTGTTTGTGTCATTGAAGTGTGTCACATAGGATGTTGTGTTACCGAAGTGTGTCACAATGTGTGTTTGTGTCATTGATGTGTGTCACAAGGTGTGTTTGTGTCATTGAAGTGTGTCACAAGGTGTGTTTGTGTCATTGATGTATGTCACATGGTGTGTTTGTGTCATTGAAGTGTGTCACACAGTGCATTTGTATCACTGGTGCATGTCACAAGGTGTGTTTGTGTAATTGATGTGTGTCACAAGGTGTGTTTGTGTCAGTGGTGTGTGTTACATGGTCTATTTGTTTCATTGCAGTGTATCACAAGGTGTGTTTGTATCATTGGTGCGTGTCACAAGGTGTGTTTGTTTCATTGATGTGTGTCACGAGGTGTGTTTGTATCATTGATGTGTGTCACGAGGTGTGTTTGTGTCATTGATGTGTGTCACAAGGTGTTTGTTTCATTGATGTGTATCACAAGGTGTGTTTGTGCCATTGGTGCATGTCATAAAGTGTGTTTCTGTAATTGATGTGTGTCACAAGGTGTGTTTGTGTTATTGATGTGTGTCACATGGTGTGTGTGTGTCACATGGTGCGTTTGTCTTTGAAGTGTGTTACATGGTGTGTTTGTGTTATTTGAAGTGTTTCACAAAATATGTTTGTATCATTGATGTGTGTCACACAGTGTGTTTGTGTCATTGAAATATGTCATAAGGTGTGTTTGTGTCATTAATGTGTGTCACAAGGTGTGTTTGTGTCATTGATGTCATTGATATGTGTCCGGCAGTGTGTTTGTGTCATTAATACGTGTCACACAATGTGCTTGTGTCATCCCTTGTAGACTATTGATATGTGTCAGACAATGTGTTTGTGTCATTGATATGTGTCACATAATGTGTTTGTGTCATTGATGTGTGTCACACAATGTGTTTGTGTCATTAATATGTGTCACACAGTGTGTTTGTATAATTTATTAATGTGTGTCACAATGTGTTTGTGTCGTTACACAATGTGTTTGTGCCACTAATGTGTGTTACAGAATGTGTTTGTGTCCTTGAAGTGTCAATCACATGATGTGCTTGTGTCATCCATTGCAGACTATTGATATGTGTCACATAATGTGTTTGTGTCATTGATGTGTCACACAATGTGTTTGTGTCATTAGTTTGTGTCACACAATGTGTTTATGTCATCCCTTGTAGACTATTGATATGTGTCACACAATGTGTTTGTATCATTAATGTGTGTCACACAATGTGTTTGTATCATTAGTATGTGTCACACAATTTGTTTGTATCATTAATATGTGTCACAATGTGTTTGAAGTGTTTCACAAGGTGTGTTTGTGTCATTGAAATGTATCATGTAGTGTGTTTGTATCACTGAAATGAGGTGTGTTTGTGTCATTGAAGTGTCCATCACACAGTGTGTTTGTGTCACCTGTTGCAGACTGTCCGCGTATGAGACTGGTGGACATTGACTTTGCCTTGACCATCCTGCTCAATGCCCTGGTGCCCCCCAGCAAGGAGTCGGTGAGTGCGGCCGGAGTGACCTGTAAGATCCCCCACATGGTGTCCGTGGTGGATGGGACAAGCTCCTTCAGGGCACGCAAGGAGAGCCCCAAGGCAGCCCTTCACAATGTCGCCCTCCTTGGTGAGAATGACACTTCGACGTACCACATTCATTCTAATTGGCGTAAAGCCTATTTCTCAGCAGTGTCTGACATACAATATACGACTAAAACTGATCATCAGAGCTGTCATTTATCTAACTATAATCGAGGTTGTGTGTGAGTGTGTATGAGTGTGTGTGAGTGTAAGAGTGTGTGTGTGTTTATGAGTGTATATGAGTGTGTGTATGAGTGTGTGTGTGTGTGTGTGTGTGTGTCACTGTATGAGTGTGTGTCTGAGTGTTTGTGAGTGTGTCTGAGTGTTTGTGTATGTGTGTATGAGTGTGTATGAGTGTGTGTGTGTGTGTGTGTGCCACTGTATGAGTGTGTGTGTGAGTGTTTGTGAGTGTGTCTGAGTGTTTGTGTATGTGTTTGAGTGTGTGTGTCAGTGTGTATGAGTGTGTGTGTGTGTTGTGTGTGCGTGCATAACGTTTTCCTCTTACATGGCTTGAACCTCAAGCGCCAAACTTTCAGGGATTAATCAACGTCCCCAGGGGTTGGACATAACACCTCTATTTTGTCAAAATACCCCATATATGTAAAGATTTTTCCCTGTTAATAGGGTAATTCCATTGTTCGGAATATAAAACGTAATGCACGCATAAAATGTAAAACATCATTTGAAAATCACAGGAACCTCTTTTGCATGCAGCAAATCGGACCTCATGTCACTTTCTCTCTGACCTTCGTTATTTTAAACATGCAACAAGTATTGCAGCACGTGCGTGATACGGTTTTCTACCTTTGATGTGCGTTGAAACCATCGCATAGTACCTACACAAGCACATTGTGTTTATGAAAGGATGCTGTGTGTTTTCTAACATTTGGTAAATATTGCTATCACCACTGTCACATATGAACTACTAAATTATCCCGTCAGGGGATATGGGCGTTTTTGTTGGATGTAGCTAATTCCTTGTCAACTAGTGACAACATAAGAAAGTTCCACCAGCATCCACAGCATTTGCAGTGTTCCTTTGACCACAAAATCACCATCAGCTTATGTTGACATGTGTCATCTCGGCTGAATTAAACTTGAATTTATGTAGAATGCGTCATGGCTTGCTGTGTGACTTCGTCCATGGTTCTATACAACAGTCACACTGATTGTTTCAGTGTTTCACGTTTAATAAATAAAAAGGCGAGCGATTTATTGATTGCCTAAGTATGCCAAATAATTTAGCGCGAGCAATTTATTAGTTTTATATTTATCCGCTAGTTGGCGTTTCTGTTTGTTCATCTGGTGACGCCACTGCCCAGTCATGCCAAAACGCAGTCAAGGCTAGCCATGCCATAGCGGTATCCATTATGGAAGATTAATTCGATCTGGTCAATTCGGGGCATCAAGCGTTGGCACAGATTGAAAAGTTACATGCTGATAAAACATTTGAGACAGGAAGTACTAGCGACGATGTTACAGAAAATGACAGCATGTAACGACGCTGATGATCAAGTTGTTTTGTTTATGGGACGGACGCTAGCTGTCGGCACCACGGTTACCGCCGCACACCCATGACCCAAGCAGAGATTGCGCCAACGCTAATTTATTTGACAAGAACAAGACTTTCTTTCAGACAAATGGGTGAATATTTTACCATTAGAGGGCACCGCATGCAGCAAGTTTGGTGACGCGAGCGATAATGGCAATTAACGCAAGCGATAAATCGCTCCCTAGATGAACAGTTAGCACAAGCTATAGGGAACGAGAACGATCGCTCGCCTCAAAAATAATTCACTGTTGTTTGTCTTCCTAAACCCTGCTTACTTATCTCTCCAATTATAACGAGTTTTATACACGTATCCTCCTCGTGTCAGGTTATGGTTGGCCTCGTTTTACAGATCAAGATTGCCTCCTCTATCCAACGTGCACTTGTCATTTTCTGTGTCGACCTGTATAGCACCCTCCCAGTCTGTCACAGTTTCACAGTTGTGTCATAAGAAAATTTGTTTTTAATTCTTCCAGCTTGGTGAACATTTTCACCAGTGTGTTGTCCTCGTTTGACATGTGTTCTATTGAGCGTACAGGCCCTAATTAGCATGCTCCTCCCTTTTTAGCAGCATCTGACACCATGACGGTGATCTTCAATGACAGTCTTGACTGTTGAACCCATTATTGTAATTTAATTTCTACCAATGACACACTAAGCTCATTGATGAAAAATATCAAAAGGTCCACCTAAATTATCAGACTTTACAGTGTTCTGGTCACCTGTTGCTCATATGCGAGATGCATAAATCGCTTGCCAGTCACATCTGCTGAGATGACAGTATCTAGAAACCCCAGGAACCAAAGAAAATGGGTGTACACGTAAGTTTATAGGAATGCAAAATTTGATATATTTCTGCATCTCAAATATTTGTTAAGCGTATTGTATGCATAATAGAACGAATACGGTATATTGGCCTCCATTCTATCTTGTCCAGGTCTCAAGGTAATGTTCGTCTGCTTTGAGAAGCAGCTGTCCAACCACTGGTACAGGATCGCAGCCTGCATCAAGGAGCTTGCCATTCGCCTCGAAGGTAATGGACGTGTTATTAATTTTTAATTATTAAATGTATTTTTATGTACGAGACATGATTTGACTAACGTGTTTCGCATATGCCATTCCACAAAATGTGTCGGTTTTTAAAAGTTAATTAATAAATAGATAATTAAGTAAAATATAAATAATTAAGATGTCATGCAAAAATGTTTACAACAGTTACTAAAATCACAGTGTTACTAAGAGATAATAAATAAGTAATTATTAATAGTAATTTCTATTGATTCTTATGCTACAGTCCAGGTTGTTATTTCGCACCTCAACTCTCGCCACTGTTCACGGTCGAGCGCGTGCAAAACATCGATGTCAACAGGGCAATGTAGTTTGTGACCAATGCACCGGAGGTCTACACTCAGTGTGCATGTAACATGGCATAAGTGATGTCACTACAACAAGTATTTGTTCTATAATGGAATTTATAAAGGAACTGTTTCACTAACTGCCTCCCTAAACAAAACTTCCACTGACAAACAAAACCTGGATAAAATCCTCCTCCTGAAAAAAGCCTTATGGACAAAAGGCTCCAAAAAAACTTTCAACTACACCCTGCCTTCAGATCTTTGACTGCACACTCTGTGTTTACAAAAAATATTCGATGGAATGTTCAGTCTCCATGTTTTCGGCATCCTTTTTTTTTTTTGCCTGACGGACCCTTAGCTACGCATCAGGTCACATGATGGATAGGTACTTTTTTAATGAGATAACAGAATTGTTCTCTTTTCTTTTGTTGTAGGGGGCGAGTCTCTGTGGGACTTCCTCGACTATGTAGTCACCATCCGCTCACCCCTACTGCTCATGCTCCAACCCTTCATACAGTACAAGGTGAGGTCAAGGTCATGGAACTGACCTGGAGGTCATGGGGTCAAGGTCCACTTGTTGTTAGAAATACTGTCGCTGAAATTTCAGTTTCTCTGAAATGCTTTATTTTAGTCTCATTTACATTCGGCATTAACACAATCATTAGATAATTATTTCATAAATCGTCTATTTATAGTTATCTGTACGACGCGGTGAAGGTGATGTGTGAAATGGAAGAGTGATATTGTTGTAGATGAAGAAGGTGATGTGTGAAATGGAAGAGTGATATTGTTGTAGATGAAGAAGGTGATGTGTGAAATTGAAGAGTGATATTGTTGTAGATGAAGAAGGTGATGTGTGAAATGGAAGAGTGATATTGTTGTAGATGAAGAAGTTGATGTGTGACATGGAGCAGGTGTGATGTTGTTGTTTGTAGATGATGAAGGTGATGATGTTGTAGATGATGAAGTTGATGATGAAGGTGATGATGTTGTAGATGATGAAGGTGATGTTGTAGATGATGTAGATGATGAAAGTTATGATGTTGTAGATGATGAAGGTGATGATGTTGTAGATGATGAAGGTGATGATGTTGTAGATGATGAAGGTGATGTGTGACACGGAGCAAGAGTATTACCTGCAGCAGATGGTACACCAGAAGCTCCACGGCTGTAACCTGCCGGAGCCCCGGTGTACCGCGGCCACGCTCATGGATCTGGCCACACAGCTCCGACACATGACTGACCAGCTCTACTCAGGTGGGTCGCCTCTCTGGTACAAAGGTCGTCTCACTCATGCGACCAGTCCAGTTACAGCTGTATATCACAATTTCCAATGATGTCAAGATGAACCAATAATATGTTGATGTACGGAATTTTGACATAAATGTTCCCAGAATGCAGGGTTGTGAGTTAATTAATTAATTAATGTTCACTAAAGATCATGATTTAATGTGAATTTGATCAGTGTTCACCAGAGACCAGAGTTGTGACTTTTATAAATGTCCACCAGAGGCCAAAGCTGTGAGTTTGATCAATGGTCATCAGCAGCCAATGTTGAGAGTTTTCCAGTTTGACAAGAGGATGTATGAGTATGTGTTGTGTCCCAGCTGAGATGAGGTCGAGGAGTGGCACCATCTCACCAGTCAGATACGAGTATGACGGTGTGACTGCCCACTCGGTCATCCCCCGGTCATCCAGTGTCCATGATCTCTTGGAGAGACACGCCGCAGTTAGTCGCCAACTGACTGGTAGCTTCATGGCAGGTAAGTGGACATCACAGGTCAGGCTAGTGCACTCAGTCTAATGCAGGCAGAGCACACCAGGGGTCAGTCTAGTGCAGTCAGTGAACACCAAGCGTCAGGCAAGTGCACTCAGTCTAATGCAGGCAGTGCACACCAGGGGTCAGTCTAGTGCAGTCAGTGAACACCAAGCGTCAGGCAAGTGCACTCAGTCTAATGCAGGCAGTGCACACCAGGGGTCAGTCTAGTGCAGTCAGTGGACACCAGGGGTCAGTCTAGTGCAGTCAGTGAACACCAAGCGTCAGGCAAGTGCACTCAGTCTAATGCAGGCAGTGCACACCAGGGGTCAGTATAGTGCAGTCAGTGGACACCAGGGGTCAGTCTAGTGCAGTCAGTGGACATCACGGGTCAGGCTAGTGCACTCAGTCTAATGCAGGCAGTGCACACCAGGGGTCAGTCTAGTGCAGTCAGTGGACACCAGGGGTCAGTCTAGTGCAGTCAGTGGACATCACGGGTCAGGCTAGTGCACTCAGTCTAATGCAGGCAGTGCACACCAGGGGTCAGTCTAGTGCAGTCAGTGGACACCAGGGGTCAGTCTAGTGCAGTCAGTGAACACCAAGCGTCAGGCAAGTGCACTCAGTCTAATGCAGGCAGTGCACACCAGGGGTCAGTCTAGTGCAGTCAGTGGACACCAGGGGTCAGTCTAGTGCAGTCAGTGGACATTACGGGTCAGGCTAGTGCACTCGGTCTAATGCATGCAGTGCACACCAGGGGTCAGTCTAGTGCAGTCAGTGAACACCAAGCGTCAGGCAAGTGCACTCAGTCTAATGCAGGCAGTGCACACCAGGGGTCAGTCTAGTGCAGTCAGTGGACACCAGGGGTCAGTCTAGTGCAGTCAGTAGACACATGTGTTGTAAAGAGTGTTTCAACTCTTCCCGCAATTTTAGAAGGAGAAATAAGTAAAAACACGTGTTAGCAGTACTTTATTGTAAAATGAAAATAAGAAGAACTTGTAAAACAATTTGTTTGCATCCAAAGTTAAACAGAACATCAGTTGCATATATTTTGGTGATGCATCAATACACGTGTGCCACGTACTGATGCATCAGTACGCGTGTGCCACGTACTGATGCATCAGTACGCGTGTGCCACGTATTGATGCATCCGTACGCGTGTGCCACGTATGATGCATCGGTACGCGTGTGCCACGTACTGATGCATCGGTACGCGTGTGCCACGTACTGATGCATCCGTACGCGTGTGCCACGTATTGATGCATCCGTACGCGTGTGCCACGTATTGATGCATCCGTACGCGTGTGCCACGTATTGATGCATCGGTACGCGTGTGCCACGTATTGATGCATCGGTACGCGTGTGCCACGTATTGATGCATCGGTACGCGTGTGCCACGTATTGATGCATCGGTACGCGTGTGCCACGTATGATGCATCGGTACGCGTGTGCCATGTATTGATGCATCGGTACGCGTGTGCCACGTATTGATGCATCTGTACGCGTGTGCCACGTATTGATGCATCGGTACGCGTGTGCCATGTATTGATGCATCGGTACGCGTGTGCCACGTATGATGCATCGGTACGCGTGTGCCACGTATTGATGCATCGGTACGCGTGTGCCACGTATTGATGCATCGGTACGCGTGTGCCACGTATTGATGCATCGGTACGCGTGTGCCACGTATTGATGCATCGGTACGAGTGTGCCACGTATTGATGCATCGGTACGCGTGTGCCACGTATTGATGCATCGGTACGCGTGTGCCACGTATTGATGCAGCATATCAATGGTTGTGTATCCCGATATATCAATGCATATATTAATGTTTACAACCCATTACAACCAATCAGACTCTTTACATTTACAATCCATCTATATCGACACATATTAATTTATACAACCAGTTACAACCAATCAGACTGTGCATGTGAGACACCCCTTCCCTAACATGGGAATACTGCCAATCTTACTGTGATGCTTTCTCTTTGAAGCCCCCCTTCCCCGGGACCCTGATCACGGCTCTAGTTCCATCAAGCGCCAATACTCGAGAGGTGGCAGCACTCACAGCGACCCGGCCATGAGACGGAAATCTAGTCAGCGAATCACCGCACAGGAAGGAAGTCGCATTCTCGAGAAGTTCATCAAACAACCGAGTAATCCAGAGGACGACGCTGAAGGCAAGTACCACAGAAGTACTCGTTACCGAAGCACTAGTAGTTATTGAAGTAACAGTAATTGCTGTAGTACTAGTAGTTACTGAAGTACTTATAATTACTGAAATACCCATAGTTATTGAAGTACTAGTAGTTACTGAAGTAATTGTAATTACTGTAGTACTAATAGTTACTGAAGTACTTACAATTACTGAAATACCCATAGTTACTGAAGTACTCGTAGTTACTAAAGTAACTGTCATTACCAAAGTACTAGTGTTACTGAAATAATTGTAATTACTGTAGTACTAGTAGTTACTGAAGTACTAGTAGTTACTGAAGTAATTGTAGTTATTGAAGTAATAGTAATTATTAAAGTTTTTGTAATTACTAGGATTTTTATAGTTATTGAAGTACTCATAGCTACTGAAGTACTTGTAGCTACTGATGTACTCGTAGGTAATGAATTACTCTTGGGTACAGAAATACTGGTAGTAACTGAAGTACTCATAGTTACTAAGAATTTTATGTAGTCCCATTTTAAATGTGTTTACAGGTTTGCAATATTGACCATTCTTCCTCAGTTTGATTTTGTTCTTGTTTTTTCAGATTCAGTTATAAAAATGAGTCTATGCAGTACCCGCAGAGTTGTTGTTAGTCATTTTTGGTAAAATCATAAAATGAAGAATTATTTTTCATCGGATGGGCCAAAATTCTCCAAAACAATGCCTAAAATCGTCCAGCTTTATATGGTATTAGGCTGAAATTACTTTTGCTGACAATCGAAGTCAAGTGTTTTGATGATTTTAACAAAATCACGCACTCATTTTCAGATTCATGAAGCATTGTGTGGGTAGCTGTGGCCCAAAGTTGTGGCCAGGAGATTGTCTTGGTAGCTGTGGCCCAAAGTTGTGGCCAGGAGATTGTCTTGGTAGCTGTGGCCCAAAGTTGTGGCCAGGAGATTGTCTGGGTAGCTGTGGCCTAAAGTTGTGGCCAGGACATTAAAACAATCATTAGATAATTATTTCATAAATTATGCATTTATCGTTATCTCTACCACATGATTAAGGTTACGTGTGAAATGGAGCAGGTGTGATGTTGTTGTTTGTAGATGATGAAGGTGGTGTTGTTGTAGATGATAAGGTGATGTTGTTGTACATGATGAAGGTGATGATGTTGTAGATTATGAAGGTGATGTTGTTGTAGATGATGAAGGTGATGATGTTGTAGATGATGAAGGTGATGATGAAGCTGTGGCCTAAAGTTGTGGCCAGGAGATTGTTTCATTAACATTCCTAAGAGCTCAAAAGCATGGTTTTGCTCTTTAAAATTGACTTCTCTGATCATGACTGTTGAACGCTATCAACACCAAGATACACTTTCCCCGGTGTGTCACCGATTTAGTTGCCTCTGTGATATGACGATTGTTTGCTTTTTGAAAACACTCTTTATATGTAACAGCGGATGTCATCTAATGATGACTTCCTTTTACCATCTCATTATTTCAGTGAAACGATCCCCGGGGGTTGAACAAAAATAACACCAGCCATTAAAAATGTAGGAGCACAGTGACTAGAATGACGGACTCTCAATCGAGAGAACCTGGGTTCGAACCCTGTGCTGCAGTATCAAAACTTGGGCAAATTTGTTCACTCGACGTTGTTCCAGTTCACTCAATTATATGAATGAGTACCTGGCTATAGACAGTAGTGGATATTTGTGTACGAATAGTCTTCGCGCATTAATTGCAGCATGGCTGAATGCTTCCCAGAGACGTTGAGATGGTGTTCGATTGAACAGATCTGCCAGGGAGTAAAGTGCACAGCGCTTTGAGCCGTCCAGAGGACTGGATGTTGTGCTATATAAGAACTTGCCTTTTTACCTTTGATTTCACCCATCGTTTTTCTGTTGTAGCTTCCCACCCTGTTGGTAGCACCCCCTCCCTGCATGGTCTACACAGACAGACTAGTATATACCAGCACAGTCAACTGTCCAAGCATTACTCCCTCCCCACCTCACATGACGTTATCCTAGAGGGTTTTAACGAGGACTCGTATGCAGCCATCGGTCGACCAGCAGGTATACCAGTTGGACTTATCATGTGTTGCAATGGGCTGTACATCGTGAATATGACTTGGTAATGCCTACTTGACCCAGTTGCATAAATTTACCAGTCGTAAACTCGGGCAAACTGTCAAGTTCGCCAAGTCATGTTTACGATATAAACGAGCTTATTGAAATGCAGCATTACGCCATGCTTCTGTACGTCTCCAAATGAAGGGTTTCGGAGAAAAACGTGATATCTCCATTTTCTTGTTTTGAGAAAAAAGCCACCTTTGTGTTTCATCGAAGTTTAAATAAAATCCTATAAGCTATGTTGGTGTAAATCAAAGACTAAGCGAAATTAAATGTTAAATGTCTTTGTAGCTTTGTGTATGTAAACGTAATGCTCTTGTCAAGTAATATTCCAAATATGAAGCTTGTTCGTTTCGAATTCAGTTCACTAATTCCGCTCAAATGTGGTGATTTGGATGTCACGAAGCGACCAGCCGGTCAGATGTTGCTGACATCACCGCAGTCAGGGCTGCTGAGCACCCTATCCTTTAGCGCGGCAGTGCGGCCTGTTGTTTCAGACTGTACATGAAATTGCTATCGTGGAATTTAATTTTGTTTACATCACCGTAAAGATAATAATCTTATTTACAAGTTTGTCGCAGGATGTACACAGGAATTGTGTTTAATCCGCTGCCGCATACACATTGCAGGTTTGAGTATTCGCGATGTTCAAACAGCAATAAATAAAAAAGTAAACACTATTTCTAGGTGCATCCAGTGACACATTTGTAGGTAAGATTATTATCTTTATGGTGATATAAAAAAAATTATTCAGCGATTGCAATTTTAGGTACAGCCTGAAACACCAATCTGTATAGAAAGGCGCAACCAAAAGGGGCATTGAAAAGGGTGATGGAGGGGGTTAAAAAATTTGTTGAATATCAGGACATTACTTTTAGAGTCTATTTAATTCAGATGGCAAATAAAAAGGTTAATTTCGTTTAGTCTTTAAGAGTCCAAATTCATAGAGAATGGTAGCAAAGTGTAAAATATTTGTTATGCAAAACGTTATATTAAATTACTCTTTGTTATCAAAACGTGGCATATTCATTATAGCTTGTGCCTTCAATCTACATAGCTGCACATGTGGCAAGGTGTGCTGATTGGCTGGAAATGGATCCATTGTGATTTGATTTTAAAAGATGGATGATGCTTATCGCTTTTTGAAAACAACAACGTGCACGGCATTTAATGGTGATTTATCATGTTTTGTATACATTAGAAAGCAACCTAGAGTAACACAAACATTTCGCCCTAGTTTGGAAAATCTTTCAAAAATAGCGCTTATTGCTTTTTCCCTGAAACCCTTCAAATATTGGACGTTTCATTTCATGTGTTTTGTGTGTTTGCTCACCTCGCTACTCAGGTTACTTGCAATCCCGAGGGTGGCCTTAATAGTGAGATTCCACTATATTGCCGCTTTGTACGTTAATCTTACAAGTTTGCGTGTGTAAAGAGAAGGTTTTCTGTTCGATTTTCTTGTAAAATCACTTTACGCAGAATAAACCAAATGTGTTCTAGCATACCGACTGCCCAAATATATTTTCACAGAGAAGAAATAAGTCTTAAATTCAACAGTTCAGTGGTTACCAAAATCACCATACTATTTCAAAATTCCCTGAGTAGCGAGATCAGATAATTCCAAGGAAGGTTGTGGCCCTTGTAAAGTCAATATGATGTCACCATGGCTTCTATAAGACATAATAACAATGTTACATGTTTCCAAATCAGCTTAAAGTTTCTCTACACAGGCCACACATTACACAATCGGAGCTTTTGCCGGTCTAATTTGGGGTTTTAACCACATATAGCCATTTTTGTCCCGAAGAATGCAAAATTTGGCACAAGCAACTATGTTCACTATTTTTTTCTTCAGAATGTAATCAGTGGGTTACAACTTTGAACCACTAGATTTTGTCCACGTATAACAACGGTTATCTTACATGGCGTTTGCTAGACACAATTTGGATTTGCTGATTAATTATGGGCCATTTTTGGCTTAACATCTAATTTCATACAAAATTAGTCTAAAAACTATTTTGTCTACATGAGGCCTACTACCTATGTTAACAATCGCCAACTAGGCATTGGTTCTGTACATAGGTCACTGATTACACAGTAGACGGTCATATTTGGATTTTTGGGTTATTCAACCAAATAACCACAATTGTGGTTATATGACTAATTATCATATTTCAGGGTGTAATCGGTGTGTTGCAACTTGTCAATCATATCGTACGGTTGGGAACATGTTTCAAGGTTTATGATGCGGGAAGCAAACATGCTCAGTTGAGGGGTGCGTACGCGCCTAGGGCATCCTCATATCATACGGGCCTGCCTTGGTCTACTCCGACTGCAGCTGCAGGAGACAGTGATGCATTTGGACTCATACCCCCAAGTTACAAGCTCAAAGATATATTTGGAATTGCAAGAAATGTTTACCATACACACGCCCACCCCCTGTATTTGATGCTTTAGTTCTGGATAGCCGGATGGCACGTCTCAAATCTTTCCCAAAAAATGTACGCCACAGATTTCTCCCTTTCCAAAAAATCCAATCAGCATAGTTTGTTTAGATACGATGTCTGCACTACTGATGGTGTCTCGATTTGATTTACCAAACTTACATTACATCACCTTTAGGTATGTCCTGGGCGATTTATTAACGATATTATTCAGTAGACATGTGCATTTCACGAGCGCCGCGTTTTGCGATAACATTTCAGGGTAATTACTTTTTCGTCAAGAGTTTGGTTCTTATAACGGTTAGTTTTGACAATTATCTGATATGAATACTGCGGTGAATTTGTTAGTTCACCAAAGTGTAGGCAGTGACACGGACCTGTAACTCAGAAAAGTTACTGAACCGGCGGAAAAATAGGTGGTCATGAAGTGGGTCAGCGTATCGGTCAACCACTACTATAGCCACGCCTTCGCCTGAAAATGAGGACGAGCTAAGTGTAATCCCAAAGCACATTTTGTTGGTCGTAGCCTTTCCAGCTCCTGGTGCCCCTTTCAAACATTTTCATATCCGGCTTGATTGACACCTCCAAGTGGATATGGACAACACCACACAACCTGCAGTTGAACTCCTAGGTGTGATGTGCCCATTATGAGCCTGTTTTGCGGAATATCAAATTTGACACAGAATTGGGCAAAAACCTACCTGTGGCATACTGCGTACGTCACCAAACAGTTCTGTACGTGGGTCACTGATTACACAATGAGGTGTTTGCTGCCAATTCATTTTTATGTTTGGTCCAATATCGGATATTTTGTCTAAGAAATTGCAACTTTTGATTAACGAATTATTAAGTAACCATTTTAAACCTCATATGACAGGATGTTGTAACCTGCCAACAACATCAGATTGGTTTAACGTGCATTGCTGGTTATAACACAGTGCGTTCACAAGATAACTATTGAATTATGATATCATATTACATGAATCTGATGCAGTGACAAGCTCGTTCAACAGGACAGTGGTCGCGTGTATAGACACATGCGTTTATCTCACGCTGCTTCTCTTTATTTGCGACAAACAAGAATTTGAAGTTTGGATGGTGAGTGGTGCAGCTCAGGACTCGGCAAATCAAAAGTTACTTGTTTGTCAGATTACCACCAAACATTCACAACAAGCAACGGACGGCATTCTTGGGTTGTCGGCTAAAACCTCATTTCGTAATAAATAAATAAATAATAAAATAAATAAAAGTACTTAGTGCCCAATCAATAAAAATTGCCCTCGGGCACTTTACATACATGTACACGTATATAATAGTATTTTACATAAAAAGAAATTCTACTAAGAAATAAATATGTAAAAAATATAAGATTACCTTAAATATAGTTACTAAAAAAATCCAAAAAACAAAAAGAGATTAAAAAACGTTTAAATAAATTAAGACATTCTTAAAAACTACTATAAATACATTCATTTATACAAGAAGAATAACCATAAATATAAAACAAAAATATATTTATCAATAGAAAGCACATAAAATGTCCTCGTCGGTGAATTATAAAAACGCTTGTTTAAAAAGGTGAGTCTTCAAAAGTGTTTTAAACACTTGTAATGTCGATTGTAATCAGACCTAGATGTACAGAAATATTAAACTGGTTGGCGTCTTGTAATATACATAGTAAGTCTCATGTAGACAAAATAGCTTTTTGACCAATTTTATGTAAAATTTGATTGTGTTCTGATTGGAGGTGTTCATTAGTCTACAAGGTTGTGTGGTGGGTACCCCGTGTCTACTTGGAGGTGTTCATTAGTCTACCGGTTGTGTGGCGGGTACCCCGTGTCTACTTGGAGGTGTTCATTAGTCTACAGGTTGTGTGGCGGGTACCCCGTGTCTACTTGGAGGTGTTCATTAGTCTACAGGTTGTGTGGCGGGTACCCCGTGTCTACTTGGAGGTGTTCATTAGTCTACAGGTTGTGTGGCGGGTACCCCGTGTCTACTTGGAGGTGTTCATTAGTCTACAGGTTGTGTGGCGGGTACCCCGTGTCTACTTGGAGGTGTTCATTAGTCTACAGGTTGTGTGGCGGGTACCCCGTGTCTACTTGGAGGTGTTCATTAGTCTACAGGTTGTGTGGCGGGTACCCCGTGTCTACTTGGAGGTGTTCATTTGTCTACAGGTTGTGTGGCGGGTACCCCGTGTCTACTTGGAGGTGTTCATTAGTCTACAGGTTGTGTGGCGGGTACCCCGTGTCTACTTGGAGGTGTTCATTAGTCTACAGGTTGTGTGACGGGTACCCCGTGTCTACTTGGAGATGTTCATTAGTCTACCGGTTGTGTGGCGGGTACCCCATGTCTACTTGGAGGTGTTCATTAAGCTACAGGTTGTGTGGCGGGTACCCCGTGTCTACTTGGAGGTGTTCATTAGTCTACAGGTTGTGTGGCGGGTACCCCGTGTCTACTTGGAGGTGTTCATTAAGCTACAGGTTGTGTGGCGGGTATCCCGTGTCTACTTGGAGGTGTTAATTAACCCGGATATGATCTGTTTGAAAGGGGGCCCAGGAGCTGGAGATCACCAACAAAAGGAGGATTGGAGTTACATTTAGCTCGTTCATGTTTCCAGGTGAAAGTGAGGCTAATGGCAGAAGCAGCAATGCAAACAGCCATACAATCGGGTTAGCGTAACAACGTAACCATGGGGATAGTGGAAGTTTGCTCAAAACGTTCTGCAATTTCAGATGCCATCATTGATCTAGTAATATACGGATACAAGTCAAAACACAGGTCTGTCTCATGCAGTCTGAGTAGCTAAAGGCAGGCCTGTAGGCTGGGGATGATGCAATGGGTGCGTAGACATCCCATCCCTGCTGAGGCAACACTGAGACACGTGGCCAGATTTACTAAATGATTGACAAGATAACAACAACCATTTCGCCCTGAAATATAAGGCGTAAATAGTTATTTAATCACATTTTGTTTATTTGATTAAATAACCCATATGAAACCCAAAATCAAAAACCTGCCCGGCAAAAAATCTCCTGTGTAACCAGTGACCTATGTACAGAACGGGTACCTGATTGTTGACTTGTAACATCAATAGTTGGCCACGTGGGAAAAGCAGCTTTTTGAAATTTTATGGTTAAATTTGATGTAAAGCAAAAAATGACCCATAATTAACCAAAAAATCCAAATTGTGCCTTGCAAACGCCATCTGCTATAACCAGTAATACGTGTGGACAAAATCTAAAATGGTTGGACAGTTGTATCTCACTGATTACATCCTGAAAAATAATGGTTAACATAGTTGCTTAACTTCATTTTAGTAAAATTTTGAATGTTTCGGGACAAAAATCGCAAATCTTACTGATAAAAACTTTGTTTGTATAAAATGACCTCTGTAGAGAAACTTTAAGCTGATTTGAAAAAGTAACATTGTTATTATATCTTATAGAGCCATAATATGTTTTGATCAAATTTATGTCAAATTTTACATAAAAACCCGTTTTCTGGCCTAAAAATCCAAAATCAGAAAGTCCATAACCCATACCATAATCAGTAGCATGTATAGAGAATATCTAAAATGGCTGCTTGTAACAAAAATGCAGACGAAAGTCACAATTCATCGCCTTGGCCACCCGCCTATTAGATTTCTTCAAATTTACTATAGATACAAATAGAAATCGATATAAGTCTACTAACAGTTGTCTGTGCTTGGGCATAATTCACTGCAGGTAACATGTCAGATGCCGACACATGCGCCTCGTCAGTGTCGCCGACGTCTGACACTGTCATGACGACCAACGCCCGCTTACATCGGCTCCAACGACAGGACGCGAAGAGTCGCAAAACTTTCAAAATCAAGCGTCATCACAGCACGATCAAAGGCAGCATCATGCGCAGTGCGACGGTGAAGGGAAATCTCCGCTGCCCCATGCCTGGTCAGCCGAGCGGGTTGTACAGTAGCGCCACGACTCAGCCAACGAGTGAGATCTGTGCGTCACTGCTGGAGCGAATTGAAACACGTATCGCGGAGGGTCGACCGGATGTCACGGCCAATTGGGATGGCGCTGGCGGTGCACAGCCGGACTCTGTCATATGTCATGACGAGACTGGGTCGTCACTACGATCTGGTGACCGCGTGGATGCTACAACGCCAGAGGGCGCCAAAACACTGATGTCCACGGTAGACGTACGTATGATAATTATCGTGAATGATGTCACTTTCGTGTTTCTGTAATTATTGCTGGAGCTGTCTTTTAGTCAAACTTCTTTATCCTGCTATTCATTTTATTGACTTTGCCACCTTCTTGCAGAGGATAGTTAATTTTATGTGTTTAGGTAACATGCATATATGGCATTGAAAATGGTTTTTGAAATGTACGAGCTATTTTATGAATATATTTAATGGTCTATTAATGGGTACAATATTGCTTACTATGAAGATATGTCTCATTATTTTTTATACATAGAATTTGTTGTTTGTAATAACAATTGGTATCTTTTTTGGTATTCTGTAATATATATGCAATTGGATTTAGTATTGTGCAATTTACCCCTACTTTTATGTTTTTAATGAACACTTATAAAATATAATAAAATGTACATGGTGCCATATTGACCCTAGATGTCTTTTTTTTATCTTACATTCAAAGTAGATATATTTTTGCCACCTCTTGTAAATATCTTGGACATGTCATTTCTAATAACTTCTCTGATGAGCTTGACATGCAAGCTAAAGTGAGACTTTTGTATGCCAAGAGTAATATGTTACGTCAAAAATTTCACTTTTGTTCAACTGCTGTAAAAAAATAAGCTATTTACAGCATATTTTGGTAATATCTACATGTGTGCGTTATAGGCGAACTTTAGAAAAGTAAATTTTCAACAATTCGTTGTTGCATACAACTCTTTCAGGATATTGAACAATTTGCCCAGGAGATGTAGCGCTAGCCACATGTTTGCTACAGCTAATGTCAGCTCGAGTAAATGTGTAATCAGAAAGGCTATCTTTAGCTTAATGAATAGGATTGACATGTCTTTGAATCCCATTATTTATAGCATTAAAACTAGCGACGTGTATTGTACTTCGAAACTGCGGCACCAGTGGGTCCGGGATTTAAAAAAAAATTTAAACATTGTTCTTATCGATGTATTTTTATATTTATTCACATACTTTTATTGATGTACTTGTATATATGGACATGATGATTGTCTGAAATAAATACATTATTATTAAGATACATTTATAGATAAAAAGATATTTCAAAATAAAACAATAAATTTAAGACTATTTGAAATGTTGCGCATTATATGAAAAAGACAGTTAAATAAAAGTGTACATTTAGACATAATTAAAAAATACTCATTAACAATGATAAAGCACTTCTCCATATTCTTACCAAAATGCTTGTCTTACGAGATCACTGAAACAGTAATACTGTCAGTGCCACTGGCAGTCAGATTGTTCCACAGATGCACAGATGTGTTTTATAAATATAACGCATAACAAAATATGTGTTTTGTAAATATAAACTAAAGATATTTCTGTGTTGTTTCCAGACATCGGGCCACCATTACACGCCAAACTGGCAGTCTCATGTGGACGACTTGCTCGTTTCCGCATCCCCTGTCGGCACCGCGCGTAGTCGCATCGCTCGACACGGTGCCCGCGTGAAACGGTCTCGCTCCCAGTCACACTCCCCCACAAGTCCAAGCGACGGTCAGTCCTCCGGACTACGGTGGTCACCTCCCGCACAATACGTGTCCATCACTGACCAGGGAAAGGGCCGTGGTCGGCCACGCGTTACCAGTGGCGATCAGTCATGGATGGCCGAACATCAGTGGGTTGAGCCAAAGGATCAGAGTGCGTCTAGTGACTCAGTCGACACGGCGACAGAAAGTGACACACTGCTGAAGGGAGATGACACGAGCCGCTACAACAGTCGGCTGTTGACATACTTTGACACTGATAATCTTGACAGTCTGGACAGCCTGCAAGATACACGTGTCTAAACACTAGTGATGTGTTAAGATGGTAGTGCCTATATGTATCACTATATCATTCTGCGAGACTGGTTTCCAGAGATGAGTCACTACTGACTACATTCATGACTGTCACTATGTTTCAACACAAGTGTTACTAGTGTCTATACATCAATGTCACTAATGTTAAGACACATGTGTCACTGTTGTCTATACAGGACTTTTACTAATATCAAGACATGTGTCACTAGTGTATATATATATATATATATATATATATACACCCAGGTATATGTACCCTCCAATTCCCATGATCGTAGCTTCCTTGTAACAGTTTAGAATGATATGTCACATCTAATTAATGATCTAGCAAAATCTTTTTAACTTTGTGGGATGGTCTGTTATGTTTAGTGGCAATATCTGTTACATTTAGTGGAATGGTTTGTTATATTTAGTGGTGCCTCCTGCTACTTGGAGTGTGCAGTATGTGAGTGTGGTTGCAAACAAAGTTACACAATTAGTTGTATATAACTCATTTGATTGTGATAACAATTTCTAAAGAGCTTCAGGAATAACTTCATACAGTGAGGCTGGAAGAAGTACAGCTGTATAAATATGTCACTGAAATATGTTTGTTTTCACAAGGGGATACGTCAAATGCTACTTTTAATTTATTTAATTTATGAAATTAATATTTATATACTTCTCAGTTATTTGTTTAGATAAACAATTTACAAGTTACATAGATGTGGTATGTGTTAATTTATTTATCTAGTCAAGCACCAGTCTAGTCGTTCAGTTTGCTTAATACAGTTGTTCACTGTTTATTTCCAAACATCAGGAGTTCAGTATAATTCTGGTAATTTGTTTAGATAATGTTGCATAATTAAAGTAATGCCAAGGAGATTTCTGATAGGTGTTAACGTGTAGGTGTACATGTTCAAATGTAAAACGAATAATTAGTAATTTATTGTTTGGTGCAAGGCAAAAAATCTTAAATAAGCCATGGTGTAATGCTATCAAGCAGTTATCATAATGCAATTGCCATGGTGAAGTTGCCAAGATGCAGTTGCCATGGTGAAGTCGCCATGATGCAATTGGCATGGTGCAGTTGTCATGATGCAGTTACCATGGTGCAGTTGTCATTGTGCAGTTGCCATGGTGTAGATGTTGTAGATGTCATAATGTGGTTATCACGGTGCCGTTGCCATGGCGTAGTTGTCATAATGCAGTTGTCATGGTACAATTGTCATTGTGCAGTTGCCATGGTGTAGATGTTGTAGATGTCATAATGTGGTTATCACGGTGCCGTTGCCATGGCGTAGTTGTCATAATGCAGTTGTCATGGTACAATTGTCATTGTGCAGTTGCCATGGTGTAGTTGTCATAATGCAGTTGTCATGGTACAGTTGTCATGAAGCAATTGTTGTAGGTTCACATTTGTTGTGGTGCTACATAAGTGTCTGTGTATGTGTGTTGGTGTGGAATCTCTGATGTAGAAATAAATCTGCTACAATATATGAACTGTTCTCCAGTGTATTCAAGTAAGTTGACTCAGACATCTGGTTGCCAGTGACATCATAAGTTTTTCATTAATATTCCTGCAAATAACTTCTGAGCCATTTAAAAATATAAATTATTTTGACGGTGGCACCAATGCATATCAACCAATGCAAAGACATGCAGTGTATTAAATTAAGGTAAACATTGTTTAACACTGTTTCCTTTTCATTGCGGAAATGGTGTAAAAAATAACGAGATTGCCACCCAGAGAATTAACCCCCCATGGCAAGTGGACAAGGATGCTGTGGACTTATCGAGAGTCTTTGTTACCTATATATATATATATAAAAATATAGGTTTGTTACCTATATATATATATATATATATAGGTTTGTTACCTATATATATATATATATATAGGTAACAAAGACTCGATAAGTCTACAGCATCCTATATATATATATATACATATATATATATATATACTACATGGAGAAAGTACCCTTCAGTGTCACACTCAATCGTGCCATTTATATTGTAAGTAATGTATAATATTAAGCCGACCCCGCAACATGTGCGGTGACCAAATATTGCACTCGGACGGTATTCAGCTAGCGAGCGAGATCCGTCACCAAAAATTGGCCATTTTGAGAAAACATTGGAAAAGGACAGGTTTATTTATTTTAGTTTAAAATAGTTGCGCGTGAACAGTAACAAACACAAATGCACTCGATTGCATGTACGGACACCTGTTTATGTGTCTACTCTCGAATCTAGAGGGTTAAAAACACAAACATGGTGACACGTTTTGTGTCAGTTGGCATTATAAATTGTTACTGTGGAGTTGAAGACGCCGACTACGGCGATGACTATGTGGAACGCGGGGGCGTCGCGATAGAGCTTCGGCCTCTCAATCGAGAGATTCCGGAATCGAATCCTCCGGCTGTCGGGTCGAACCTTTGGCAAGTTCGTTCACCCCACGTTGCTCCAGTTCACTCAGCTGTATGACAGTGGTGGATATACGCGGTAATTACAGCATGGCTGCAGCTATCTTGAGAAGTCCAAATGGTGTTTGATTAAACAGGTTTGCCAGGGAATAAAGGGTAAAGCGAGCTGAGCAGTTCCAAGGACTGGATAGCGTGTTATGTAAAATAACTTGCCTATACTTTTACTTTCTACAAGTGATTGTACCGACGTAGGGTGAGCCGAGGAACAGTTAATAGGCGGATCCCGGGGGCACTTGCACCTAGACGTTAGGAATTTGGCGTGCCCGCAGACCTTTTATGGTGGGCCTACGCGACCGTGCCCCATAGACCCTTGAAAATGTGCCCCCGTTCAGGTTACAATAAGCTGAAGTGATGCCGACGCGGCGAAAAAAAAATTTCAACAGCCCCCAAAACATTTTGGGCACAGGCTTCGTAAACTCCTTCAGTCCGCCCGGTATAAACATTTATCTGCCAACTACCAGTGCTACTACGGAAGTTGTGAGTTGACACCTTTTTCAAGTTTTATTTATCGGGGTATATTATATGTAACATTAACGCAACTGTACATGCATCTCAGGGCTAAGTACGCTCGCAAGAGCCCAGCCCTTTAAAAGGAAGAAGAACAACAACAACATATATAAGATCGAAATGATACGGAGGAGATCAGCAAGATGGGTCGTGGGTCGTTATCATATTTTCAGCGTTACTGACATGTTGCACGAACTTTAATTTGTTATACTTTTAACAAGATTTAACACGATTGACGTCCAGAGGTACAAGCTCCAGGCGGCATGCGGACAAGGGTGTGGCTTATCGAGAGTCCAACAACTGTCCACCTGCGTACAGCCGGCCTTCCCCAGATAGCTGTCAATTTAATTTTTGAACATATTCACATTGCTAGCATTAACACAATAATCAGATAATTTGTTCCATTCATCTATTGTCCTGTGAAAGAATGAGTATTTTCTCACATCTAGCCCCCCTCTTCTTCTATGTGCCATGTCTGTCACAGGCGTTGGCGATCATGGTCCTCCAAACCGCACGGTCGTGTGTAGTTTGTAGCAGTTCTGTTGTGTCCTTCCACACCATGTTGACAGACTATCTATTATTTTTATGCTCTGGCGTCCTCTGGATCTTTTTCCTTCTATCTTTCCTGTTCTTACTATATGTTCTAACTTTTTCTTTCTCATGACATGGCCTATAAATCGTGCTTGTTGTGTTCTAACTTTGTTGATGATCTTTCTTTTTGATTTGGCTGTCCTAAGGATGACTTCATTGCTTTGCTTTGCAGTCCATGGCACTCGCAGCATCTTTCTTAAGAACCACATTTCAGTGGCTTCTATGTTTTTTTGTGAACTTTTGGTTATTGTCCAGGATTCACATCCATATAACGGTATGGGTTCTATGTAGCATTGCAGTACACGTTTTCTAACCTACACTTGTCTTTAACTAATGCCGCATTGTGCCACCTGGTTCTACTGCCTTCTTTAAATTTGACGAACATATTTCTATCAATATCTTCATAACCATTCAATATCAAAAACAAACTTATATTTGGTCTACTCTAAGTCTCCTAGTCACTTGAACAACATCGTTTAAATTCTAGATTAGTATTTATATACAAGATAATTAACAATATGGTACGTCAGTGGCGTAGTGAGAGTTGCCGGCGCCCTTCCCGGGTACAAAACATTGAGAAGGGCGCCCCTCCCACCCCGCTCCCGTCACAATGTTTACATGTTTTCTAACGGAGCCAGACAAACAAATCACATTGCTTCAGTGAAGTTTGAAAAATGTATTCATTAACATGTATTTTGGTACAGTATAGTATTCTAAATGACAAACATGAACATTAAACTAAAGGTCAAATTTTTATTCGATATTAACTGTAAATTGTTCGTGGTGAAATTAGTAATGAACCGCACATAACAAACCATTGAACGCATTTACGAACAAAAACAAGTACGCGCACCCAAGGCAACTTCACACCAATACCTCACATCACACCTATTCTGCAATCACTGCATTGGCTGCCGATCAGAATGAGAATTACTTTCAAGATATGTACTTACATATTTAAGATCCTGCATGGCTTAGCCCCGAACTACCTCAACTGTGCGATAGTTCGCAACGCGCCCACACCGCACACGTGCATTGCGATCGGCGAGTGACGCAACGCTTCTCGCGTTGACGGCGTCTAAGAGAACTATCGGACGTAACAGCTTTGCAGTGACAGGCTCACATATGTGGAATAGCTTGCCAAAATGTGTGCGATCGGTTGGAACATTGGCGGCTTTCCGGAAACAACTTAAAACCCATCTATTTTGCATGCACTACATGCCTTGATGCAAGCATTGCTGCAACATCTAAATGACACTGGTTTATATTTTATAGTATTGATTGGTTTTTAATTTAATTGTTTGAAATTGTATTTTTACACTCAAAATTTTTTTTTTAATGTATTTTTTAAAATCTTAGCTTATTTATTTAATTAATTTATATTTTAACATTTAGCCAACACGTCATTTTAGTATGTGAAGCGCTTTGATTAGTATTT
Source organism: Escarpia spicata (assembly GCA_963995525.1). Lineage (NCBI taxonomy): Eukaryota > Metazoa > Annelida > Polychaeta > Sabellida > Siboglinidae > Escarpia > Escarpia spicata. The sequence goes on from OZ023213.1 coordinate 26,779,418, forward strand.
ACCTACTTAAAAAGCGCTATATTAAAAAACGGAATTATTTATTATTATAAGACCTCTTTGACAACAACAAACTGATCAATAACTTGATTGAAGGTTATCTGCTCTAGCGTCTCTCCTTTTATAATAATAATAATTTCGTTTCTTAATATAACGCCTTTTAGGTAAATAAATACCAATCAAAGCGTTCCCAGAATAAAATGGCGTATAGACTAAATACTAAAATATCAATTAATTAAATAAGTTAAAATCAAAATATATAAATTAGGATGTAAAAAATGCAGTTTCAAACAATGCAATTAAAAAACCAATACAGTAAAATAGAAACTAGTGTCATTTAGATGCGGAAGCCAATGTTTGCAGGCAGGTAGTGCAGGTGATATATATTGCTTTAAGTTGTTTCCGGAAAGCCGCCAATATTCCAGCCGATCGCACACATTTCGGTAAGCTATTCCACATATGTGGGTATGTCACTGCAAAGCTGCCCCGTCCGATAGTTCTCTTTGACACCGTCATCGCGAGAAGCTTGGCGTCACTCGCCGATCGCAATGCACGCGTCGGCGCGTTGCCACTATCGCACAGTTGAGGTAATCCGAGGCTAAGCCATGCGGGATCTTTAATATGTAGGCACACATCTTGAAAGTTATTCGCATTCTGATAGGCAGCCAATGCAGTGATTGCAAAATCGATGTGGTATGTTCTCGCCGTCTGATGCGGTTGATGAGGCGAGCGGCCGAGTTCTGTGCTCGTTGAAGTCGGTTGTTCTGTCCATTGTTGAATCCACCAAGTAGCACATTGCAGTAGTCGAGGCGACTCTGCACAAGACAGCGTACAGCAGCCTGGCACGCGTCTCGCGTCTCGCGTCAGCAGGTGATGAATTCTGCCGATCAGGCGAAGATGGTAGTAGGCCGAAGAACAGTAGCTGGAGACGAGGCGGTCTAACTGCATGTGTCGGTCGAAGTAGCAGCTTACATTCATAGCTGCATCTGTTGATTGCAAGGTAAGTCCAGGTAGTCCCATTCTAGGACTGCCATAAACACGTAGGTTGTGCGGTGACTGCAGGACTATAAACTCGGCTTTATCATTGTTGAGTTTAAGTTGATGTATCAGCACCCAGGCTCTAATCTCGGCGATGCACTGGATGAGCCGCTGTTTCACGTTTTCCAGTTCGTCAGATGCCGCAGGATTATAGCTGACATATAGCCATAGGCGCGGGAACGGTGGGGGGCAGCTGCCCACCCTGAAATTTCTCCGGTGGGGGGTAGACATGGTTCTGCACTCCATTAAATGTGAGCGTGAATGTTTGTTTTTGTGGCGAAAGTCAATGGGCGAAACATTTTTCCAAAGCACACCCTCCTCCCCCATCTTTGAATGTTATAATTTCAGCCGAAACAGCCGAGATAAGCCGGAGAAGGTAAATTGACAGCATCAGCGCACAGCAATGGGTGTCGTATATATGCATTGAACATCACTGCTCAAAGTACTGAACCCTGAGGTACACCGTGGTAAATGGGGATTGCGTTCGAAGTAGACGAACCAATCGTAACACACTGACACCTGTCGGTTAAGTATGATCTAAACCAGTCAAGTGCCGTATCGCCGATGTTGAATCGTGAATCCAGAGTGTTCAACAATTCGTCAATGTTAATCGTTGTGCAGCTTATTCCTTGCCATGTGCAGATTCATGCCTTTGAGGACGACTTGCTCGATCAACTTTCCTATGAAAGCGAGATTGGAGGTTCGTTCTAGTCAAGGGTGGCTGTCTTCAGTAACCGTGTTTGTAGGACTTTATGCTGACAAAGGCAGATCGCTGTCGTGGTTTGTTGTGAGAAGCATTCAATATTCGCAGATCTGTGCATAATATATAGTTCGGTTCCGTTGAAATCGATTTGATATACTGGTCGAACTGGAATAGAACCTTGGTGTTCTAATTGGTCGAACCATGGTGGTAAACAGTCGAACTTTATTTATACACTAGTCTCCAGAGTACGACTGGCTACTTACAATGGATTTAATATTTTTGATATCACAATAAAGATAATAATCTTATCTACACGTTTGTCGCTGGATGTACCCAGGATTCGTTTTAAATTTTTGTTTTATTGCCGTTTGAACATCGCGAATGCTTTATCCTGCAATGTATACGCGGAAGCGGATATAACGCAAGGTTGAGCATTCGCAATGCTCAACCGGCAATAACTCAAAAAGCAAACAAAATTAACATATTAAATCCCGCGATTGCAATTTCGTGTACAGTTTGAAACAACAGGCCGCACCGCCGCTCGCTTTGCTAAAGGATAGGGCGCGCTCAGCGGTCTTGCCTGTGATGACGTCAGCAACATCTGACGGGCTGTGACATGTAGATGACCACGTTTGAGCGGGCCTAGTGACATGGGTTCGCAATGAACAGGTTTCATATCTGGGACATTACTTGACAAGAGTATTAAGTTTATGTGCACGAAGTCTCAAAGACATTTAAAATTTCATTTCACTTGGTCTTTAACCATTTCGTTCTGGAGCCGATCCAGGGTACTTATTTTGACATAATATGATTCCCAATATTATTAGGGGTGTACGGGGTGCCAGGTGGGGTAGTACCTCTGACGGGGGAACAAGTCGTGCTTCTTCGGGAGTAGTTCGTCTGTTTTGGCCCCTGGCTGGCACCCAGCTCTCACTTGCTGTAGCTGTTAGCATGCAACAGCGGCCACACCCCGACAAACCGCTTCGACTGGGGGGCTAAACCAGGTGAGGGTAGCCGACGGGTTTGAAACCTTCGGTGAGATATGGCTTGTCTACCTTAGCATGTGAAGACTGGACTTGGCGGACTGCGCGAAAGAAACTGGCGCAACGGGCAAGAAGGCGAACCCAGCACGAGCTGTGGAGCGCGAAGAGTATGGCGAGACACAAAGTACGCCCTGGTCATCCACTGCATCCTGTCCTATATCCAGCTGTCTCGACTCCGTCCTGTCATTGGACCGATATAGGCCAAGACGAGAGGGTGAGTTTGACGACCAACGCAACTCTCCCTCACTTAAATCAAAGCCATACGCAATTCATGACATCACTCTCATCTCACAAAACACCCTTCAAGTCTTGTAGGGACAGGGTAGCGACGACGCAGCAGGTGTGGATGCACTGGGACCTGTAGCCGCAAACCTACAGAGAGGCGGCTCAGGCCATATGGTCGCTTTTCGTTGATCGAAGCAGCAGCGGAATTCGGCAGCCCCCTGAGTGACTGAGCAGACCTCTTCAGGGATGCACTGCTCACCTCCGTAGTCTGAGGAAGGGGCTGGAAAAGGTGCCCTAAAAATTGCCTGCTCCACCCTACCCTGACCAGCTCACCGCGGCTGATGGGGATCCCACTACAGCGGATCAAAGAAAACGTATTCTTGCCACATGGAATGTGCGCACGCTCACAGATAATGCAAAGACAGACAAACCAGAGGAGAACCGCCTTGGTTGCCAGAGAGTTGTCCGGATACCACATCACTATCGCTGCATTAAGTGAGACGCGTCTAGCAGAGGAATGACAGCTTACAGAAAATGGTGCTGGATACACTTTCTTTTGGAGTGGCCGTAGTACCGAGGAGAGACGGGAAGCGGGCGTTGGTTTTGCAAGGACAAGCCATCCTGCCTACCAAAGGGTGTGAATGACCGTATCATGATAGTGCGTCTTCCCCTGACCGCAAAGCATCATGCCACAATCATCAGTGCCTATGCGCCTACCTTGAACAAACCTGACGAGCTGCTCGCAGGTGTTCCAAAGTCAGACAAGCTCATCGTCCTTGGCGACTTTAATGCAAGGGTTGGCACAGACCACGTGGTCTGGGAGGGTGTCATTGGCAGACAGCGAACAGGAAAGTGCAACATCAATGGACTTTTGCTCCTTAAGACTTGTGCTGCAAATCAACTCTTCATTACAAACACAGTGTTCCGACTCCCAACTCGCAGCATGACAACCTGGATGCAGCCACGATCCCATCACTGGCACCTCATTGACTACGTGATTATCAGGAAGAAAGACCTGCAGGACGTAAGAGTGACAAAGGCTACATGCGGCGCCGAGTGTCGTATCCAAGCTGAACAGCCGCATCCAGCCCAAGAGACGCCCTCAAGGAAAGAAACCAAAGAAGAGGCTAAATGTGGACAGGTTGAAGTGCGAGATTGTTCGGCGAGACTTCTGCAAAGAACTTGACAGCCAGGTGCAACAAATGGAATTTGGCATTAGCAGCGTGGAAGAGGAATGGGCAGCCTTTCGTGACCTTGTTCACTCCAGTGCACTGAAACATCGTACGCCAACAAAGCGTAAGCATCAGGACTGGTTCGACGAAAGCGATAGCGAGATCCAGGTCCTTATGGAAGAAAAGCACACACTCTATAGGACAGTTCCTCTCATGCAAAGAAAGTGACATTCACAAATGCTCGCAGAAAGGTACAAGCCAGACTCAGGGAGATTCAGGACTCTCAGTAAGAAAGCGGAAGAGATCGAAGACTACGCAGACAGAAACGACTCAAAGCGTTTCTTCAACGCAGTGAAGATACTGTATGGTCCACAGCCTTCCAGTAGCTCTCCTATCCTGAGCGCCGATGGGTCAGCCTTGCTCAACGACAAGACGCATATCCTGGAAAGGTGGGCAGAGCACTTCTGCAATGTCTTAAGCCGCCCGTCTGAAATCAGTGAAGCAGCAATACAGCGTATCCACAGATGGACACAGACATGTTGCTGGCAGAGCCCATTACTGTAGCCGAGGTACGGAAAGCAATCAGTCTGCTCTCCAGTGGCAAAGCCCCAGGAGCAGATGCTGTCCCAGCAGAGGTGTATAAAATCGTTGGCCCATGCCTTGTTGAAAAGCTCACAGCATTCTCCCATGCCATGTGGTCTGCAGATGTGATCCCACAGGAACTGGAGGACGCCACTTTTGTGCATCTGTACAAGAGAAAAATTGCAATCGTCAAGCATGCGACGGTGAACCGAGATGGCCTTTTGAAAATAACGGCAAAGTTTGGTTGTACTGACAAGTTTATCGTCAAGAAAGGTACTAGCCAGACTCAGAGAGATTCAGGACTTTTAGTAAGAAAGCGGAAGAGATCGAAGACTACGCTGACAGAAACGACTCAAAGCGTTTCTTCAACGCAGTGAAGACACTGTATGGTCCACAGCCTTCCAGTAGCTCTCCTATCCTGAGCGCCGAAGGTACAAGCCAGACTCAGAGAGATTCAGGACTCTCAGTAAGAAAGCGGAAGATGTGATTCCACAGGAACTGGAGGACGCCACTTTTGTGCATCTGTACAAGAGAAAAATTGCAATCGTCAAGCATGCGACGGTGATATTCAACTTGAGAAGACTTCAAGCGAAGACAAAAGTAGTACAGGATGTGATCTGCGATGTCAACTTCGCTGATGACCGCGCTCTCAACAGCGGATCTGAGCAACAAATGCTGAGTAACGTGGACACAGTTATGCATCAGCCAGCTTCCGGCAAGCAGTACGTGGAACCAGAAATCACTGTCAAGGGAAGGACACTGGAAGTGGTGGACTATGTACATTACTGGTTGTAACAATCGCTCCTAGTCTTTTTCAAGGAGCTTTTGACACAAGTCGTCGCGAGTTTCTGAAGGCCTTCAACATCGCCGGAGGCTTCATTGAAATTCTTGCTAGAATCTTAATTGTAGTCTCTTTTCGATACGGTTAATCTTTGCTAAGAGGTCTCGAACAAGACTCGTACTCGAATTCTCGGTTGCGGTACCAAAACACTGCCAGTGCCGCCTATCTACTATTGAATACCACATTTCACAAAAAAGGACATTGTTTCTAGTCCTGAATTAGGCTTATACATTACATGTACAGACAGACACACAATAATTGATTTCACTTTTACAACAAATCTGTTAGGGTTTTACCAATAGGTGCGCAGCCACACATCACCGCCTCGAGGCTCACCAAAAACTTCCAGTTGCATTTCCTTGAAATCAAGGCTCACAAAAAACCTCCAACTGCACCCCCGGAGGTTCACCGAAAACTTCCAACTGTACCGCTCCTGTGACTCACAAAACTTCCAACTGCACCGCTCATGCGGCTCACAAAACTTCCAACTGCACCGCTCCTGTGACTCACAAAACTTCCAACTGCACCGCTCATGCGGCTCACAAAACTTCCAACTGTACCGCTCCTGTGACTCACAAAACTTCCAACTGCACCGCTCCTGTGGCTCACAAAACTTCCAACTGCACCGCTCCTGTGGCTCACAAAACTTCCAACTGCATCGCTCCTGTGACTCACAAAACTCCCAACTGCACCGCTCCTGTGGCTCACAAAACTTCCAACTGCACCGCTCCTGTGACTCACAAAACTCCCAACTGCACCGCTCCTGTGGCTCACAAAACGTCCAACTGCACCGCTCCTGTGGCTCACAAAACTTCCAACTGCACCGCTCCTGTGGCTCACAAAACGTCCAACTGCACCGCTCCTGTGGCTCACAAAACGTCCAACTGCACCGCTCCTGTGACTCACAAAACGTCCAATTACACCCCTTTCAGGCTCATAACAACCAAAATGCACCTCTCCTCCTAAAGTCGAAATGGAGGTGCACCCCTCACACCCTGGATCCGCAAGATACAGCCAATTAAACCCCCACTGACACAGGGGGTGTATGTCCCTTTCACACTTTCCTGGATCCGTGTCTGTATCTTATAATAAATACGCCTCACGACAAATTATTACTATTATACGCAACCCCACGTTTATAGATGCCCAATAGCGGAATTGCGGGTTTTTGTGAGTGCACCCCATGCCCCCGGGTCACTCCGCCACTGCGTTGCGAACAACAGTACGCCGTAAACCGGTTTAAAGTTAAACCGGTTAAACCGTGTTCTACGCCTTAGTTGAACAGTTTATGGTCAGTCGGACCTTCAACTTTCAAAAGTTGGTGGTCCTACACAAAAGTTGATGGTCGAAATATTAACATAATTACACGAGTACATACACTTGCAGCTGTAACGCGTGACAATTATTAATATACTAGTTCAGACCAAGTCTGTCCTCATACTCCTGCATATTTACGATATTCAGATTATTGAACCAGCGAATTTAAAATAACAAAGCAGGCAACACTTTATTGTTGACGGAAAAACATCAATGTTGCAAATTACAATAAACACCACAACACGAATGTTTGCAGGGGACTACGCTGAACTGTTGCCGTCATCTGCATGAGCAGCGGCACTGTCAGGCTCTACGCTGACAGTGACTCCAGCTGAATCAGAGTTGAACTCGGACAGTCACTGTCCGCAATGACTCACTGTCTGAGTCCAACTCGGATTTGAAGTTGGGCATCCTCGCGCCGGATGTATTCCACAGGTGAATAGCTGATATGGGTTTGAAGTCAGCCATGTTGGGTGAATCCAGCTGGACTGTGGGTGGTTTCATGCGGTTTCGAACTCTCTCTTCACTCGTTTCACTGTGCCAGCACTACGAAACTAAACTCAATTGATTTATCAGCATTGGTCAGTTTGACATTTTATTGTTTTCGAACTTTTTGTACCATGCTTACGTTAAATTTCCCGTTCGGAAATACACACATGTCACCATTGTTGGCATATGTCTAGTATCCGGGCCCACCTCGACTTCGTCGTTATAACAAAATGTTTGCCTAATTTTTATACCTTATGTATTATTGCCATTATTCATCACCATCCCATACATCTGTACGTTACAAAATATTGCGTCTTAGCGCACTTTTGAAGACCAAAGATAAGGTAACGGCGCAGACTGACGCAAACCGGGTCGCTCTTTGGGCCTCAAACATGTGCTAAGACACAATACTTTCGTAATATAAATATGCCTGGGATGATCTTGAATGATATAACTAAATCACTGAGGTATCAAATTTAGGCAACCGTGTAGTTACAATGACGAAATCGCGGTTGGCCCGGATACGAGACAAATGCTCCATTATTTTATTTTTCAAATACTGCCTGTCTTGCGGGGCGGCACTTCTTCAAAGTTACCGGCCCGACGAAATGTTTGGCGGTCTCGGGCCTCCGGGTCGGCAGTAATTTCGAACTGTTAAACGGTGTGAACTCAACAATATATTAAACACGGTGTTCCCGCGTGTAGCCGCGATACTACTGTTACTACTGAAATTTGTTTTATTTTTCATCGAACGCCATTTGGCTGTTCTAGATTAATGCAAACCGAACCAACCCACATATGGTCACCAGGTAATGACAACAATTATTTACAAACTATTTCTACCAAATTCATAATCCGTGAAAATTAGATGACTTTGATTGTTTTGGTTTATACTGCTGTTTATATTCCCAATGTGGTGATAAATAAATGTTATGGTTTAATATACTGCAATGTTTTATTATAATTATAGTCAGTCTTAAAGATGACTAAGAAACCATGGTTTCTACGAAAACATGACTGCCTAACATAAACTTCTTACCCATAGTCAGAACAAGAAATAACAACGTCAACATGTTTTAATCAGTGTCGTAATTCGTTCAACATATATCAGTATGATATATTCTTAAAATACAAGGAACTAGTCTAAAACAACACGTTTCATTCCATGAACTATAAAGTACACAATTGCCCAAATGTCTTCACCTCAAACAAGTGCTTGCACGGCGTTGTATCGAGTCATTCAAACCACTAAAAGAGCTTTACATTGGTTCCCTGCGGACGCCAACTCGACTTCTCTGCAACCAATACTTAATGAAGGTTAATCATTCGCGTTCACCCATCCTGGTCTATTTCTAGGTATACATTCATACAGATAAATGAACCGAGGCAACCCGTCTTGATAGGGGGCACACGGCTTTACCTACCCCTTCACTGCACTTCCGTGTGATTAAAACGAAGAAATATAATACTGATATACTACAACATATATCAGGAGTATTTGTTTACTACCAGCATTACAGTATAGGCACCGTCCGATATCCATGCCAACATAATTTATTTCAAACAACGCGTTACTCTGTGCGATTGCATGAGCGGTTGGGCTGCCCACTTAATTACCGTTAAATTCGCACGCTCCACTCAACTGCTAGATTCCGCGTTAAATATATAACAAGTCGGATTCGTCGGTGGCTGGGAGTTAAACACGACATTTTTTGATGAAAAACAGATTTGTGAAACCTATTTTTGTGGCGTGTTTTCGCAGCGAAAGTGGCGTCTTTTCTGCAAGAATTTAACTACCAATCAACTTCTTAAACAATCTGTTTGTTGTACAAGATGATAATGTTCATGTTTGTAATATGAGTCCATTTCAAGAATTGCCAAGTTGGTCTATTACTGAAAATTATGCTAGACTAGTCGAGGCCTGTGGTTATGTTTCATGTCATCAAAGTCACCAGCCCCCTTCGCCAAAAACGCACGCTCTGAAACGCGTCGTGCGCAACTTCAATTTGTAAACGTGGTTATTTGTATTCCGGACAGTATTGGCTTGTCCGTCACGTGATTTATTGCCTAGCAACAAGGTACGCCAAACAAACAGAATGGATCCTGCATACGTGGATCGTTCGGAACTTCGGACATGTTGTCGTATCTAGTTGGTTTATATCTTGACCGCAAAGAAAATGAAGGCATTAAGAGATGAGGTTGGCATGAAAAACATTTAAAATGAAAGTAGTTGGAAGCAGAATGGGTTGAGCAGGACAAGTGGAAAGAATGAGCGAGGATATATTGTCAAAAAGAGAATGGGAATGGTGGTAAAAGGAAGACCAACAGTTGAGATGAAACGACAACATGAAACAAGACTTTGGGAGGGCAGGTGCGAAGAGCCTAGAAAGGAAGATGATCGCAGAGAACAGAGGGGTGTGAAGAGCAAATCAGCATAAGCTGCCGTGTGACGAGGGCCCACCCCACAAGGGAGCAAGGGGAAGAAGGAGAAAAAAGATTCTGACCCAAAATGGTCATTTTTTATTAATACACGTATTCAGATAATCCATCACATTGCGGTTAATTACTGTGCCATAACATACGGACAAATACAAAACAAATACGCGTTTTTTCCCAAAACATCTCGTTGTCACTTGGTCTCTTTTGTTATTTCACGGCACTTAACATCTATTGCAAAATGTTTCATTATACGACTAGAATTAAAACTGACAAATCGTCATTGGCTTAAATATTCCAGTAACACTACATAACGAAATCATGACTGTACTCTATCTATCTGCATGTCATCACACGTATCTCCAATACAACATCTCACCATGCACAGATATCACGTGTTTGTTGTCATACGTTATAAGGGAGTAAAAGGTAAGGCGTGTGACAAAATCTGACATGACACTAACATATGCGTGACTTGATGCATGCGCACGATGTGTGTGATTTTTAACACGCACGCAATGTGTGTGTGACTTGAAGCACGTACACTCTGTATGTGACTTTAAGCACACACACACGCACACTCACACGCACACGCACACACACACACACACTGCATGTGAGATTTGAAGCACCTACAAACTGCGAGTGACTTGACATGCACGCAAACTTCAGCTGGTAAGATGTCGCACTAGCCCCTAACAAAACTGCTGCTTGCTCAACTCCAGCGGGTGAAAGGAGATGTAGGGAATGCCAAGCAGTTCGTTCTCGTCATTCGGCCAATAACTCAGCCTTGGATTCGCCTCCGGAGCCTCTTCCATCGCGTCGAAATAGATCATTATCGTGGCGCCGAGTGACGACGCGATGAAGATGAGGATGTGCCAGACGCTGTGCATGTAGGGGAAGTGGATTGCCAGCCAGAAGTTGCAGAAGAGACGATCGCTCAGCCACGACGCTATGGCCAGCGTCCAAACGATTCCACAACGCACGCCCATGTTGTAGACGCGTGGACACGCACTTCTGCAAAGGATCACGGGAAGCAGGTGGCGTTTACGTCACTGTCGGTGAAAGACGTTCAAAACAATCACCCTGTTTTACGTTCAAACCACTGACTAGTCTAGTGTTCTAGAGGGCGAGTGTTTTATTCAACCGGCATTCCATCTCGGCAATACAGCGACGTCATCAACTATTTGATCACCACTCATCAAGTTTCAATAATATTGCTTGTATGATTGTTTCTATAATTGATGCAGCCATTACATCGCGGTTTGTCTACGTCACAATCACTGTTCTGCGCGTGACGTTCGTTAAGCTTTACTTTTGCTACCAATGTTGATTTCCCGTACACAGTTGTCACTTTAGACATTTGTCCTTATGTTTTTGTCACAAAGAAACTCTTTTGTGGCCAGAAGTTCAACAAAATATATACGACAGAGCGCACGAACGCACCAAGCGTTCTGCATCCGCAGGTCACGTGATGGATAGGTCAATTGTTTATATAGCTAAATAAAAACACCTTAGTACACAAGTAGAAATTTTCGACTCATATCAACGTTTCAACCGCCTTCGGCGGCCTTCGTCAGGAACTGTTCTTCCTCTTTGGGAATAACGACTGAGTCACGTGTGGGATAGCCTGTTCACCACACTATCTGGCGAGCTGAGGAAGAACAGTTCCTGACGCAGGCCGCCAAAGGCGCTTGAAACGTCGATGTGAGTCGAACATTTACAGTTGTATACTACGCAAATTTTGTTATTTAATTTCTCTAAACTTGACGAACTTTTTCACGACTGTTTATACAAACTGTGTGTATTATTTATACCAGCTTACACGCACGCACGTACGCACACACACACACACACACACACACACACACACACACACACACACACACACACACACACACACACACACACACACACACACACACACACACACACACACCCATGGAACCATCAACCGAGGCTAGCAGTTGCCGCCATCACAGTATATCGTCCCTCAACTGATTCCCGCCAACCATTTCATTTCTGTTGTTACCAACTGACCTATCCATCACGTGATATGTTGCCTAGCGTAAGGTATATTAAGCCATCAAAAATGGATTCCGAACACGTGGAGCTTTCGAACATTCCGTCGCATATTTCGTCGACATTCTGGGCCCGAACGTTTTTCTTTAAACATCACGCAAGTCTTTAAAGCGACGCGTCAACGGCATGCCGACCTAATAACGTAATTCACAATATACCACGTTATCAACATTATATGTATGCCGATGATACCACCCTGTCAAGTACTCTTGACTCATTTTCAACGCGTGAAAAATTGAAAACGTAGAATTTGCTATAAACACATAACTAAACAAAATTAGTGAATGGCTAAAACTTAAACAAATTATCTCTTAACCTAAGCAAAACTAAGTACCGTGGTATATGCTCTGCAAAACGGTTGGGAGAAAAAGCGTGACTAACCCATTACTAACCATAGATAACACTTCTATTGATTTGAGTGACAGAATTTAACTTTCTTGGAATAACGTTTAATGAACAATGTAACTGAAAAAGGCACACTGAAAAGTTTCAAATAGGTTTTCAAGGACTCTAGGTGCCTTAAATACACTAAAATGGTTATTACCTCTTAATATAAAGATCGTATTGTAAAACACACTAATATTGCCACACGTAAACTACGGCGTTACTGCTTGGGGTTACAAATGTGACAGAATTCATAAACTTCAAAAGAAATTTGTCCGAATTATTAGTGTAAGCAAATATAAAGCTCACAGTGAACCACTGTTTAAGTCTTAAATTTAAAAAAATAGAACACACTAAAATCGCAAGAACTAAAATTGTATTATAAATTCGTGCATATCAAACTTACTGTTTACCTTCAAAATGTGCCGCTTCATCAGAACAACACCATTCACAATGTTAACACACGTGGACAATACAATATACATACAATCAGGGTACAACACAAATTTGCGACACAAAGTCTCGGATACACCTTGCCGCATACCATCAATAATGCACCTGATTTAATATCAAGTAAAATCTACACTCACAGCGTACACGGGTTTGCAATGTATGCTAAACATCATTATTTGCAGACTTGTTTACCTGAATGTACATTACGAAATTGTTACATGTCATTATGAGTGAACAACACATATGGATAAGTTTTTATGTGTTCCTCTTTGGATGAATAGCCAGTAGTCCAAAAACATATATAATGTCATGTTCTAAGCTTTGTCTGACTTACTCTGTTAACCGATTTATGCTACATTTTTTTAATACACCGGGATTTTTCATCAATAAAACTGGTGGCTCTCATGAGAGCGGCTTTTTTTAGCCTTAGTGGGAGTCTCCGTGACCCACACGTGGTAATTTGTACACCACGTGATTACTATATTTATGCATTTATATACACACTTATTGATTGATATGTGTGTGGTCTGCCTGTCTGTCTGTTGGCAAAGCCAAGCCTCACGGAGGATTAAAACAATTCCACGAAGTTACTATTAATCCATCACATACCTTTTCGTTAGAATCACAAGCAAAGCAGTGGCAGGGATTCCGAGTCCAAAGAGGGCGATGCAGTTGACGGACGGATAAATGAGAGTGAGGCTGGAAGTGACGAGAGTGAGGCTCAACATGAAAGCGAGGCAACGTTCTCTGAAACACAGTTGGTACTGGCTACATTTAGTGCGCACATGGATTGGTTGCAATTTTATTAACAAGACGACGTCGTTTCTTTTCACCTAACATTGTTGTCGATACGTCTGAAATATGCTACAACAGGGAGCTCGTTGGTCTACTCGTTTGAGCCGTTTCGAACGTTGTTCCAGTTCACTCTGCAGTTTGAACGAATACCTGGCTATAAGCAGTGGAGGATATTTGTGTCCGGATATTATTCGCCCAGTAACAACAGGGTGGTTGAACGCTTCCCGAAGTAATACGGCTGTCAGAAGGGGTGTCCTAGAGTTTGTGAAGTTTTTTTCACGCCAATTTCGTCTCTCAGTTCATTCACCTTCCTTCTCGCGCGCGCGTATCTACCGGGAGAATTATGGACTTGTAAAAATGGATCCTGCATAAAGGCCTGGGTGCGGGCGGTATCACTTGACACCAATGAATATTCACCTGCTCCTGTGTAGCATAGCTGGCATATACTTTTTCGGGAACCAGAGTCCGAAAGCGAGCATGATCTCCCAGAGGATGGCGTTCTCGTCCAGTAGTTGCCCGACGAGACTTAAGGTGCAGTGGTAGTACGTAGAGCCTAGGCCGATCACTACCTGGAGTCCCCATATCACGTAGACTCCCCGGCTCAACAAACGGGCGTACGGACGGGCGAGATAGATCATGATAGGAGGTACGAATATGAAGACGACATTGCTGACCTGCAGCAGCGAAAACATCACATCAGTAGATTCCAAACGCTGTACGATTAATGCATCTGGAATCACGTTATATCTCATCGCAATTGTTGTGTTGCTAGTATTGTGACGTTATAGACACTGCATGTGTGCAATAATGTGCTCAAACATTTTATTTATTTATTATTAAATAACCGATTTTCTTTGTCTCTGTCTGCCTGTGTGTGTCTCTCTCTCAAGCGTGCGCGTGCGCGCGTGCGTACGTATATTGACACATTGTTATGTGGACCCTATCCCCTACATTAAACCCCCCCTCTCTCTATCACTCTCTCTCTCTCTCTATCCCTCTATCTCTCAATTGCTGTATGAAAAATAGACAAAGTGAAATCTGAAATTTTACTGGATAGATATCCTGAAAAGATACCGCAATCTGATAATGGTCCATACAATTATGCCTAACAGGTTACGTCTCAACATATTTACCGCATTCCAGAATTCTGCGACGAACGGGAGGATCGAGTAATTCGTCTCACACCAGTCGATATCCGAGCTTCCCCAACTGAGACTATTGGCCGAAAGACGGGGCATTGTTACTGAAATGAGGTATGATGTCGGAGATGCAGTAAGCCGCGAGATAGAACATTACTGACGGAGCAGTGTTGGGGAGGTCAAGTGCATCTTCTTAGAAGTATTAAATACATTTGTTAAAGTACTTGTGTTCGGTTTTTGACATGACAAGTACTTGTGTTTTTGGTGAATTTTATTTGCCAAAATATCAAGTACATTTCAAGTAAATATCAAGTACGTAGACTGAGTATTTAGAATGCAAAATAATACTTCTCTACTGTTTAGCCTGTGTAATGCACACCATCGAATGCCAATCCTGATTATATATATACAATTAGTATTATATATTTTCGAAATAGTTAATATTACTATTATTGTTGATCACTGTGCTTGAAATGTACTTGACCTAATGTACTTGTACGTTACCAGTTCATGTTTGAATGTACTTGTACTTCACCTTATGCACTTATATCAAACGTACTTGACCCCAACCCTGGTGTGCAATGTCAATACAGTTGTATGTTATTGTCTGGCGGACACACGCAATGTTTTACTTAGAAAGTTTTGCTACCAGAAATTTATTGCATAACCTGTAAATTGATAAAGTGTGACACGTGAGCATGTTTCCGCAATTATATAACACAAGGCAACAATAACTCAGACGTCGGAACCAAGCTGAGTCTCCAGTATTTTGAGTAGGGGGACGGAGATATGTTTAGTCCCTCAATATTTCGGCAAGGTTGGGTGCAGGTGGAAGTTTTTTTGGTTAGACTAATAGAAGGGTGTATAGTCGAACGTTTTTTGTGAGCCCCAAATGGGGTGCAGCTGGAGGCTCATCATGCAATATCCACCATGTTCCAATGCCTAAGAATATGATTACAAATACAATTTCCGGGATGTTTTAATGAACATGTAAAATAAACAAATGACACTTGAGGTAAAAGTTAAGAGGCAGACAATGCAAGGGTGAAAAGGCATATTACAATATCAATTTATAATTATAATAATTGATTACTAATACATCCCAACAAGCTCTCTAGAACCACAGCGTACGGGCGTGTTCACAATCAGATTGATTACATACTGGTTCCACAACGTTTTAAATCCAGCATCAACAAGGCAAACACAAGGACATTCCGTGGCATCAATATCGACAGTGACCATGATCTTGTGCACACAACCATCAAATTGAGGCTGAAAACCAAGTGCTTCCAAAGAAGACCTCGCATTCGATTTGACCTCGGGAAACTCAAAGACCCGAAAATCGTACGAGGTGTTTCAGGCACAAATAGGCGGGAAGTTTGCAGCGTTCAGCTGCCTGAACAGTGATGTCAACACCATTGCCAAGGTACTGAAAGAGGTGATACTCGAAACGGCTGACGAGGTGCTAGAGAGGCAGAGGAAAAACAACCAGGTCACAGATGAGATTCTTGACCTATGTGACAAGAGAAGGGACTTGAAACAGCGGAAGCATACTACTCCCGAAACAACGACACAGTACAGCATGGTGGAAGTAAGAAAGAAAATGAGGGATGCCAAAGAGGAATGGATCAAGGACAGACGCAAGGACATTGAACAAAGATTATCAACAAGACGCAGCAAAAAGCCGATGAAACTCTCACGACCCTAACCACGACCCAACAGCACAAGGCAACGGCCACAGAAGACAGCAATGGAAATCTCCTGACGGAAAGCAGTGCTGTACTGAACCGGTGGAAGGAATACTGCAGTTACCTCTACAACTATAATCTCCAGCCAGACAGACCTGACCCAGAACAGAGAAACAGAAAGCCTACCTGTCGTAAAGGAAGAGGTTAAAGAAGCGGTGCGATGTCTGACATCGGGCAAATCACATGGGGTGGACAAAATACCCCAGAGAGCTGCTGAAAAAGGGAGGAGAAACAACAACAATAAAATGTCTCAGTCTTGTGCCAGATGATCAACAGTAGTGGAAATATTCGCTCATCATTCCGCTGCCCAAGAAAGGAAACCTCAAACAGTGCAAAAACTATCGAACGATCAGTCTAATCAGCCATCCCTGCAAGATCATGCTCATAGAAATTCTCAACTGGTTGAAGTCAATGACCGAAGAACTCCTAGCTGAAGAACAAGCAGGTTTTAGGGCGGGGAGGAGCACAGTCGAGCAGATCTTCAACATCAAGGTCATCACAGAGAAACACATACGCCACCAGCGAGTTCTTTTTCACAACTTCGTAGACTTCAAGAAAGCATTTGATAGAGCCGGCGTGATGGACTATGGCAGGTTCTCAGAGGATTCAACTGATTCAAGTCATAGAGACAATGTGCAAAGACGCTAGCAGTGCAGTCCGGATGAACAACCAGATCGGAGAATTCTTTAGAACAACTGTAGGCGTCCGACAAGGATGCTTGCTCTCCCCAGTGCTCTTCAACATATTCCTGGAGAAGATCATGCAGGATACCCTAAACAACCACCACAGCTCCATCTCCATCGGTGACAGGCCCATCTCTAACGTTCGATTCGCCGAGACATCGATATCTTAGCCGGCAGCAATGGTGAACTTCAAAACATTACCAAAAGACTGGTTTAGACAGCAGAGGCTTATGGCATGGGGGTCAGCACACAGAAGAGCAAAGTCATGGTCAACAGCTCAAACAACACCAGTGCAGACATCACCACGAATGGCGAAAAGATAGAAGAGGTCAGCAGTTTTAAATATATTGGAGTGACCTTGTCTAAGGATGGTAGCTGCACCACTGAAAAACATATCAGGATCGCCTCAGCAACAGCAGCCATGGCAAGGTTGGAGAGGATCTTGAGAAGTACTAACATAAGCTTCACAACCAAGTACAGTTTGTTCAGATCACTTATACTATCCATCTTTCTGTGCGGCTGTGAGACGTAGACACTCCATGTTCATACAGAGAAAAAGATTAAAACCTTCGAGACCAAGTGCTTGAGGAAGCTGCTCCACATCTCCTACATGGAGCATAGGACCAATGAATATGTGCTGAGCAAGGTCAAATCCCTGGTGGGCTCACAAGAACCTCTACTGACAACTGTCAAGAGACGAAAACTGGCATGGCTTGGACTTGTAACACGACGCATCAGCCTCCCGAAAACGATTCTCCAGGGCACCTTGGCGGACGGCAGAGAAAATGTTGGTTCGACAATGTCAACGAGTGGACGGCCCTCTCCAGGCCAGAGCTCCTCACCATAGCCACCGACAAACAAGAATGGCGAAATATCGCAGCTGCAGCGTCGCTTATGTCCCCCCGACGACAAAGTCGGTTAAACTTAAGGGACTAAGTAAACAATTACTAATATACTAAATCAATTAGTACATGCCCACTAATAATAATAATGATAACGTTATAATTTTCGTTGTTTTACTTTGAGGGGAAAATGTGAAAATTGCAATGGTTTACTTAAATTGTGATTGTTGTTTCTAATACGGGTCCCATCACAATGAATGCTCCCTGTTTTACGTCGTTGCTTTTAAAAATAACTCCTCACAAATAAAAACCGGGCAAATTGACGTGTTATGTCATGTTTAGCTGTTACTTCATTGTTGCCAGTTAAGTCTTTCAGTATTAGTTTACATTTTACTAAACAATAGTCATTTAATAACATTTTAAATGTCGTATATGCGTCTGCAAAAGCAAAGCGATGCAGACACTCACTGACACTGACGTCGTAGGCGAAGTCGTAGAAGAAAGCCATCTTCGACTTTGTACTCGCAATTCGCGGAGTGCAATCGAAGATTGGTGCATGTGTGAAAGAATAAGACAACTTAAAGAATATACCAAAATATACTATAGAATTTATGACATATAAAATTGACTAAGTGCTATTATATTTGACTGGTTTGTCTTCTTGTCTCACCGGGAATAGCTACGTGTGGTCCAGAAGACGGCTTCGTAAACACTCAGAGACACAGGGAGCGTTTTGTGTTACGTTTTATTCAACATAATGTGGTTATATAATATTGGAAATCAGAAACGATAATATAACTAGAAATATATTTATATTATATATATAATATATATATATATATAATTTCTTGTTATATGATCGTTTCTGATTTCCAATATTATATAAACACATTATGTAGAATAAAATATTGGAAATCAGAAACGACAATATAACTAGAAATATATATATTTATATTATATATATAATATAAATATATATATATATTCCTAGTTATATTATAGTTTCTGATTTCCAATATTATATAAACACATTATGTTGAATAAAATGTAACACAAAAACGATCCCTGTGTCTGAGTGTTTATATATATATATATATATATATATATATATATATATATATATAAATAATAATAATATATATATATGATATATATATATATAATAATATATATATATATTATATATATATATATATCATATATATATACAACTGAAGGGTAGACATATGGTTTTCTGCACCCCTCCCAGTAATAGGCGGCGCGGCGCTAACAATTTCCAATAGCACCCTCACCCTCCCCCCTCGTCAACCGAGACAGCCACAAGGTGAAGGAAGATATGCGGCTGCGCGGCGGCGAAAATGTTAAAGGGAATAAAAACATATTGCTTGAATTCATGTTATATTACATCCTGGTATCTATTTCCATGTCTACCAAGCCTAAAAAATAAAAAATAAATCAATGAATTAGAAATTCCACATTTTGTGTTGTACATCCGGACATTTTTGAATATGCATATTTTTGGCGCGCTTTTCGGGATGCCGAGATGTGACGTCACTTATGACTCAAACTCGCGTCAGGCCGACCCTTTCCATGCATTCAGAGCATGTTTACAAGTATAGCTTTTGGGTCGAAACGAGCGTTAGAATGAGTTGTTGTGCAATTTTCCGACGTAACACAAATACTAGTCATCATAGAGGAACAAGCAGTTATCTTACGGTTCCACATGAATCAAATTTTATTAAAAACAACGAATGCGAATGGGCCTACAAGTCGACTAGGTTTCGCCGAGCTTGGCTCGTTTTCAGAATAGTTATATCGATTGCAACCAACGGGTGATAATCTACGTCAATAAACATACATAGCAAACATATATTGTATCCAGCTACATAAAGTAACGTGTATAATCTCATAATATCACTAGAATATCGATATATGAAGGAGTTGTACAATTTATCATAACACCTGAAATCAGTCAGAGGCAACGTGCTCGCAAGGCAGGTGACACGGAACGGGCCAATAAACTCCGGAACTTAGTGAATCGCACAGCACCAAAATTACGACACCAGTTCTACCAATCTAAAATAGCATCAATTGAGGAAACATCGTCACGCGACTGGTGGAAGCACATGAAGTCACTCATGGGAAAAGCATCTGGCAGTCGCAACGAGATGCTGGGGCTGGCAAATAAAATTACTGGTGGAGATATAGTCAGCTTAGTCAACTCCATGAATGCGTTTTTCGTGTCAGTGAGTGAAGATTTACCGAGATTGCAGACTTCCCACCCGATCTTTGACATTAAGGAACCACTGCCAGATGAATTCACCATCAGCGTGACTGACACTAAGTTGGCACTTAGTAAGGTCAAAGTGAACAAAGCCACGGGTCCGGACAATATACCACCATGGGCTTTGAAAAACTGTTCGCACCTTCTTGCAGCACCGGTCACTGCAATATTCAACAGCTCGCTCAGGGGAAGGTGTATTGCCAACATTGTGGAAATCAGCAACCGTTATTCCGTTGTCGAAGAAACACCCTCCAGTGACAGTTGAAAATGACATTAGACCAATATCGCTTACACCAATTCTGGTTAAGGTTTTTGAATCTCTAGTGCTAAAGTGGGTCGATGTTTATGTTAAACCACAAATAGACGACAAGCAGTTTGGGGGTATGTTAGGGACTGGTACCACGGACGCCCTTGTTGGAATGCTTCACAAATGGTACGAAACCACCGATGTAAAGGGCAATTTTGTAAGAGTGCTATTTCTCGATTACAGTAAAGCATTTGATCTAATTAACCATGATATACTAATACAGAAACTGATTGCAATGGAAGTACCACCACACTTGGTCCGATGGATGGCAGCGTTTCTACTAGACCGCGAACAGAGAATAAAAATCGGCGACGCGGTGTCAAAGCCAGGCTACCCTAATGGGGGCGTTCCCCAGGGAACTTTGTCAGGACCAAAACACTTTGTGGTTCATATCAATGATTTGCAAACATCGTGTCCAATGTTTAAATATGTTGACGATTGCACCATATTTGAAATATGCAATCAAAGTATGATATCTGTTATACAGGATTCTGCCAACATTATTGAGCGATGGTCTAGTAATAATGACATGCGCATCAATACGAGTAAGACAAAAGAAATGGTTATATGTTTCGGTAAAGATAGAACATTTGTAGAATCTCTGCCGTATATTGATATAAATGGGACAGATATTGAGAGAGTTACTCAAGCAAAAGTTCTCGGCGTAACTATATCATCGGATTTAAGTTGGAATGCACACGTAGATGAAATAGTATCAAAGGCAAGAAAGAGAGTGTATATGATCTATCAGTTGAAACGTGCTGGTATCAACCAAAATGACTTGGTTAGAATATATGTATCTGTGATTAGACCAGTAGTTGAATATGCCTGCCCGGTATGGCACACGAACTTGCCTAAATATTTATCGGACAACATCGAGATAATTAAAAAAAGGTGTCTCAAAACTATATTTCCTGGTTGTGTGTACGAAGATATTCTGGAGATGGTAAACTTACCAACTTACCAACGCTGCATGATAGACGCAATGAATTGTGTAAAACGTATTTCGCTAGAATGAAGCATAGTGACCACAAACTGAATACGCTACTACCAAATATTCGAAATGTGCCGTATACACTAAGATCATTCAATGAGTTACCCGTCCCAATGGCGAACACAAATCGCTACAAAAACTCATTAATTCCATGGTGCTTAGTACACTGCCATAACACTTAATGATTTTAGTGTATGTCTCAACAGTCAATTTTAATATTTAAACTACATGATTTAATTTTAGTATATTTAAAGTATCTTATTTTTTAATGAAAGATAGTAATGCAATGTACACGTTTTAATATAAAGCGCCTCATACTGAGTTTGTTGCGTCACGGGGCGATTTTGTGTAATTTACTTAACAGTATCTTTGGTGTTGCGTTATTTTATTTAGTACAACATGTTTTATGAGTATTGTAACATAATGTTGTGTCGTATTGTAACTTGTAACATTATGGAAGTGTGTGATTTGGGGCTTTTATGGTGAATGTATGTACAATCCGACTGAAAAGTTGCAAATAATAATAAATTTATTCTTATTCTTATTCTAGGGTTTCCGTTAATCCCGCTAGCTCAGTGGGTAGGCTCGTTGGTTGCTTGTTGTTTGTTTTACAATCGGGCGACGCCGGTTCAATCCTGACAGCATGCAAACCATAGATTTTCTTTACACTTTTTTTGTTTATGTTTTCACCAAGTAATATAAACAAAATCATTTTATACTATAATGCACTGTTTGTAAATCATTTTTATTTTTGTAGTAATAATTTATTCGCCACAAAAATGAAAATATGGTCATTATATAACGGTGTTTCTAAATTTTATTTATCCAAACAAATATAATGTAATGGATATATAATTGATTAATTGTAAATATATTGTACGGTAATATATTGTAATTATATATGTGAAAACATATTGTGATCTGTCTGAATTCTGGACCTGTTTCAAATGCAACTACGACAAAAGTGGATTCCAACACAAAGAATGCAGACGAGAGTTGAACGAATGCCTAAGCCCATGCTCCAAGAAGTTCGGAAAAGGAACGAGTTGACATGGCAGTGAATAGAGTCATTGATCAATACCGGGCACCCAGTCAATATGAAGTATGAATGGGTGCCCTGCAGGACGCATGACGCTGCGTATGCGATAGGTCAAATGTGCCGATTGTATTTACATGTCGATGTAACGAATGTTGCATTATATAACTCTGTGAATGTTTGTAACATGTCAACACCTCTTGACAACATCACAGTGGTGATATCGATTACTAAGACAGGCGGTTGGAGTCATCTAACACCGGCAGTATTAACACCGAACGTCAAGTGGCATACAGATTGTTTAATGTATCGGAATAATACATAACAGAGAATGTTGTCTCAAGACCAACTTTAGTTTAATTTATGATATAGACCCTACGCCAATTGGTGCCTAACTGTAAATTATTGCTCCACCGGAACTATTAAACACTATACAACTCTACAATGGTTTAGTCATTATTGTGAGGACAGGCACGTACAAATAGGTGGTAAAAAACTAATGAACTTCAAAATATTCTAACAACACCCGCTATAAAGGTAGTTGATTTTGTACTAATAATGTATGATGCTAAGCAACGTACTTGTTAGAACCAACTAATCATAGCAACATTTATATTAAAAACATTTGACTATCAATCGACTATTATTGAACTGTACGGGTTGACCGGACAGGACGCGATATATCAAAACCAGTATCTGCCAACAAGTAACACTATTGTTTATTTGCACTATTCTTTCAGTTTAAAATCACAAATCTGCTCTGTAAACGTTCGATAATGTTGGCATGGCAAATACGTAAACGGGGTTTTAATTTCTTTTAGGAAACAACATAGTAGAATTAACATTGTATGGGGGTCACCAGCTAGTCATTGGATTATTTGTTTTGTTGAACACTCTCATCTTTGTTCCACTGACATTATTCGACATTTCATTTCCATAATAATACTAATTAGTTGTTATATGTGTGTGGCTCTATACATGTTACTAACTCCTTCGGGCGTAAGCTGATTTTTTCTAATTTTTTTCATATTCGTTAATCACTTTCCGAAAGCAGCAATAACATATGTCAACTACGTTCATTGCATTACCTTCCCTATTGCCTGGTGTGATCATTTCGCTATTGTTTCGTAGTTGTGTTGAGAGCACTAGCCCACACAAATGTACCCTGCTATGTTCTGGGAAAATGTATGGTTGTAATTAATTGTCATTCTTGGATGTAGAGAGCCCTTTGATAAAAGAATCGCCTTGTTTGCATCATCGTTTTCCACAGTTCATGTATTGCTAACATGCGCATAGATTTTGCTGCTGCCAGTTTTATAAATGCCTTTATAAATGCCTTACTCATGTTTGTCCAGCATTTCTTTTGAATTAATATCATTTGTATCTGTGCTGCGGGATTGTTTGTAATGTTCATAATCTGCAACATGTCTAGTTTGTTTGTGTTATTTCCATATCATGTGCTCGTTTACAGTATGTTCTAATACATATAAACACGTTATTTGCTCTTTTGCATTATCTGGTGAATCGCGAATATATTTACAAATTAATCTAAAATAGCGGTCAGAAGGGCGGGATATACATATATAAAAACAACATTTGACTCTCAGTTAGCTAAAGGTTTCTTTGTTCACTCAACATCTCGAGTTAATATTTTTGGGTGGCAATCTTGGTAAAATAAATCATGTTTCTTCTTTGATCGGTTCACTTTGAAATAAATGTCGGAATCGTGCTAAAATATCGTCTTTTTATGTTATCCTGCGTTAGTTAGCTTGTGTGTTTTCAGCAGGTCATAACATTTTCACAATTAATTGGACTTGCTGTCACCAAGTGGTTCGCCTGCTTAAAGGGGGAATGAAACGCTTGAACAATCATAGCCCAAACATACGAACCAGTTGCAGTACATGTCACCATGATTTGATGAGCACTGGGCAACGGTATATTTTAAAATAATTTTTCAAACTTGGCAATTATTACCATTACTATCCAGCGGCCAGTGGTTTGGGTCGCGAAATGTCAGGCACGGCCGCACACAGTAATTCAATAGGCAACGCTCCTAGTCAAATCGACAAAACGCATACAAAAACCTAAATATATAAAAATCAATAGTGTATGTGCTATAAGTATTTCGAAGCAACTTTCCACATACCTCCACGGAAGGATTCCAAGATAAAAAGCAGGTTACAGATGATAAATTTGGCGTATCCGGTGGCGGCAAACTCTGCAAGGGTCTGTGGGGATCATTTTCGGACGCTGATTCCAAGACTAAATACGACGAGCATGGAAAGACATTGAACGTCAGAACATAATTATTGGTCAAAGACACATGTCCATCTTTGATCGATTTTTCTGCATATATCAATGCACCGAGGAAGTAATAATCGGCCAAGCTGACCTGAAAACGGGACATATTGGAGCAGCAGCGGCGCGATTTGCTGGGTGGGGTGATTTGTCGGGTTCGGTGACATATCCCTACGATTATTATATAGTTCCACAGTTTACTTCTACGTCTGCATATGCATGTTCCACATTGCACCTATTTGCTTCGTGTTTACAGTGTGTTAAGATAACAGTATGACAACATTGACAATTAATGGATTTCGCGACTGTCCTAATCAGTATCGTACGTATACGTAGGGCCCTGCCTACCTGTTCGTAAAATTAGCTTGTGTACGTATAGCCCTGCCTACCTGTTCATAAAATTAGTCTGTGTACGTATAGCCCCTTGCTAACATATAACAAGCCCTGACGTCTCCCCGCGAAAAACAAAATGAAACGCGCGTGACACCTGTGTCAAACGCTCCTTGCCCTAGCGACCAATCACGAGCGCGCTGGGCGTGGCTTAAACGCGCCTGTTAGTTTTTCATAAGCGAATCCAAAGCATTTAAATTACCAAGCATAGTCACTCAGCTATACGCCATTTTGAATTTGAACTGGTAGCGTATACAATATCATTACATTCACACCTGAATAACAGAGGGCGTTGCGCGAGTGACCATGCTTGGTTATTTAAATGCTTTGGTGTATCGCAAAGACGCTCGCCGACGCACATATGTTCGAGAAGGGCGGAGTTTCGGTTAGCTAACCAACATAATTTGTTTTCACTTTGTTTTAAATCTCAATGTATAAACAAATTATTTGTTGACCAGTACAACGACTATCGTGTATAACAAGGCACCATGTTTATGTTTTCGTGCAGAAATGTTTAGTTTTGAATTAAATCGAAAAAATCCGAAAATTTACACTGTCTAGAAAAGCACGATTCAAACCACTCGCTTGGAACTTACGTATAACAAAGATGGCAATAACCAATGCTTTATTTTACTGATTTAGGCGTCGAATAAAATCAGTTGTTCAGTGTGTCTTATAAAAGAGAAGGTTTCTGTCAGTATCAACGTGTACTAAAATAGTATGTATTTAAATATATGGCATACAACAGCTGCGTTTCAGTTCCTCCTTAAAATAATCCACAATGAAATAGTTATGATTCTTACTGATTATCTATGCTAACACAGATGGCTGGCAATTTGTGAGGAACACGGCAGATTTGTTTCACGTTTACGTAACAAATCCGCAAAGATCAAAATGCTTAAGTACTATTATTAGTATTATCATCATCACCATCACCATCATTGTTGTCGTCATCATACTATCGATTGATACAAATATTGTGAATTTGTGTGTGCATGCGTGTGTGTTTGTGTCGATGTAAATTACGTTATATGTTTACAGTGAATGCAAAATATAGATAGTGATTAGATTTTCGGGCGATCTTTTTTTTACAAATTTCTGTTAAGGTAGGTCTATCCGGGCGTTAACTTTGATCCGGGTGATGTTTACGTGCATATGTAAGGCATACTATTTGGCACCAGTAGATCACGTAGTGATAAATAATATCCAGTAGTTAAATATGTCTAGTTATTTGTCGTAATACGAGCATTATAGTTAGAGTACATAATTATAATTTGCTGTATCAGATTTGTTACCAAGTATAAGAGTACGTCACGAAACGTGTGCGTGGAGGGGAAGCTGTTTTACGACATAATTTTTTTATGTCTGTGGGAAGCAAACATTTGATAATTTATGAATATATATGGACATATATATATATATGTATATATATATATATGTATATATATATATATATAAACATACATAACGCCCGGATAAATGAAAACGCGACAATCGTAGCTGGTGCTAAATGCATTCCCCTAGAAACGCGCACGCGCAGAAACGTCAACCGGATATTATTTAACGCCGGGATAAATGTAAGCGCGACAGCGACATTGAATTTGCATCAGACGTAATGAGATAGCTAGACAGATTTCAAACATAACCTAGTGGATATAACAATTATTTCATAGTCCCATAGATGGCGACACGTCGAAGCATGAACGCCAGAGGATGGCTGAATAATCAATGGCAATTTAGTATATGAATACACATAAATTCCACGTTAAAGAAAATCAAGCAAAATAGGGCAAGTCTGTTTAAAATAAACAAACTGGCACATGGGTTGTTTGCAAAACAGGTTCAATAAGTAAACAATGAAAACCATATGTTCGTTCTTACCCAGTCATCATGTGCATACTGTGAACAGGACTTGGTGATCTCGAAAGTTCATATGTACATACATGAGTACGTGTATGAATACTTACATACGTACGTACGTGCATACATACATACATACATAATACATTCACACATACACACATACACACACACACACACACACACACACACACACACACACACACACACACACACACACACACACACACACACACACACACACACACACACACACACACACACACACACACACACACACACACACACACACACACACACACACACACACACACACACACACTTGAAGTGTTCTAGATAATAAGACGTGATGCTCACGCTCGCACCGTGGCAATCATGACATGGAAGACTTGAAGTACTTCTGAAGTTGTCTTTTCGTGACAATAACAGCAATGTTGGGCGGCTGGTCTCGGTATAACACTGCACTATGGTGTGGGATACGCCAGACTAGAATTCCACAATCTGCCATTATATCCTTGTCGGAAGCGTGACTCCGATGGAAACTGAACAACAACTGTCGCGTGTGTTCATTTGAAGGTTGCACACTATGACTAAGCAATCACCATACGTGTCAATCGACGTAATCTCAAAAGTCAATATTAACTTATTTGTTTAAAATATGCATATTCACACTATCTCATCCATACTTACGAACAAGCAAACTTATGTACAAAAAACTGCTAATTTATAAATTAAACAAGTACTTCCCACTGCTCTGGAGAGGACGGGCGCACACGCGAAAGTTAGGATCGCTACTTTTGGACACCCAAGACACTGCTCGGAGAAAATACCTTGCATCAGATACCCAGAGCGAATATCGAACAGTGCCCTCCATCGCAAACGCGTGTCTACCGTCACAGCTCGGTGGAGGCTGTTTGAACACGTGCTGTCCTTGGCACGATAATCCTCTGCTCGGCTGGCCATCGACGAGTACTTCACACCTGCGCACGTGGCTGGTTGGTGTGGACGACGTCTATATGCAAAAAGTCGGCAGGCGCCTCCGTAACATACAATAACTAGAATTGTAAAGTCACAGTGGTAGATTTTTATTTAGACATTGAGTAGCCAATTTATTTTTATTTTTGGTCCTACATGAGCCATTTTGGTCTTACAACTTGCAACATTGAAGCAAAATATTATTAAATAATCATTTTAAACCTCACATTTCAATATATATATATATATATATATACATATATATATATATATACGGTGCGCTACAACGCGCCAACGGTGTCAGATTGTTTTAACTTACATTAATGGTTATAGCATAATGCGTTCATAATATGCGTTCACCTCCAAACGAATATGGGACACCACACCACCGGCAGATGAACACAAGTGCCATCTCTTCCAACGTTACCAAGTATAACGCAATAGTTCGTCTTACTGAATCCTGCCAGTGATGTTGTAGAGTCGCATCCCATCAATTTAATGTGTGGAACCCAAGAATGCTGGCAGTTGCTTGCTATGGATGTTTGGTAGTAATCTGACAAACAAGTAACTTTTGATTTGCTGAGCTGCACCACTCACCATCCAAACTTCCAATTCTTGCTTGTCGCAAATAAAGAGAAGCAGCGTGAGGTAAACGCATGTTTCTTTGTACACGACCACTGTCCTGTTGAACGTGCTTGTCACTGCATCACATGTATGTAATATGAGGCACGTGTCTGCTTTCTTCCTTCCTTAAATGCACATCTCTAACAGTTGATTTTGCGCTTTTGTTGTCTTGAAATCCCCCATCCACGACGAGTTCACATCCATCGAGCGGGTGTTTACCGTGCTCCATTATGTGATGGATGAGAAAATGAGCCAGGTCAGGCTTGTTTTCATCTAGGAACATGAAAGGACTCCACACTTTAGGCAACGGGACATCAACGTCGTTGAATTAACTTACATATTGGCCTGTTTTAGCAATTTATTTCTCTCTGACTGTTTCTTTAACTTTTGACTCTTTGGTGTAGGTGTCAAATAAAACGTCCACCCGTATAGCAGTTATAGTAACACAGCTAGTTACAGACATGTTAACAAAGGGATTTATTATGGTAGTCATTGTGACATTGTCATTTGTCGGTGCCTGGAGAACTGGAAGCACACTGAGCGTTGTGACAGGAGGATCATTGATGCTGGTAGTTTCAATGAAACTGGACCAAGATGGTACATTTTAGCTTGCACCATTGGAAATAATTAATAATACCCACGCACCACTCTCTGCAAACCAGTCTTTTACACCTATCTTGTTGTCAGGGTGGAATAGAGGGGATAGTCAAGTACCAGTGGCCAGTTTGGCATGGTGCAATGTGTGAAACTGTATCGTTTCGTGTTGGGAAACTTTTGGTCTGCCAATTGTATGATCATCATCTCATCGTTCAGGAACTGATCCTCGTTGTTGCCAGATAATCACCTGTCTACTGTAACAATGGGCGATGTTTTTCCGTCGATGATTACTTCAAAGATATCATAATTCAATAGTTATCTTGTGAAAGCACTGTGTTAAACCATTAACGCACGTTAAAACAATGTGATATGGTTGGCAGGTTACAACCCTGTCATATGAGGTTTAAAATGATTACTTAATAATGCGTTGATCAAATGTTGAAATTTCTTAGACAAAATGTCCCTTATTGGAACAAATATAAAAACGAATTGGCAGCTAAACATTATTATGCAATCAGTGACTCACGTACTGAAATGTTGGTGACATACACAGTAGGCGTTTGCCCAATTCTGTGTCAAATTTTATATTCTGCAAAAAGGCTCATAATACGCACAAAATCACACAGAGGAGTTCTTCTGCAGGTTGTGTGGTGTTGTCCATATCCACTTGGAGGTGTCAATCAAGCCGGACCCACTGACCACACAGGGGAGTCCATCTGCAGGTTGTGTGGTGTTGTCCATATCCACTTGGAGGTGTCAATCAAGCCGGACTCACTGACCACACAGAGGAGTCCATCTGCAGGTTGTGTGTTGTTGTCCATATCCACTTGGAGGTGTCAATCAAGCCGGACCCACTGACCACACAGAGGAGTCCATCTGCAGGTTGTGTGGTGTTGTCCATATCCACTTGGAGGTGTCAATCAAGCCGGACCCACTGACCACACAGAGGAGTCCATCTGCAGGTTGTGTGGTGTTGTCCATATCCACTTGGAGGTGTCAATCAAGCCGGACCCACTGACCACACAGAGGAGTCCATCTGCAGGTTGTGTGTTGTTGTCCATATCCACTTGGAGGTGTCAATCAAGCCGGACCCACTGACCACACAGAGGAGTCCATCTGTAGGTTGTGTGTTGTTGTCCATATCCACTTGGGGGTGTCAATCAAGCCGGACCCATTGACCACACAGAGGAGTCCATCTGCAGGTTGTGTGTTGTTGTCCATATCCACTTGGAGGTGTCAATCAAGCCGGACTCACTGACCACACAGGGGAGTCCATCTGTAGGTTGTGTGGTGTTGTCCATATCCACTTGGAGGTGTCAATCAAGCCGGACCCATTGACCACACAGAGGAGTCCATCTGCAGGTTGTGTGTTGTTGTCCATATCCACTTGGAGGTGTCAATCAAGCCGGACCCATTGACCACACAGAGGAGTCCATCTGCAGGTTGTGTGTTGTTGTCCATATCCACTTGGAGGTGTCAATCAAACCGGACCCACTGACCACACAGAGGAGTCCATCTGCAGGTTGTGTGTTGTTGTCCATATCCACTTGGAGGTGTCGATCAAGTCGGATAGCATAATGTTTGTAAGGGCACCAGAAGCTGGAAAAGCGACCACCAACAAAATGTCCATTGGAATAACATTTAGCTCGTCTGCAAGTCCAGGCGAAGTTGTGGCTACTGTAGTGTTTGAATTATACGCTGACCCACTGACCACCTATTTTTTTCCGCCGGGTCAATAACTTTTTTGAGTTACAGGTCCGTGTAATTGTGTACATTTTTTGGCGGGAACAAACACATTTTCACAAGTAAGCATATCAGCTAATCGTCAAAATTGGCCGTTATAAGAACCAAACTCTTTACAAAATCTAATTACTCTGAAATGTCATCGCAAAACGCGGCGCTCACGAAGAGCGTACGTAAACTGAATTATATATTGTATATACACTAAATCGCCCAGGACGTACATAAAGGCGATGTACTGTAATTTTAGTAAATCAAAACGAGACGTCGTCAGTAGCGCGGACATCGCAGCCAAACAAACTATGTTGATTGGATTTTAGGGAAAGGGAGAAATCCGCGGCGTAGAAACGTTTTGAAAGATGTGAGACGTGAAGTCCAGCTATCCAGAACGCTGGGATGAGACAAATACAATTATGTAAACAGTTGAATCATCAAGTACCGGTGGTGGGCGTGTGTTTGGTAAACATTTCTTACAATTCTAGATATCTTTATTGAGCTTGTAACTTGAGGATGCGAGTTCAAATGCAGCACAGTCTCCTGCAGCTGCAGTCGGAGTAGCCCAATGCAGGCCCGTATGATATGAGATTTAACAAGATTTAACAAGATTGCCACCCAGAGAATTAACTCTAGGTGGCAGGTGGACAAGGAAGCCCTTTGGCTTATCGAGAGTCCGACCCTTTTATATATGTGTATCCCGCCCGTCTGAGGTGTGTGTCGATTTTATTTTTAAACATATTCACGCTACTAGCACCCACACAATCAGCAGGTAATCTGTTCCATTCATTTACAATCCTTTGTGATAATGAAAACTTTCTTATATCCAATCTACTCTGCTCCTTTGCTAATGTAAGTTCATGTCCTCTAGTTCTTCTATCTTTCTTAACTGAGAAAAACATATTTCTATCAATATTTTCATAACCCTTCAATATTTTAAACACTTCTATCTGATCTCCTCTCAATCTCCTGGTCTCTAGTGTTGTTAAACCGCATTTTTTAGGCGTATTTCGTAACTAAGATCCCTCAGTTCTGGTATCATTTTAGTTACTCTCCTCTTCACTCTTTCTAGCATATCTATGTCCTTCCTGCAATATGGCCTCCACGCTTGAATACAATATTCTAAATGAGGCCTACTGTTTTGTACAACGGTATTATTAGCTCTTTTTCCTTATACGTTATGTTTCGCCTAATTAATCCAAGGATTTGATTTCCCTTTGAAGCTGCAATTCCGCACTGCTCTGAAACCTTCATATCAGCACTAATGGTTAACCCTAAGTCCTTTTCTTTTACAGTAGTACTTAGTACAATACCCCCCATTGTATATTCTACCTCTTCGTTCCCATGTCCTGTGTGGAGGCATTTACATTTCCCAAAATTGAACAGCATTTGCCACTTTTCAGACCATTTGATCAACCTGTCAAGATCATCTTGTAAATGCTGTCTATCTCCATCACTTTTAATCCTTCTAAACACTTTTGTATCATCCGCAAATTTCAACACCTTGCTTGTTATTTCATCGTCCAAATCGTTGATATATATTAAGAATATATAGGTCCTAATACTGATCTCTGTGGTACCCCACTCAATACCGATTTCCAGTTTGAAGCCTCCCCATCAACTACTACACGTTGTCTTCTGTCAATCGGCCATTGTTCCATCCAGTTTATTATACCATTTCCTATGCCATGGGCCTTTAGTTTAAGCAGTAATCTTTGATGTGGTACTTTGTCGAAAGCTTTTTGAAAATCTAAGTAGACGATATCTACTGGTGATCCCTCATCTACCCACTTAGTGATGTCTTCCAAAAACCTAAGATATTTGTTAAGCATGACCTCGCTTTAAAAAACCATGTTGAGATGGGTTTATCAAGTTTTGTTTAACAAGAAAATCCACCATGTGATCTTTAATTAGTCTTTCTAATAATTTACAAATTACTGATGTTAAACTCACTGGTCTATAGTTCTCTGACTTGTTTCTCGAACCTTTTTTTGAATAACGGTATAATGTTTGCTTCTTTCCATTTTAAAGAAACCACTCCCTCTTCTAATGACAAGTTGAAAACTGTTGCAAGCGGTATGCTAATTTGTTCTACAATTTCCAATAGTAGTTTGGGTGGAATACCATCCACTCCAGGTGATACCATTTCCGGGGTTACAATTAATTGTCCTAAATAGTCTGAATCTGCCCCCCTTGAACTTAGCCTCTGGTACTGGCAGTGAACTAATATCTTTCCTGGTAAACACTGAACTAAAGTACTCATTCAGGTCTTCTGCCATTAAGAATCCCTCTGATATTATATTTCCAGCACTATCTTCTAGAGGACCGACCTTATCTTGAACTTTCTGTTTGCTTCGAACATACGCATAAAAACTCTTGCTGTCATGTTTTATATTACTAGCTAATTGTTGTTCATAGCTTCTCTTTGAATTTCTAATTTCAGCTGTAGCTTGGTTAAGTGCTTCTTTATAACTGTTGTAGTCTTCATCATTTCCAGTACATCTATATGACTTCCACATCATTTGTTTATACTTAATTTTTCTAATGGCTTCTTTCAATAAGTGTTTCCTTTTGGACCGTTTTCCTTGTTTTTTGTACAAATTTATCGACTATGCACTTAATTTCACTCTTTAATATATTCCAGCATTCTGTTGTCGTCTTATTTTTCAGTGTGTTATTCCAGTCTATCTTTGTATCTAAAAATTTCCTCATATCCTTATACCTTCCTTTGTGGAAATTTCTCCTATACTGCTTTTTACTATTTTACCTTTCTGATTTTACTTTGATGGTAAAATGTATCTGGTTGTGATCGCTACTCCCCAGTGGCTCACATATCTTGACATTGTCAACTAATTCTTTCTGTGAGGACAAAACTAAGTCTAACACATTCTCTCCCCTGGTTGGTTCTAGCACATGTTGAGAAAGGAAACTATCTTGTACTAAAACTAAAAACTTGTGGTCCTCACTCCCCATACTCTGTGGAGATTTCCATTGTATATGCCCGTGTTTAAAATCCCCCATAATAATACAGTCCCGTTTGCTTACTTCCCTTATAGCGTTTTGTATTTTTTCATTCTCTTCTATGCTTATGTTTGGACTTCGATAAACTAACCCAATTGTTAACGTTGAGTTTCCTGTAACTATGTTACACCAAACAGCTTCTTCGCAATCTGCTCCTCTTTCTAATTTTATTTCATATGCCTGGATAGATTCTTTAATATATAAAATAACTCCACCTCCCTTTCTTCCAATTCTATCTTTTCTAAACATTACATATCCTGTCAGTCCCAATTCAGTATCTGATATATCGGTGGTGGTCCAGGATTCGGTTATATCTATTATATGAGGGTCAATATCTTCTACCATAATGTTTAGTTCATGAGAGGGTGCAATAGGTGCGTACGTACCCCTCCGCTGAGGCAATTTCTTCCCGCATCGGAAACATTGAAACATGTGGACAACCGTATGATTGGCTAGTTGCAACACACCGATTACACCCTGAAATATAATAATTAAACCACAAATGTGGTTATTTGGTTGAATAACCCATCTTTAACCAACCATCCAAAACCTGTCTGCCATACACCCTGTTGTGTAACCAGGGACCGATGTACAGAACCAATGCCTAGTTGGCCATTTTTAACATATGTAATAGGCCTTATATAGACAAAATAGATTTTAGACTAATTTTGTGTGAAATTTGATGTTAAGCAAAAAGTGACCCATACTTAACCAAAAAATTCAAATTGTGTCTAACAAAACGATAACCGTTTATATACGTGGACAAAATCTAAAGTGGTTGGAAAGGTGTGACCCACTGATTGCATTCTGAAAAATAATAGTTAACATAGTTGCTTAACTACATTTTGGTTCAATTTTGCGTTTTTCCGGACAAAAATGACCGATATATGGGCGAAACCCCAAATAGACCTACAAAAACTCCGATTCTGTAACGCGTGGCCTGTGTAGAGAACATTTAGGCAGATTTGAAAAAATGTAACATTGTTATTATGTCTTATGGAGCCATAATACGGTTTTGGTAACATTTATGTCAAATTTTACATAACAACCAGTTCGTTTTCTGACCTAAAAATCAAACATCAAAAATTCTAACAACCCATACCATAATCAGTAACCTATACAAAGAACATCTAAAATGGTTGGCTGCTTGTAACAAAAGATGCCTATGAAACTTTTCCTGAGCACTTTTCTCGACTATAACGTGTATGTTTCGTGAGCCCCGCTTTTCGCCATATAATGAATTGGACGATAATGAGTGTAAAACGCATGTTTGTAAACAGTTTTGTTGTTGGAAATAGCGTCTTCCGGTGACCAGTTTTGACTATAAGCAGACGTGTAGATGAGCTACTGATGTTAACTGATGCAATATCCCAAAAACAATAGGCGGTCACGCGGACCAGTCACTCAAAAAGTTACTGATCCGACGGCAAAATAGGTGGTCAGTGACCACCGCGTTTCGAACTCTGATACATACAAGCACACAAGCATATACATGCATACACGCATGCACGCATACACTCATACACTCATACACTCATACACTCATACACTCATACACTCATACACATATACACACATACACTTATATACTCATACACTCGTACATACATACACTCATACACTCATACACACATACACACATACACACATACACACATACATATTCACACACACGCACACACGTACACACGCACACACGCACACACGCACACACGCACACACGCACACACGCACAAACGCGCACACGCGCACACACATACGCACACACACACATACATACTCATGCGTACACGCACACATGTACATACGTACACACATACACACATGTACATCCATGTACACACTTACACATATACACTCATACAAACATAAACACATACACGCATACACACATACACACACGCACACACACGTATGCCACATACACACATGTACACACATACACACACAGACACACAAACACACAGACACACAGACACACAGACACACATACACACCATACACACATACACACATACGCACATACGCACATACGCACATACGCACATACGCACATACGCACATACGCACATACACACATACACACATACATATATACATACACATCCTCTTACTTATACACTTACGTACATACATAATTTACAACATTTAGCATGTTATAAACTGAATATGGTCAGGTAAAACATGAAAAAACTATACATAAACACTTGAACGTGACATTGGCATTTGACACCTTTCAACCCAACTTACAGAGTTACGATTCGTGAAATGGCTCATGTTGGACAAAAAATAAAAACAAATTGGCTGCTCAATGTATGTGTTGTATATCAGCCATTAATTCTAGTCAGTATGGTCCAATTATGATGTTATATATATTTTTAATTTTCAACAAATATTCTTAGATGGTAACTCCTAACTGACACATATGTATTAAATGATCATAAGCTATCAATAAAACAATTTTTTTCGATTTTGTTTCTCAGACTGTTTGCGCTCGCGCATTGTGCCGTTGTTTTCGTGAAACTTGGTAAGACCAGTAACTTTTTGAAGTTGCTGGTCCGGCTGACCAGCACCTTGTTGGGGTTAAGGTCGAACACTGGTACGTATGTGTGAAGAGTTATTCACTTTACATTGAAACTCCCGAACTAAGCAACGCACACTGCCAGCCTGAGTGTACTGGACGCTATGCAATATCATTGGTTACTCACGATTTCGTCTCTTCAAATGGACAAATATTGTAGTTCAGCTTCGCACTTAGTAACGCTAGCAACGAGTGTACACACGAACTGGTTTTGCTTTAGTTTAATACGCCTAACCTGAAACAATCAACAACTGTTTTGCTTCGTGGCGTGGTATGTTGCCGAGCTTTTTGTCTTAATTGTTTAAATCGAGAAAGACAACTTCTGAGGTACGCAAGGCAACCAACAGCATGGAAACCAAGGTACGTGCACGGCTGTTAACGCAATTGCACTATCAGCATGATGTTTTCAATTTAGTGAATTAATTAGTATCGCGTCTTGTTTATTCCAAGGATGATGTTAAATTTGCCATTTTTGATATTTTCTATACACAGATTTGTTGTATGCAAAATGATGGCAAATTTAACAAATTGGAATTATATTGGAAACGGTGTAGACACGGTGAACAGAGTAATCTT
>OZ023213.1:26821663-26849163 GCA_963995525.1 Escarpia spicata
TGTTGGCGGTCCAACTTGACTGATGCATGAAAGGCCTCAGGCCACTCCGCCTAGAACTCCACCTGCTGGTTGTTGGCAAGTTCAACTGCCTGGTCAATACTGATGGCCTCGTTCATCATCCCTTCTGTAGTTGCAATGTTGATTAGGTCCTTGGGATGCTCCTCTGGGTTGAGCGGGTCAATGCACACATCCAGCTTGTCACGGAGAGCTCGGCGGTCCACCCCATCTGTCTTGATTCATGCCTTGCTCTCCTCCTTATGCGTCATCTGCACGTATACTGCCAGAGTCCCGCATCTCCCCGAGGCCACTGTTGGGTGAGAGGCAGTCGTAGAAGCTGTAGGCCCAGGTCTTGATGCTCTCCGGGTTTGTTGTCGACCCCACATCGCCCTCAGCAATATAGTTATTGGCAATAGTTTTTTGTGACGCAATAGTAACACATAATGTCAGATTACGAATTAATAAATAATACTACATGATGAATAACCATGGATATAGTTATCACAATCATTATCATGACCATAATCACTATAGGCGCACCTGGTCCATGTCCCTTCTTCATCCAAGTCGTCTCAGATGCCGTTCCACAGTTCAGCCCGCAGATGGATCGTGTGATCCCCTTTCATGAGGTCCTCACGCATAGAATCGGGCAGTCGCTCCATCATGCGGACGTACGGAACACCACAGTGGAGTTACTGGTGATGCTTGGCTGCGAAGAAGAGAGGGAGACACTCCTCAACACACTTGATGTGTAGGGCATAGTTACTTGGAAAACGAAAGAGGGCGTTGTATTGAGTATTGCTTGTGTGATATAGTGAGATGAATGAGATTATAGTATATCCTGTACTGAACTAGATGATTGTAAAGTAGCTAGTTTTATCAATTATATCATGATGTGTTCACCTTCTTGCTCTGCTCGGACAAACTTCATGCATAGGAGGGTGGGTCGGATGATGTCATCGATCTTGACCGTCCTGCTCTGTGTGCTGAGAGTGTCCAGATGCTTCTGCAGCTCCTCCATAGATTATATGTCGACCTCAGGAGGTGGTGCTGGATCTGGGGTGAGGATTGGGCGCAGGAGCTCTTCGGTGAGCATCACAAGGGCGCGGAAATTTTGCGGATACTTTTCCCGGAGAGCATTTAGTCATTTTTAATTGAAATTATTTATGCATTGTGTATGTCCCTCGTTGTTGGGATAAATTAAAACAAACGAGATTTCAGTAACCTTTAAATTTTTTCCCTGGTATCATGACCTTTGACAGTGTTCCTGATCTCAAATTACCAAAGTAACCTAAAAAATGGATTGTTCATGACAACTGTAGCTGAAAAATGGTATCACTCATGACTCTAGGCCCATTGGTTAAAAAGTAATTTTTCTATGGGCACCGGCGGCCATCTTTGATTTCTCGGATTGTTCAAGGCTAGCCTCTTTATATCCGCCTGATATTCGTTATAGAGGTCCTAATGATGTAGAATCCAGCGAGAAATAAACTATATAAGTCCATGCAGGGTTAGGCCCAAAAATCAGCTTTGACTGCCTGACTAGATTTCTACTTCAGGACTGTGCGGGTAGTAGATAAAAGATACGGTTTCTACACCCCGAAGATGTGAGTAGTAGATACAATGTACAATTTCTACATCCAGAAAGTGCAGGTAGTCGATAACATGTATGATTTCTACTCCCCGAACGTACGGGGGTTACACACATTAACGTATAGGTTCTACAATGCCACACTTTAGATATTCATAATAAAATGATCAAAGTAAATTAAGACGGTATGTTCCTATACCCGGAATTAGCCAGCGTAATAATTTGTAACAGGACGTATTTCGTGTTGAACGTGGGGAAATGAGAAATTGTTGAACATCAATAGGTATTGCGATTAAGTCAGCCAGCCTCGGCATTATGGCCAATAAAGTTTGTTTTGAATGAATGAATGAATGAATTTATTTCAACAACAGTAACAACATCACATATACAGTACATAATATTAATTAATATAATTTTTTGAAAGAAGGGTAAAACAAAAGTGTAATACTTATGATGTTTACCCTTTGCAATGATTAACTTATAAATACATAATAATTCTGGAAAAGACAAAGTGCAAAATAAGAAAAACAAATTATAAATGCAACAACACAAATGTAATGTAAGATCATAGTAGATGAAATCTGCAAACTATGCCTATTAAAATGATTGTTTACTGAAATGAATAACTTTAACGCATCTCATTTTGTTAACATTAAACTTAACATTCATGTCAATTACCTTGTTGATGTGACTATTTTTACAAGGGTTATTTAGGAATTTAATACGTATAATACATATTATTCAATAATTTAGCTGTATGATCCTTTTTGAATTGGTGTAATAGAGGGTAGCTTTTCAACCAACTGGAGCGGACGTCTTCTACAACAAAACGTGATGACGTCACGACTTACAAAACGTTTGTCTTTGGTCTCCTCATCTCAATCAATATCAGTTGAATTTATATCAACAAAATTAATTTTATCTTTTTCGGATGGTCAGTTTGGTTTTAGGCCTGGGGTTGGAATCACGGATGCCATATTTGTCACCAGGACCCTATGCGAGAAGTACCGAGAGAGAAGTAAACCTCTAGACATGATGTTCGTCGATCTTGAAAAGGCGTACGACACCGTACCTCGCGAAGTAAATTGGAGATGCACCAGGAAGCGGAACATCCAGGAAGCTTATATAAGAATAGTGCAGGACAAGTACCTAGGCGCTACCACATGTGTGAAATCAAAGCGAGGGACCAGCGAAATATTCGAAGTCGGCATTGGCCTCCACCAAGGTTCAGCGCTTAGCCCGTTCCTAATCATCATGCTGGTTGACACGATATCTCAGGAAGTGTGCTCTAAACCACAATGGGAACTACTCTATGCGGACGATCTGGTAATCATCGACACAACATATACAACTCAACGGAGAAGCCCTGAGGAATGTAGACCATTTCATACTTATATACTTTGTTTACCTACATTGGGTCATGTTATACACCTATGAAATCGTAAAATCTAACTGTGGTGTGGAGGTTGAACAAGGTCACCATCAAAAGATACATGCATTTTTGAAATTGTGCCATTCCGCAGATTGTAGGTGATGTTATTCTTCTACGGAATTTTTGCTTCACCCGTGCATTGGGAAAATAGCTGATGGTGGATGCCACACTCAATGTTGAATTGGAATGTAATTTTGAGGGTCACAAACTCAATCTTGTGTCAAAATATTTGTATTAATTAAATGATATGTTCTTGTGCACAGGACAGCCTCTTCACGTCCTATGTCCACCCCGAGCCATCTGGAGTGGGCATCTGCTGATGACCCAGTTGACTGGTCAACCAAATAAAAGCTTGTTACGCTATGCGCTCTGAATATTGCTAAAGAGCATCCAGGGTTATTGGAATATCTCAGTGATATTCCTTTGGCAGAATATATTTTTCATTGCCTTGGACACCATGCACGCTGCAACTCTATTTCCAAAGGGCAATAGTGATGCGTTCCGGGAGTTGAAGTGTCGCGAATCCATATCCAAATGTATGTGCGAATGATGTGGTTCCTTCGTGGTATGAAATTTGGCTTTGCAACCCTAATGGACGGAAATGCAAATAGCTCCTGTGTATTGGTAACATCGCTCCTGTGTATTGGTAACATCGCTCCTGTGTATTGGTAACATCGCTCCTGTGTATTGGTAACATCGCGATGAAATTATTTCCAGTTTATTGGCACATTGTTGTCCAATGTTACTTTCCTCAGAATCCCGTTACCACGCTTCTCTCTTGTGGATTATTTGATCCTGTTGGCGATGTGCGGAACGAAAATGTTTGCATACTCATCAAACGTGGTGATGTTGGTTGATGCACCTTTTGACGGCGATGCTGGTTTATGCATCTTTTGACAGTGACCATCACCCTTCACGTTTAACCTTCGCTCCTCACTTAGACCACCACTTTACAATTCTATGCCTTGCCTCATTTTGACAGGGATACAGTACACATAGATGCATAACATGGCCTGGTGTAGGTAGACAAAATAGATATGCAAACATTGTAATTGCACAACGTCTGCGGAATAGCACACTTTTGAACATTCATCATTTGGTGGTATCTTTGCTTGACCTTCACTTCACACTTACTGTACCACTTGATAGCTCCCCATGATATCCCGTATTTACGGGCAGATAATAGGATTTTCAAAGGTATATGGCGTGGCTATGAGTAGATAGGTAACGTATATAAGCCACCATTGGTTTTGTATAACGTTTACGGGATGGCGTAATTTCGAACATCAGTTACTTGACGGTGATACTGTTTGATCGTCGCTCCACACAAACTCCATCAACTAACACCTCCACGTCATATAACATTTTGACTAGAAGAAATTGTTTTCCCATTTTGTTTTTAAATAAAGTATATGTGCAATCACTGTAATTTTAATACGGAAGCGCACAGTTTCGAAAAATTATCATTTGACGGTTACCTTGTTTGACCTTGGTGTCACGCTTACTGCTTCACTTGGCAGTTCTAAGACAGACCTCGTTGTGGGGGTGATATTTTGGGCTTTCAAATTATATACCATTTCGGCGTTTTGCTCGTACGGGGAGGGGGGCATTTAAGTTGGCGCGTTAGGCAGTGCCTACCGCTTGCCTATTGAGGAGATACACACGAAAAGCGTGAGGTTATATTGGTCAGAGCTAATTAGCATATTCATGTGACAAATTTGCATACCATGATTTGTTCACAGACGCGTAATAATAACAAGATACCATAAAAACATTTGCTTGGACACCTTATTTTGATTGTTTTGGATGTTTACTATTCGATATATTCAGGAAAACAGTATTTATTTTAATGGAGATGACTAATTTGCATAGCAATGAGTTTATACAAAAACGCTCAAGGGTGCCTACGTGGCACCCGTCGGATTATTGGTCTAGAGGTGTAGAAGGTCGCGAAAATGAAAAAAACACCGTCCGGACCCTAATGTACGCTTCACTGGCTAACGTCCGGACTATGTTGAATATTTCTCGCGGCAATGTGAATCTCACCAGAAATATCCAATTGCACCCCACCGTGAAACTCGCCAAACACACTTCGGTAGTTTCGTATTTACATTACTGAACTAAGTAGACTATTCCATGGTTAAGCCACTCTAACAGAGACTGCATGTTTTCTTAGGTTTATTTTTTTCTTTGATTAAATCAACAAAGAGTGTCTTCTATTTCCTAATATTAGTGACACATTCTCCCATTTCACGAGGTCTTGTGCATATTAATTATCGCTCAATTCATCAATTTTTCTATAAAAGTATCTAATGTCTCCTCTTAGACTTTGATGTGTTAGTGTGAGTATCTTCTGTAACTTCAGTGTATCTCTATACAGAGGCTGTATGATAAGTTTCTCATACCATTTTGTTTTTGTGATCTTCTGTGGACGTTTTATATTTTTTTTTTTATGATCGAGTTGCAACTGCATCATTTAACAAGATATTACATTTTAAAGATTGCTATGCAAAGCTCCAGATGGCATGTTGGCATGTGTACTAGGAAGCCTTAGGCAGAAAATATCTTGACATGTGGCATTACAGGTATTATCTAAAAGTCAACAATGCCTTCCTTGACTTTGGTTTATGAATATATTGTTATCACACAATGCGCTTCTACAAACAAATAACACCACACAAGTTATGCAATTATAATAATAACAATA
This sequence comes from Escarpia spicata, assembly GCA_963995525.1. Lineage (NCBI taxonomy): Eukaryota > Metazoa > Annelida > Polychaeta > Sabellida > Siboglinidae > Escarpia > Escarpia spicata. The sequence continues at coordinate 26,827,391 of OZ023213.1, forward strand.
TAATATCAACATGCGCAAATATAGCATTTCCTTTCCTTGTCATCTTCTCAATGCCATGTAGGACAGTTGTGGAAGATACTATGTGTCAATGCATTTCTTAGTAGACATCTTAGATATGTGTACACAGCAGTGATCTCAACACCCCTTGTACTCAGGACAGGTGCAAGAGATGGCTGGGAATATCCTGAAACAAGCCCATTGTAGGCAACTATCAACACATCAATAACACATCAAGACAAACAGTTTAGTACTAACAATAAATTATAGTTAAACCTAATCTCGGTAGGTCAGAATGTAATGACCAGATCATCTATGCTGTCGTTGTATGATTCTACCAAACAGGTAGTTTGATAACATTTACAAACTTGAGTCAACAGAAAATATAGTGTCATATCCACATAATCGGTAGTGGTTTTATGATCACTCCCATACATTCAGTGGTAACACAGAAACCATTTCAAAAGTATTCAATGCATTGGTAAATACGTTGCCAAACTCATGTGCATCAATCTTAAACATAGAGAATTTATCAAACATAAAGAAGCTATAAAAATATACGAAACTCAATATTGTAGATAGTTACATTAAAATAAGAAATAATAATGTAGAATAGAATATTCATGTGTACACGGTATAATACCGTAAACTGTACATGTAAAGCCTGTTTTCAGCCTGTTTGTTACTTGCTTGAAGTCGGCTTCAAGCTTGTTGCCAAAGATTTATGTGTAAATCATGTATCAGGCAATTTCTTCACCTTTTAAAATCATAAATAAAATTTAGTAATGCCAGAAAGTTGCTAAAGATACAAAATCTGTTTACATAAAGTCATGTTATATAGTGTAAACTATTGTAACATCTTGAAAACCAAAATGGTTTTAACGAGCCACAATCTGTTCATGATTTAAACATTATCAGTTTAATCTGAATGTTCTGATTCAAATATGTTTGCATTACACGCTCAACTGCAATATCGATGTTCACAAACAACCAATGCTCACATTATATTTAAATACGGCAGTTCATTAAAACACAATTGTGCATATATGATGTTAAAGTAGATATACTTTATGCTATCACAACAACTTGATTTTACAATAAACGGTGATCAGACATGGTATGTTTCCGTTTCAGGGAATTGCTTGTGTGAAAATATGATCAGCTCAATCACATTAGTAACTTATTAACTGGTGTAATGTCATATTAGACACAGACACTGTGCAGGTCTTGTTCAACTTGTCACCGGGCTGCAACCACGCAAGTGCGACCTTGGCGCCCCTTTGAGTAAGATGGCGGAACCCTTCCCTCAGATTCCTCTTCATCATCTCGAGATGCACTCAAGAAGTTGACATCGGCAGCGACGACCAGAACGGCCGGCATAACCACAATGCCGATACACCCATGGCAATGTTCATTGTCTCCGTGTCTGCTTTCATCATGCCAATCGAAGCCATCACTTTCTCTTTCTCCGTCTTTGGCTCATCCTCCGGCACGAATATAGTCACTTCCGCTCCGATCATTGTGGGACAAGATCCGTGGTAGAAACAACAAGAAATCAATCTAGTAACACAAATATATACATTTTCTCTCCAGTCGCTGTGGGGCAACATCCATGCTAGAAATAACATGAACTACATCTAGCACAACAAATATAGACATTTCCTCACCAGCCGCTGTGGGACAAGATCCACAGTAGAAACAACAGGAAACACTTCCGGTAACACAAATATAGTCACTTCCGCTCCGGTCGCTGTGGGGTAGGATCCACGGTAGAAATAACAGAAAATATATATAGTAACAGTACATCAGAAACTTTGTATTGCAACAAATGACAAATATAAACAAATAAAACCATTTTATTTAAAATTCATGGCACTCAACTGTTGTAACAAAGCTGTCAAGTATTAGCTATTATTGAGAAAATAACACTACAGCATTGATTCCGCAAAACTAACATTTAAGTTTTTCAGAGTAGTTTCACTTGTATTAGTGTAAAATGCATGCTCCAAAAAGCCAGGTTCACTGTTGTGTGTTTTATCATTTGAACACGAGCAATCTTATTCACAAAAGTTTTTTGAAAAAATCTATGCCGTTGTTGACCTACATGTGCCATTACGTACCTACACGTGCTATTATTGACCAACAATTTTCTAGACAAAATGCCAGTTTTGTGGAAACAGGGAAAGACTGAAAAATACCTGGCACATAGACGTGGAAGCGGAGAAGGCAAAAGTAGCATGGAGATGGAAACAATTAGAAAAGGAAGCCCCAAACCATGTCCAGTTGAAAGCAGTCATTACAAACCTACGCTATGCTACAGTTAGCAGCAAAGAACATAAGCCACGTGACTAGATTTGAGGTCAATTACATCGTAATTAATAATTAATGGAATTGGTATTTTGTTTTCAAAAGTTCTGTACATGGAATTGGTACGTGTAAAGCTGTACTAGTTGGTGTTGGTATTTCAATATGGAAATGATAATTTAATTATGGTATGGTATTGGTAAGGAATTGGTATAGTATGTATTTGGTATGATGTAATTAGCCACCAAATCTGCACGTGACAACTCTGACCTTGTCAGACTGGTGTTCCATGGTGGTGTCGTATATGTGGGGGAAGTCCTGTCACTTTGCAACTGTAATAGGGTTTAAACCATGTTTTTACATCTAGTGCATCGCAAATCAATATCACATTTGGCTAACAAAAAAGTGGAACTGTGAAAATTTGCTAAAAATTGTATAATTCATAGGACTCTGAAACAAAATACTAGTAGACATTCACCTGTTGTCACTGCACATGAACTGAGGATTGACCATATGCCTCAGGGAATAGCATAATCTGTAGCCGGAACTGGTTGTGCAGGTCAACGGAAGACAGAAATACATCCCAACTGGGGTGAGTCTACAACGTGTGGCACATGTCCTGTTTAATTTTCTGCACAACAAAAACATACAAATGTATGGTAGATAAGGTCATACAGTAAATGTACAAGTAAGCAGCACATAAGATAAACAAAACTTTATAATTAATAATAATAACAATATACGTTATTTATACACTCATATCCAGAGTAGGACTCCGTTCAAGGATGTTGACAACTAATAGCTACTGTAATGCAGATAATAGAACTAAACGTATAAAAAAGACTAGACCTGCTTTAAATAAAAACCTAAGATAAAAGTGTCAAGACATACATAAAAATAATAATAATAAATAAATAAATAAACAATAAAATATAATGAGTAAATTAAATAATAGGTTAGTTAAGCTAATTAAACGTATAAAAAGGCTACATCATTAAAATATAAAATGTACTAAACAAACCTAAGGTAAACATATCAAGACGTACATAACAGATAATAATAATCAATAAATAAATATACAATAACATATTAATGAGTAAATAATTAAAACAATAAGTTAGTATAATAGTACAAAATAACAGAAATAATAAGAACTACTGTGTGGAGAGTGAAAGGTATAGAGAACTATACGTTAAAAGCAAACTTGAAATAATGAGGCTTAAGACGCGCTTTAAATGTGTTCATGCACTCGGTCAGACGCAAATATATGTACGTGAACGTTTGCACATGGCAATAAAACGGAAATATATATAAACATGCAACCTTTATATACGCTGCCATGTTTGTATGTCTATCTGTGTTGAAATAGCCAAATAAAAATACAAGAACCTGTCCTTGGACACAGATAATAAACCGGTGCAATTGATAAAGATACTTACATGAATCCATCCCAACTGGACAACATCATTGTCCACTGCATCCTGTAACATCTGGATCTTGCCAAGGGGTGTAATCTCGCAAGTGTCTCTCTACTTGAACGGATACCACTATATGGGTAACTTCATAGTGATTCTAAAAATATAAACAAAAATATTGTTAGAAATGGAAAAAGACGACCTTCTGGCAGAATTGTGGGCATGTCGATTCGCAGTTAGAAGAGAAGATGACGATTAGGTTGCTGGAATATAGCAACAGGCCCAAGAGAAATGCTATGTATAATAGGCTACAAGAGTCTGGGAGATTCGCAACAAATCCGGGAAAATCCCGGAAAATACATGTTTTGACGCAGGCGTCTTTGATGAGATTTGGATTTCGCAGGCGGTACATTTTCGTAAATTTCTTTACTCAAAACAACTTTTGTAAACTGACAGTTTGTTTGCAGAAATGTGGAGAAATATATGTTAAACAATTTGCACATAAATATCTTACGGAAGAATTTGATCAGGTTTTAGTTAAAATTTAAAAACCGATTGGACCCACGATTATTGCTCCCTCCAGTATACACAGAGAGAACGACCCGAGCGCTCGTGGTTGGCGCCAGTGCACCACACGCTTCACTTTCCTATGCAATACCGACGTTACAAGTAAATCGTCCCCATACAAACCTCGTCACAGAACACACCGCAAATGACGCCAATGGTCTCATGTTGCTGGGATGCATTTTCGTGAACTACATCGCAAAAACATTCAAAAATAGAAGAAGGATATACGATTGGAGTATACGACGATATTTTCGATAGCTGCGTAGCCTCGATTGCACCCCCACCTAAGCGATGAACCGGGTACTAAAGCCTAACACCTAACTCTGTTGGGGCTGACCAACCTTCAGAAAATATTCTGACCCAAAATGGTCGTTTTTATTTTATTAATACATGTATTCAGATAGTCCATCATAGCATTGCGGTTAATTACTGTGCCATAACATGCACACAAATCCAAAACAAATACACGCGTTTTTTCCAAAACATCTCGTTGTCACTTGGTCCCTTTTGTTATTTCACGGCAGCATTATCATCTATTTTGAAATGTTTGATTATACGTCTAGAATTAAAACTGACAAATCGTCATTGGCTTAAATATTCCAGTAACACTACATAACGAAATCATGACTGTACTCTGCGAATCTGTCTGCATATCATCACACGCATCTCCAATACAACATCTCACCATGCACAGATATCACGTGTGTTAGTTGTCATACGTTATAAGGGAGTAAAAGGTAAGGTGTGTGACAAAAGCTGGCTACACAGACATGACACTAAGGCCGTGTTCACACTGGTAATTTTTAGCGGACGCGCGTACGGATCGGTGGAGGCTAGATGAGCGGCTTGGCGGACTACATTAATATCCATGAAGTAATGACGCGTACTTTCGCACGTGCTCCGTTGGCGACAAAGTGGTCATTATTTCGCAGGGAGATATGTAGGTGGGCGTTTCCCCACAAAATTGAAATATAAATGTCATGATACGAGACGGTTCAGACCCTATTACAATAACATATGTTGCATTAAACACATTAATATATACAATGAAACCTGTCCATAACGGTCATCGTCGGGACTGCGCAAAATTACCGTTATAGGCAGGTAGCCGTTATGGAGAGTTTCATGACTTGGATACTCACTAGGTGGAGCCACAGTATTGTGAATGTTACGTTTGGTACTCTCGTGAACAATATACACCTAGAGTTAACAATAATATTAAATAATACACTACACAACTTGCTATATTTAATTGATGTTCCTTTTTTCTTTTGGGCCATGATAAAATCAATCACGCCCTCCAAGTAAAGGCGAACGGAAAAAGCTTTGATGTCCAAAAGGAAACAAGTGGGTGTGAACGAGTGCAAGGAAGCGTTGGCCCAGATTTGCTCAGGGGATTATAAATACAATTTGAGCTGCCTACGGGCCATTGTAATATTTACCTAGGCAGACTCTCCAGCTACGCCAAGCCACCTAGGTAAATATTACAACGGCTCGCCTCCATCTGTGGCTACATGCTCATGGCTTCTCTGAGCTCACTTCCATCTGTGGCTACATGCTCATGGCTTCTCTGAGCTCACTTCCATCTGTGGCTACATGCTCATGGCTTCTCTGAGCTCACTTCCATCTGTGGCTACATGCTCATGGCTTCTCTGAGCTCACTTTGGACATCAAAGCTGATTCTATTCCTCTTTGCTGAAGTAAAGGAGCCACATAGCGGCTGCAACAAGCTGGTGACATGACTCGATTGCAATTTGATAGTCCCGCGTACACACGATGACACGTACGCGATGACGTTTTATTCAGGGAAATTATGGATTCCAAGCGAGCAAGCGGCAGGTTGACTATGAATGGTTATGTCCAAATTAGCTGACCGTTATACGCAATAAACAGGTTACCGTTATGTACAGGTAGCAAACTAATAGGAAGTCATTTGGGACTTTCAAAAGTGACCGTTATATCCAGGTTATCGTTATGGACAGGTTTTTCTGTACAACCAAACACACACAGGAATAATAATCCCAGCCAATCAATGTAAGTCGTTCATATGTCTTCAACACGACATCCAGAATAACAATACCTTTCGTAGACATCTACCAAACAAAAATGTACATTCCACTGCCATTAACCCATTGCTATACACCTAGTGCGCTATAAAAAAAAAACATATATAGCAGGTAATTACAATTACGTAGCCTCTCGTGCTCTAACATTCATATAGTGGATAAGAGTAAAATATCCATCTAACCATCTATTGTCAGAAACTAGCAAAGTTCTGAATCAATATCCCTATTAGTATATATTTATGATCATATCACCAAGACAAGTACACACACACACACACACACACACACACACACACACACACACACACACACACACACACACACACACACACACACACACACACACACACACACACACACACACACACACACACACACACACACACACACACACACACACACACACACACACACACACACACACACACACACACACACACACACACACACACACACACACACACACACACACACACACACACACACACACACACACACACACAGGTATACTATATACACAAATCAATTACAATATATACCTGCCCACAGTCGGTCATGCGGTTACCCGTGGCTGTGATACCGAATACTCGGAGTACCTATAGTACAAGCACGTGTTTTAGAATCGACCGTAACATAGAAATTGCTACTGCCATTTATTGTCTACAGTATATGCAGTAAACACAAGTCGTGTATTGACGCAATAGCCAATAGTAATGAAATATACTGTATCAGCAATAGGCACCATTCTATACTATTCGCTTGCAGCAATGCTTCAGTACAATCAGAATGTGTATCCATTAACCTTCTCGTTCTCTGACATTCACGTGTTGGCACCAGCAGTACATAGCTAAACTATACCTTGTCAATATGGCAACATGTGTCAATATGACAACACGGCTATGTCACAATTAACTAACGAACTAAAAACATTGCATTGCTACATATCCGTATTACAGTACAATACACCTTCTGCAGGGATCCACGGCAGACCCGTTATCAAATGGAAGGTGTCGTAATCGTTATAAAGTAGATGTCTACGAAATATATTGTTATTCTGGGTGTCGTGTTGAAGACACATGGAAGACTTACATTGATTGGCTGGGATTATTATTCCTGTGCACGTGTTTTGTTGCATATATGAATCTGTTCACTGTAACATATGTTATTGAACTTATTGTTGCAGGGTCTTGTTTGCCGAATAAAGTGTTGAAATCTGAACCACCTCGTATCGTGACATTTACGTTTGAGTTTTGTGGCGAAATGCCCACCTACATATCTCCCTGCGAAATAATGACCACTTAGTCGCCGACCGAGCACCTGCGAAGTTACGCGTCATTACTTCATGAATATTAATGAAGTCCGCCAAGCCGCTAATCTAGCCTCCTTAGCGATTCACTTATGAAAAACTAACGGGCGCTTTTAAGCCACGCCCAGTGCGCTCGTGATTAGTCGCTAGGGCTAGGGGCGTTTGACACATGTGTCACGCGCGTTTTTTTTTTCGCGGGGAGACATCAGGGCTTGTTATATATGTTAGCAAGGGGCTATACATACACAAACTAATTTTACGAACAAGTAGACAGGACCCTACGTATACGTACGTTCATCCAGATTATATTATTTAGCGTTACATTTAGATTGATACTGATTAGGACAGTCGCGAAATCCATTAATTGTAAATGTTGTCATACTGTTATCAGATGTTACAGTAAACTGTGGGACTATATAATAATCGTAGGGATATGTCACCGAACCCGGCAAATCTCCGCACCCAGCAAATCGCGCCGCTGCTGTTCCAATATTCCCGTTTCCATGTCGGTTTGGCCGAATATTACTTCCTCGGTGCATAGATATATGCAGAAAAATCGATCAAAGACTTTGACCAAGAATTAAATTCTGACGTTCGATGTCTTTCTATGCTCGTCACATTTGTATTTGGTCTTGGAATCAGCGTCCGAAAATGACCCCCGCAGACCCTTGCAGAGCGTGCAGCCAGCGGATACGCCAAATTTATCATCTATAACCTGTTTTTTTTCTGGGAATCCTTCCATGCTTCCAAACACTTAGTATATTCAGTAGCCATGCAGTGCATTTGATTTATATATTTAGGTTTTTGCATGCGTTTTGTCGATTTTGCTAGGAGCTATGCTGCGTTGCCTATTGAATTACTGTGTGCGGCCGTGCCTGACATTTCGCGACCCAAACCACTGTCCGTTGGATAGTAATGGCGATAATGACCAAGTTTGAAAAATTATTTAAAATATACCGTTGCGCTGTGCTCATCAAATCATGGTGACATGAACTGTGAATGGTATGTTCTTATGTTTGGGCTATGATTGTTCAAGCGTTTAATCCCCCCTTTAAGCAAGTCCAATTAATTGTGAACATTTTATGACCTGCTGAAAACACACAAGCTAAATGACGCAGGGTCACATAAAAAGACGAGATTTTAGCACGATTCCGAAATGTGTTTCAAAGTGAACCGATCAAAGAAGAAACATATGACTTATTTTACCAAGACTGCCACCCAAAGAATTAACTCGAGAAGGTGAGTGAACAAAGAAACCTTTGGCTTATCGAGAGCCAAATGTTGTTTTTATCTATGTATATCCCGCCCTTCTGACGGCTATGTTAGATTAATTTGCAAACATATTCGCGATTCAGCAGATAACGCTAAAGAGCAAACAATGTGTTTTTATTTATTAGAACATAGTGTATACGAGCACGTGATATGGAAATAACACAAACTAGACATGTTGCAGATTATGCCCATTACAAACAATCCAACAGCACAGATACAAATTATATTAATTCAAAAGAAATGTTGGGCAAACATGAGTAAGGCATTTATTTAACTGGCAGCAGCAGAATCTATGCGCATGTTAGCAATACACATGAACTGTGGAAAACGATGATGCAAACAAGGCGATTCTTTTATCAAAGGGCTCTGTACATCCAAGAATGACAATTAATTACAACCATACATTTTCACAGAACATAGCAGGGTACATTTGTGTGGGCAAGAGCTCTCAACACAACTATAAAACAATTGCGAAATGATCACAACAGGCAATAGGGAAGGTAATGCAATGAACGTAGTTAACATATGGTATTGCTGCTTTCGGAAGTGATTAACGAATGTGAAAAGATGAGATAAAATCATCTTAAGCCCGAAGGAGTTAATAATATTTATAGAGCCACACACATATAACAACTAATTAGTATTATTGTGGAAATGCAATATTCAATAACAAGCGATGTCAGTGGAACAAAAGTGAGAGTGTTCAACAAAACAAATCGTCACAAGACTAGCTGGTGACCATCATACAATGTTAATTCTACTGTGTTGTTTTCTGAAAGAAATATAAAATCCCTTTACGTATTTGTCATGTCAATATTATCAAACATTTACAGAGTAGATTTGTGATTTTAAACTGAAAGAATAGTGCAAATAAACAATAGTGTTACTTGTTAGCAGATACTGGTTTTGATATATCGCGTCCTGTCAGGTCAACCCGTACAGTTCAATAATAGTCGCTTGATAGTAAAATCTGTTTAATATAAATGCTGCTATGATTACTTTGTTCTAACAAGAACGTTGCATAGCATCATACATTGTTAGTACAAAACAACTGTCTTTACAGCGGGTGTTGTTAGAATATTTTGAAGTTTGTACCACCTATTTGTAAGTGCCTGACCACACATTAATTCTACCATTGTAGAATTATGTAATGTTTAATAGTTTTGTCGAAGAAATAATTTACAGTTATGCACCAGTTGGCGTAGGGTCTATATCATAAATTAAACTAAAGTTGGTCTTGCGAGAGCATTCTCCATTGTGTATTATTCCGACACATTAAACAATCTGTATGCCACTTGGTGTTCAGTGTTAATACTGCCGGTGCTAGTTGACTCGACCCGTCTATCTTAGCAATCGATATCATGACTGTGATGTTGTTAAGAGGTATTGCCATGTTACAAACATTCACAAAGTTATATAATGCAACAATCGTTACATCGACATGTAAATACAATCGGCAGATTTGACATATCGCATACGCAGCGCCATGCGTCCTGCTGGGCACCCATTCAGTATAAATGGGTGCCGGACACCCTATACCTGTACACTAATCGACTACCGATTGACCAATGACTCTATTCACTGCCATGTCAACTCGTTCCTTTTCCGAACATCTTGGTGCATGTGTTTAGGCATTCGTTCAACTCTCGGTTGCATTCATCGTGTTGGAATCCACTTTTGTCGTAGTCGCATTTGAAACAGACCCAGAATTCTCGCAGGCAGACGCGATTGCATTGAGCGTGCTGAGGGCGAACACTGACGCAGGAACAGAACTGGACTTGAACCAGAAAGGCACATAGGAGGACTACCTGCAACAGATTTTTGTAAACATAAATGTATCATCTTTATAATTATTTATTGTATATTTATTAATTATTTGTATATGTTTTTATTTTATTAAAGTCATTAGCCACAATATCAGGTTATATTTGTTGTATGTTATGTGTATTAAATTATTAGTATTAATACTAGCATTGCTATAGGGCCATATAATATTAAGATTTACAAGATTGTATATATATATATATAATGTGACTAAAATACATGACATATTTGCACGAATATAAAGATAATTAAGTAATATATAAAATGTTATTAAAAGATGAATAATAATAAATTAATTAAAATATACTATATAATAAATTAATTGATTAAATACATGTTCATAAAAAGTGTCCTACAGCACAGTTCCTCAGTCGAAGTAGTTTTAAGGCAAGTTTTGAATTTATTCAAAGTGTTTATTTCTGACGAACGTTTATTGACAGAGCGTTCCATAGCGTAGATCCAGACACGGAGAAAGCTCGTCTGCCATAGCCCTCTAAATTGTAGCGCGGGACTACAAGCAGATGTAGATCAGTAGATCGGAGGTTGCGGATGGGCGTATACGGTGTTATAAGATCTTGGATATACGCTGGAGCAAGACCATGTAAAGCCGTGAAAACAATGACCAGCAGTTTGTACTGGATACGCCAGTGAACTGGAAGCCAATGCAGTTCGCAGCACAGGTGTTATGTGCTGGTGCTTTCGGTGTCTTGATATAAGTCTTGCCGCCGAGTTCTGTACCATCTGCAATTTGTTCATAAGTGCCTCGGTAATGCCGTGCAGGACCGCGTTACTGTAGTCCAGCCGCGATGTCACCCAGGCGTGGACTAGTGTCTTACACGCATCAGTAGTAAGACAATGTCTTATTTCTGAAATTGCACATCCGTGACACGTGTGACGGCATTGTTAGTCCAGAGTCGATTGTAATCCCGATGTTGCGGATGGTCGGTGACGGAACAATGTTACATCTGCATACACTAACACACGAAACGTCATGCAGGTGTTTACTACGATTTGGTGGGGTAACGATAATAGCCTCGGTCTTGTTTTCGTTTAGCAGTAGATTGCGGTCTGACAGCCCGGCTTCGCTTCTTCGATGCATCGCTTTATGCGGTCAACCGCATTAGCGGCTTCTCCATCCCGCGTTCCACTCAGGTCAACATACAGTTGGGCGCTATCTGCATAAAGATGGTATTGCAGCTTGTGCCTTCTGAAGAGAGCATCCAATGGCAGAGTGTAGATGAAGAAGAGGATTGGGCCCAGCACAGACCCTTGTGGGATGCCAGACTCGATCAATGTTCTACGTGAGTTATGGCCACTAATGTACACTGACTGAGTTCGGTTCGACAGGTATGACTGCAGCCATTTCAGTGCGATACCTCCAATGCCTATGGTGCGCAGCTGGTTGATTAACATCGAGTACCGCACGCATATCGAGCAGCACTGCCAGCCCACCTTTCCTTTTGTCAAGGGTAAGGAGATGGTCATTCTGAATGCACACCAGTGCTGTCTCATTGCTGTGATGTTGTCTGTACGCACTTTGGAAAATGTCCATCAATTGTTGTCGTCTAGATGCTGGCGAAGTTGGACTGCTACGTGGCGCTTCAATAACTTTGAAACAAATGACAAGTTCGATATAGGCCGGTAGTTGTTCATTGAGTCTGAATCAAGGTTTGGTTTCTTTAATAGAAGTTTGGTTTCTTTAATAGAAGTGTGATCACAGCATGTTTGAAGTTGGCCGGCACGGACCTCGACTCGAGCGACACGTTGATGATTGTAGCTAATGTCGGAGCAAGAATGTCAGTGTTGGCTTTCACGAGTGAGGTAGGAAGTGGATCGAGCGCGCTTGATTTTGTTGACACTTCCTTACCAAAGAGAGAACGCGGTCTGTGGTGATGCCAGAAAACGCATTGACTGGGCAAGACTGTTCACTCACAATTCACGTACTCAGCGTTGACAGTTTGCAGGCGTCTACTCGCTAACTAGCTGCGAATGTCTAACACTTTGCCTGTGAAGTGTACGAGAAAGTCATCTGCCAGTTGTGCTATACCAGACTGGGCAGTTTTGGATCAGTTTTTCTCTTCATCAGGTCATCCATGATCCTGAACAGTGCTTTGTTGTTACGTGCACATTCATCAGTTTTTGTTGTGTAGAATGTGGCTTTCACAGACTGTATTTGCTGTTTGTAAGTTTCACGTTGTCCAGTGTAGATGCCTCGGTGAATCTGCAGTTTTGTCAGTCTCCATGCTCGTCGGAGCTTTCGCTTAGCAAGCGATAATTCTATTGTGTGTCAAGGTGTGTTGGGATGTACGGTAATTGACGGTGTGATCAACGGAGCGTGGCTGTCTAACAGTTCTTGCAAGGAAGTGGCATACTGTTGCGACAGGTCTGCAATGTTGTTACACGGATTTGTTGTGAAAGTTCGAAATGTGATTTGAAATTCGTGGGATTAATTGCAGCATATTTTCGCTTCTTTGTTCGGTCCGGCTTTGGTGCTTGGAGCAGGCAGTGTACAGCGTGGTGATCGGTGAGCAGGGATCCCACCGTCATTGATGTCACAACGTTTCCTGACGATGGTGAAATTACGAGGTCCAAAATATTGCCGATGGTGTGTGTCGGATCACGAACATGTTGCTGCAAGTTGGTGACGTGCAGGAGATCAGAGAAGTCGTTTGAGCCTTTATTTCCGGCCTTTCCATAAAGGATGTTAAAATCGCCCACAATAATTAGTCCAGTCAACAGTGCTGTGAAAAGTTTTGAAAGAAACACCGCCTCGGCCTGTGGATGGAGGTCTGTAAACGAGTATTAACCTGATAACACTTGATGGTATAGCAAACACCACCTCGAGGCACTGGAAGGACAATGCTGGCCACTGTCGCGATAAGATCATGTTGATACACGACTTGTATAAAACACCGATTCCCCCACCCCGTCGGTCGGGCCGAGGTTGGTGGACGAAGTTGTATCCATCCGGGGTCAACTTGCTGGTGTTTGGGATGTCCTTAGGGTCATCTGTCAGCCACGTCTCTGTAAGCGCGATGATGTCAAGATCATGTTCGTGGATATAATCAGTAATGAAATCAGTTTTGTTCCTCACGGATCTTGCATTTAGCAGAGCAAGTTGTGTGCAATTCCAAGGATTGAATGGTAATGTCAGAGTAATCAAGTTGTCACGTATTTGTGAGGATGTATGCAGTTCATTTGGTGCGTGCCTGGTGACTGGTCGATGTCCGATCACAGTCGATATACGGTGTGATCGGACTGCTCTGGGGATATGTGTCCTGGCAGTTACGATCACATGTGTCGCTTGACCTGACAGTGAGGATGATTTCACAACAGGAGCAGTGTGTCTACGGTTCTTGCCGCCTCTACACCCACGCGGTGGTACGGCTATCTCAAGTAGTTTCAATAGGCCGTACACCGGCTCAGACAGTCTATTTTCTTTCGTTATTACCTGTCGCATCGAATGTGGATCTCCGCCTAGGCTTGTGGGTGGAGTCTTCGTTAATGAGGGATGAGAGTGACATTCAGAGAAAAAACCGGAAATTTTGCTGTGGCCCACATTTCAGCCCGAGAGGACTGTCTCATCTAATTGGGGAAGGGGGGACTCCTCAGATATATGTTTTAATTGTAGACGACATATGGTGTATTTTAAGCAATATTAAATACAAAATCTTAACATTTCCAATAGCAAAAAAAGCACACGGACTACCGCACACATGTCACAGTACTAACTCACTTGTTAATGATATTTTCTGGGCTGAACCCCAGTTGGCTGACGGGCAGCTTTCTCCTTGGCCAGCTTTGTCAAAACAGCCCGTTGATGGGCCATTATAGCTTTCTTCGTTGCCAGCTCAACTGCTTCCTTAGCTTTGTACTTGGTGGCTGCCTTCGTCTTTGACATGTTCAGCTCAGTTTTCTTCTCCTCCTTCATCTTTCCTTCCTCGGCAAGATGGATGGAGTACATTTTGTATGCACACCTCGTGTTGTGAACGAGGCGACCAGTCTTGTTTGTGGAAGTCCTGTATAACAGTCTTGTTGCTTGCTTGCTTGTTGAGTACGTCACCGTTTGGATAGTGTTGGATGTACTAACATTCTTTCTGGCAGTGGCAGTATTCATGATGCTATACATGTGACTAAAACTCCCTTCCATTTCAGGACCATGAAAGCAGCTCATCACTTTGACAAGGCTGGGAACTTGCCAGTCGAGAATACGGTAGCCCACCACGAGTCCAATCTGGAACTTGTGGGTGATGTGGAAGTGTGTTGTCTACATGGAATCGGCGAACTTCCATGTGATACGCCCTCTGTTCAGGTTCTAATAGAACATTGGTGACCAGTGTGGGCAAGTGCCAGCGTGTACTTCAATGCCTTCGGTTCCCATCTGACTGTAGCCTGTAGGATCCAATCCGCATAGTTGACATCGCCCTCGCACCACAAACAGTAGGCATTCCCTGGTGCTGATAATTTACTGATGAATATATGCAACATAGTGTATCCAGCCGATCTCCCCAGCCACGCCCAATTCCACTTATTCTTGACACTTTTGTCAATGTCCTTCACGCAACATTTGTCTTGCCGTAAAACAAATCGTCGATTAGTCATTGTGTTAAAAATGATCAACATCTCCACAAAATACATCGTCGTTTCCTATTGGTCCACTGCTTTTGTGCGCGCACTTCGAAAGCGCTGAAGCGAACAACCGACAGAACTAAGGGTTTTACTTCGCAGATTCACGGGCTCGGTTGGGTCGGTTCTGTCTCTAATCGCCAGGCAGCGTCATTAACACGTGGCGACACCCGATGGTTAACTCAATCCGCAGATAGATCTTAGGTGAATTGTCCAGGATTTTTTATATGCCCTACCCCCCTAACATACATTTTTTTCTCCCCGGATTTACAGGATTCACAAAAGTGATCTTTGGAGCAGTATAAAAACCGGAATTCCGGCAAAAACCTGAAATTTCTCATCCCTGGTTAATATGAACAGGTGGGGTTGCAGCTGGTAGTGTCCAAATATCACACATGTTCACGAGTATAGTTCCAATCAGCATGAGCCCATGCACAGCACGTAGTATCACAAGACGGTTGTACAATTATAATGATGATCGAATGTTTAGAAAACGCATTAAACTAGTGAAATCCACGAGCATATACAAAACACAGCTGCCAGCAGAAAAGTGCTGAGCGCGAACACTGACGAATTATAGATTTAACTCATGATTGTTTAGCACAGTTTTGTTTTAGCAACTTTGTAGACGTTTTGTTTTATTACTAACATTTTAGTAACTCTATTAGTCATTACATAAATGTTATTATGTTAGACTCATTGTCAACACAATTGAATAAAGTTGGACTTTGGAAATGAGTGTCAAAATAAAGTTATTTTTATTATTACTATTATTATTATTATTATTAAATAATGCTTTATTGGTCCTCGCAGGGAAATTGCGTTTCTGCCTGTGCAACGCATACAATTACAAATATAAACGTAAACATGCAAGAATAAATATAACATTAACTAGTTTGTGAATAGTTGTGACTGTTACACGGGAAGGCGATGGCGATGGGCTCGGGCTATTGTTTTGTTAACAGGAATACTGTAACGGTATTGTTTGCAAGTAAATAACTTAATAACATGCAAACAAAACGTCAAGTGTATATATGCTCGTTACGCTGCTAACTCGATACACAACTATATTAATATAATCCTAGCTTAAACTGGATTATTACTGTAAACACGTCAGCGCCTGCTACTCACTATACTAATTAATGGCCATGTTGTTACCGCTCTTGAGTCCAGATTTTGCTGTTATGGTGTGCTTTGTTAGGAAATCAGTCCAAATATACCTTCCCTGCTGGCACTAACAGGGGTATCTCGTGAAAAACACTAAATGCAATACTACACATAATAATGTATGGGGCCTCCATAAAGTACGTCATTTGTTGTTAACACGTAGGCCACCACATATAAGTCAATAAAAGTCTAAAAAATTACCAAAATTGGCTGAACAGCTAATGCTAAATAGGTGTTGATAGCCCGACGAGCCGACATTAAAAAAAATCATTACGTAGCAATTACCCAAAGAAACGCACCCTCATATAACGCTTTGTCACACTAGCCCATCGACCCCCCATTCCCCTACTAATCTTGACGTACTCTATGGACGACCCCCATATTGTATTGCGGGTTTTGCATGTGTTACTATTTTTATGAATTACACATTCGGTGAGCGTGTGAAATCAACATATTAATCGCCATGCTGCGAACCACGCCAAGTCCAAAGTCCTGTTTATTTAGGACGTGACTGTATATTGAAAAAAAGGATTAGCGATGCGTTCGTATTTGGGCATATACTAAGGTTGAGTGGATATAACAAGTGGATCTAGATCTTATGCATCTAGATTCACATTGGAAATGAAACATGATGTCAAATCGTCCGGCTTGGTAAAATTGCTAAAAGTCTAAAGAAACACAACAGCATGCGTAATATCAATGAATAAAGACATATGACAAAATCAGTCAAAATGGTCCAGCCACGAAAAACCTTGGCGGAGCAGCATGAGCCCGATATGTGCAGGGTGCAGGGCCCACCAGTGTGTGGACACGTCCCGACCCTCAGAAATCATGTTCCAGCTATCGGGCAAATAGCAAAGCAGAGGATGTGATGGACAGCATGTCCCCTCATTTCCGGCGGCGGAAGATCCAGTTGTATGGACAACGACGGAGAGCACAGCTCAGTACGAGTTACTGTTCTTTGGAGTAAACCAAATCAAAAACCGGCAGAAGGCAAAGGGAAACCACTGCTATATCTTTCCCAAGACAATCATGACCCACAAAAACACAGAAGATAACGTTAACAGCGTGAACGGTTGTTCTGACAGTTCTGACAGGACCACCTCGCTCGGTAGGGATAGTCATGTGCGACAGGTGACACCAGATCGTCACCCAGCTACTGTGTGCAACAGAAATATTTTGAATATTGCTACATGGAATGTAAGAACTCTATATCAGAAAGGAAAACTAGAAAACATCAAACAAGAAGCGACAAGACTGAGGATAAATATAATGGGACTGTGTGAAGTTAGATGGACAGGGGCAGGATTGATGACATCAGATAATAACACAATAATTTACTCATGAGGCGATAAACATGAAAGAGGAGTTGGAATTCTGTTGGATAAAGAAAGAGCAAAATGCTTACTAGGATACTGGACCATATCGGATCGCATCCTCTTGGTGAAAATCAGTGGCAAACCATTTAACATTAACATCATACAAGTGTACGCACCAACCGCAGACAAATCTGATGATCTTGAATTAGCAAAATCACATTGCAAATCACAGGAGATTGTAATAGTTATGGGAGACTTTAATGCTAAAGTTGGTGGGGGAAGATGCGTTGGACCATAGTTGGACCATATGGCCTGGGGAGCAGAAATGAGAGAGGCGATAAACTAATAGAGTGGGCAAAATCTCATGACATGATTGTAGGAAACATCTGGTTTCAAGAAGACTTTGGACTTGGAAAAGTCCAGGAGATCGTACACGGAACCAAATTGATTATATCATGGTCAGTAAAAGATTTAGGAATGCCCTACTCGTGGCAAAGACCTTTCCCGGGGCAGACTGCAATTCCGACCATGTGCCAGTGCGAGCCAAGTTCCGACTGAAACTTAAGAAAAGGAAAAGAGCAACAAAGAACATGAAATTAGACATGAATATACTAAAATCAGATTCAGCGATCAAAGAAAAATTCAATGTAGCAGTACAAAACAGTTTCAATGTTCTGAATAACATTCAAGATGTTGACGACCAATAGGAAAAAAAATGAAGGAATCAATCACACAGGCTGTAGAAGAAACTATTCCTAGGCAATGCAGAAAAGCAAAGAAAACATGGATGACTGACGATATTCTAAAGTTGATGGATGAAAGGAGGAAAATTAAACACAATCATGATGCATATGTAGCAATGAACAAGGAAATAACGGCCAAATGTAATCTAGCGAAAGAGGAATGGTTAATGAACAATGCAAATAAATTGAACAGAAGAATAAGCGCGACACAAAATCCATGCATGCTAGAATAAGAGAAATCACAGGGAAAAGAACATGCTCAGCTACAGGTTGCCTGAAATCTAAAGAAGGAAATATAATAATGGAAAAAGACAACATACTCGAGAGATGGTCAGAATATATTGGTGAACTGTACGATGATGAAAGGGGTGAAAGACCATCAATTAAGAAGAACTTTGATGGTCCTCCTATATTGAAGGACGAGGTTCGAAAAGCCATCAGATCAATGAAAAAGGGAAAAGCTGCTGGACCAGATAATATTACCATTGAAATGATTGAGTGTTTAGAGGAATTTGGTATTGATATAGTAATAGACTTCTTGAACAAAATATATGACAGCGGACGAATCCCAACTGATTTATCCAGATCCATTTTTGTAGCAATACCAAAGAAACCAGGTGCGATTGAATGTGAACTACACCGTACAATTAGTCTCATGAGTCACTTCACCAAGATGTTGCTTAAAATTATTATAACCAGAATGAGAAACAAAATAAAGCCGGAAATTGCAGAAGAATAATGTGGATTTGTAGAAGATAAAGGTACAAGTAATGCAATATACATCCTACGAACACTGATTGGGAGAGCACTGGAAGTGCAGAAAGATCTGTATGAATGTTTTATTGATTACACAAAGGCATTTGACAGAGTTCGTCATGAAGAAATCATATCAATGCTGGAAAGTTTGAACATTGATGTGAAAGATCTGAGAGTTGTGAAAAATCTGTACTGTGAACAAACAGCAGCAATACGAATAGAAAATGACATCAGTGAATTTCAAGAAATAAAACGTGGTGTAAGACAAGGGTGTGTCCTATCACCCGATCTCTTTTCTCTATACAGTGAGAGTATCTTACGCACATTAGAAGATATGTCAGGCATTCAAGTAGGGGGATACAACATGAATTATTTACAATATGCAGACGACACGGTACTGATTGCTGAGAACGAAATAGATCTACAACAGATGCTAGATACAGTAATAAGGGAAAGTGAGAAAAAAGGTCTGTCCCTGAACAAAAAGAAAACAGAAATCATGGTCATCTCAAAGAAAAAATACACTCCAACATGCAACATGGTAGCCTATGGCACTGTTTTGAAGCAAGTCCGAACGTTTAACTATCTTGGATCACTAATAACATCAGACGGTCGATGCAACGATGAGATAAAGAGAAGAATTGCTCAAGCCAAAACAGCTTTTCACCACATGCAAAACATTTTAACAAATAAAAATATATCAATTGAAGTGAGAAAACATGTACGGCAATGCTACATAGAGCCCATATCGTTATATGGATGTGAATCCTGGACAATAACTAAAAGTTCACAAAAAAACATAGAAGCCACTGAAATGTGGTTCTTAAGAAGAATGCTGCGAGTGCCGTGGACTGCAAAGCAAAGCAATGAAGTCATACTTAGGACAGCTAAATCAAAAAGAAAGATCATCAACAAAGTTAGAACACAACAAGCACGATTTATAGGCCATGTCATGAGAAAGAAAAAGTTAGAACAAATAGTAACAACAGGAAAGATAGAAGGAAAAAGATCCAGAGGACGCCAGAGAATAAAAATAATAGATAGTCTGTCAACATGGTGTGGAAGGAGCACAACAGAACTGCTACAAACTACACACGACCGTGCGGTTTGGAAGGCCATGATCGCCAACGCCTGTGACAGACATGGCACATAGAAGAAGAAGAAGAAGAGACAAAATCAGGTTTTGGGTTTATATGATTTTGTTAGTAGGTTTCCCTTTGTTTTATTAAACGAAGGAATAGATACGTGACGTATAGAACTATTTATGATGCCGGTTGCTCATACCATATCGAAAGTTTTGGGTCTATGCTGCTTGCTTTGTGGCAGTTGCTGTAGCTTTTTCAAATTAATAGTTGTATTTGTTGTGTATCTTTGTATCATTTATATCAATAGTCAATTCCGTGAAATTATGTTTTGTTGATTGAACGAAAAAGTCTCCCCTTTCTTTGTATTATAAGAGGCGAAAGCGGGTCATTAATCCTCTCCGTTCATTCAATTATTAAGTTTACCATCATTTTTATTTAGGAAAGGTTTCAGTTATCCCACTTCTTAATTTACTCATCCACTAGAAGCACGAAAAGTATATTTATGTTTTGTTGGAAACTGGCAACGAAAAAGATAATACATTTGTGTAAATCGTCAATATTTTACGGTTGGCTATCATACAACGTTAGTACGCTATCTTTCAAGTCTTTTGTTTATAACACGAATGATTGCGTCACAATGTGCACACAAGTCAATCGAATTTGTGGCGTAACTTGATTTATGTTAGCAATGATCGCACTAAAAGTAAAAAGTAACTGTTGTTTGACGCTTGTTTCCTGTTTTTCTTAACACATTTAGAAACGCAGGCTTCGAATAACGTTAAGTCCATTCAATAAATCAGTGATGCAAATTATTTTACATAGAAGCGTAACATCAGTGACAACCGCTCCTGAACTAGGATTTAACAAAAAGCCGAAATATGTCATTAACAAAGTATTTTATTTGTGTGACGATTTATTATGGTATTCAATGGTACAGATTTTTATTTAGGTAACATAATGTTTACGGTTCATTTATTAGTGTGCGCGTATGTGTTTCTTTGTGTGTCTGCGTGCGTATGTGCTTGCGTGTGTGTATGCGGGTGTACGTATGCACACACTCTCATTCAATCACTCACTTACTCTCACATACTCACACTGAATACACACACACAATCGTGCGCGCGTGCAAACGCACAGGCACACACACACACACACACACACACACACACACACACACACACACACACACACACACACACACACACACACACACACACACACACACGCACGCGCGCACACACACACACACACACACACACACACACACACACACACACACACACACACACACACACACACACACACACACACACACGTACATGCACA
>OZ023213.1:26851663-27019163 GCA_963995525.1 Escarpia spicata
TCTCTCTCTCTCTCTCTCTCTCTCTCTCTCTCTCTCTCTCTCTCTCTCTCTCTCTCTCTCTCTCTCTCTCTCTCTCTCTCTCTCTCTCTCTCTCTCTCTCTCTCTCTCTCTCTCTCTCTCTCTCTCTCTCTCTCTCTCTCTCTCTCTCTCTCTCTCTCTCTCTCTCTCTCTCTCTCTCTCTCTCTCTCTCTCTCTCTCT
Organism: Escarpia spicata; assembly: GCA_963995525.1. Classification (NCBI taxonomy): domain Eukaryota; kingdom Metazoa; phylum Annelida; class Polychaeta; order Sabellida; family Siboglinidae; genus Escarpia; species Escarpia spicata. The sequence continues at coordinate 26,851,863 of OZ023213.1, forward strand.
CTCTCTCTCTCTCTCTCTCTCTCTCTCTCTCTCTCTCTCTAGCTCAGCATCCACAATCTCCTCCACCTTTACTTCTTCTCCAACTGCACTTGGTAGATCCTGTTCTCTATTTTCCTTTATACAACTTTGTTGTATATTTAATATTAACATCGTATGCCATCCATGAGATGGCTACGTTTACCGCGACGAACCCCTAGATAGTTGGTGATATCAACTTTGCCCATTGGAGTAGTGATCCCGGGGCACCCGCATCCTCACACGGACTCCGGGTCCGGGGGACGTCGAAACGACGGTCAACTTACATACGAAGCGGATAACATCGTATAAGAAAGGCGATTCGGCTGTCCAGTTGTGGCAATCTCAGTTTGAACTTCGCTTGTTCATTCTACCGCCAGGAACCATTCTTTATGACATTCTTGACAATTTAATTGGTATTTGTGTTGCCCAAGTTCACCTCTGCGATTGGAGACATGTATGGTGGCAGACGGGGTCCACCACCATAAGGCTGATGGGTCCACCAAAGTTAAACGAGTGTTCGAAACCCGATGGAGGCCTTACTTTGCCCGAGTAAAGATTGTCATAGCTATTAACGAATGTTTCGATGACATTGTGGGATACTTGAGAGGCTGCGTGGGGAGTTTAATTCATCATCCAGCCAGAGGGATACCGGAAGTTGCTCCACTGATAACTAGCACGAGGCGAACGTATATCGGCCGAATAGGAACTGAATGCCAGATTTGGCTTTCCGCTGGACACACGGTACATCTCATGGATGTTGATCACCAGGGTTCGACTGATCCACCATCCGTCATGCAAGACTGTACGAATCAACGAACATTATAACACCTCGATTCGGATGGAACCGTAGTCTATTCAGAGATTACGACTGAGGAATGCGTTTTAATTTGTTGCTGTCTTTCACCGTATCATACGGTGATGATTGTATTCCCGAATCATCGACGCGTAACGGTACACATTCTAATAATGGCAGCGGCTAGATGTGAACATTCGTTCAGTAAGGTGATGTTAATTTATACGTATCTGCAATCGTCTGTGGAACAAGATCGCCTCTTTGAGTTGGCCCTCCTCAGCATAGAGAGAGAGAGAGAGGGGGCGTCTGTAGAGCAAATAAACTTCACGCAAGTAATTGATAACTTTATAGCAATAAAATGAATAAAACGGTTTTGGTGTAGTTTACCTCGGAGAGGAAACATGCCAAATATATGCGTCGTGGAAGGGGGAGTGGGTGGCGCCAAATAACCCTCACTACGCCACAGACTTCGCCTGAATCATCGAAGATAACATACATATTATCCCATTAGTCTTCAAGTCGGCCAAACCCGCCCGAAGACTGATACTTCAATTCAACCCAACCCACCCCAAAATAACCACGAAAAGCTGTATTGTGTGGTGGTGGCATCTAGTGGATAGTTTTGAAAACACATTAGAAACGATGTTTGAATGTGCGGATATCATAGTTTCATGTTATGGTGCGTATTTCAGCGAAACAAGTCGTATACTTGTGCTATAGCCCTTTAGACCTCCATGGCACAGGAACACGACTCATTTCGTTGACATATTTGTATCGGTACAATTTTAAATTCACCGCTAGTTGCAAGACATGTCAGTTTATTTACCATTCCGATTTAACCAGCAGTTTTCCTGGTCTGCCGACATGTCTCATGTGCTGTTGGTGATGAGGCTGAACGACAAATGAACAGTTTCCTTTCTGTGTTCATTACTGTCGAAAACCATTGAAATCATACATGTCCAATAATGTCGTCTACGGGTTTTCAGCGTTATCGTGTGCATTCGACACGCGTGTTCTCTCTATCAACTATTGTGACGTCACATTACAATCAGACAATCGCTCGCTAGATGGCGCTGCGAACAACCCTGAAATAGTGTGCGTAAGAACACAATTTTGTATGACGTAATGCACAATTGATGCATTGAAATAATAACTTTTTAAAAGATAATGCTGGGCCTATGTATATACTGTTATTTTTTAATGTCTACCGTTGGCGTAGGCCTTTAATATGATAATTTCACAAACATGTTCCAATTCACTTCCAGCGTAGATGCGACACGCGCGCATCATTGCCGGGCCAAAGGCAAAACATCTCGGCGCTTATTGTCTCAATATCCGGTAATTATGAGATTGTACTAAAAGATACCATTTTCAGAACACATTCTGAACAACTTGCTATTGTTGATTGTATAGTTGCAAATGGTAAGTTTGTTTTAACTCTTATGTGCATAGGCTCAAACAAATGCATGTTGCTTCTCTTTAACGTAGCTTCAAATAATGTTGCGAAACTAGCGTATGTTTCGTTTTTGCGGCAAATAATAGTTGTAATATTAGTTACACCATTCTACAAGACTTTTGTTTGTATATTTAAGATTTCTGAAGCAAAACAACGAATCGCCAATATTGACATACCTTCCTTTTATCAAAATATGTCAGCGGTATCTAGTCGAATACATGGAATGTGCTTAGAGTAGTCATAGTGGACAATGATTTCCATATTGTCGGAGTCTTTGACCACGTGTTTTATCAATGTTATCCTGCGACCAGATATTTATGATAAACGACGCGTCTTAGTACTACCAACATGGCACCGTTCAATTGCGCTCAGATCGGCAATATGTGAGAAAGAGGAAGATATAACAAATCAACTTTAAGTTCCTGGAATAAATCGAACTTCTGGGGCCGGTTTCACGAAGAATTCGGACTTGAGAACTTTCATAGGAAGACACGTTACTTATTTACGTGCATGTGTTCGCAACGTTCGGTGTCTCTTCTGCGATAGTTCTAAGGCAATTAATCTATGCCAAACCAAAACGTCATCGCAGGAACATTCGTATGGTACGAACGCTTCATGAAACCAGTCCGCGGTTTCTTGGCTTTGTTTAAATTTACCTCAACAGAAACATGAGTTTACTTACGAATATTTGTGTCACATGACACTTGTCACATGACACTTGTCATGTGACACGTTCTTAGCGAAACCAATACGCATGCGAAGGCAATGGGATCCGGCCGAAATAGTCTGAAGTAAACACAAGTATCTTACAAATACATTATGTGTAATTAAAGCAATTTTTTAGTTTCCGGTGAAGTACAAAATGTGACTTGTTAGTCAGTCTTCTGGTTTTCTGTGTCATTATTAGCGATGATAGTTGACCTCCAACCGTCAACTTCAATAGTCGGTCAAGCATCGAACACGACACATCATAGACACATGATTTATGATGCGATATTCCATATATCGGCAGGTAAATACAACTTACACCTGTGCCCTAAGATATACTCGGCGCCCGCGCCTGAACTTTCAGTTGCCATCCGTGCTCTGTGGCTTCATCAGCCCCCGTGCCCTACGATTTCTTTGGCACGTTCCCTCCACCCGATTCCACCTTGCCTTTACCGTACTGCTTCGAACATCTGCAAAAGCACTCTTTCATTTCTCGCTGGCACTTGTCTTTTTTGAAGCCATTTTTGTCAAATAGACAGCTGAAGCAGCGCCAGAACTTCCTCATGCAGAGTCGATTACAATTGACGTGTTTAGTTGACAATTTGGCGCTCGAACAAAGCTGGACATGAAGCATCAAGGTGAACACGATGATTAGCTGCAAACGAAAAAAAAACATTAAACAAACATTTTGTGACGTAGTGTTGTCCATAATAATAATAATAATAATGATGCTAATGATGATGATGATACACTTCTATACCGCCTATATCCACAGGAATCTGAGCTTAAAAAATAAGAAATTGTATTAAAGGGAGATGCTCATGCATGCACGCATGTACGCATACATTCGCACACGGACACCCGCGTGCGGATTCTCTCGCGTACGCGCACCGCACCACACACGTACAACGCAACACGCACTAATGAATTATTTTGTTGTTAGCAGATCGGCTTTGCTAACAGAACAAAAACAACGAAGAACAACGAAACGATGAAATGTCATCCTAAAAATGAGGAGACCGCCGACAACGAATAGGTGATATCGGTTAGGAGAAAGCTTCCTGCAACCCTTCCACGTACGAATGGTTGGTTTGATGTGCAGAAAATGTTATATTTTTGGTTTGGATTAGATTGAACGCTAGGGTTAGCCTTAGGTTGAAGGTACTTTTGACAAGATTTGCACCAGGTGTTTACATGCATTTGTTGCTAGTTGCTAGCAATGATGATATTCTTATTAAACCAGAACTCGGCCGGAACGAGTTTGAAATGTTTCTCGTGCAGTTCCATTCACTAAACACATGACATCCTCCTGCACACCGTCTGGGAGAATGAGTACCTCAGCGGTGACAACGGGTTTCAAGTCAGCTAGTTCATTCATGTTCGTGGTAAGTATAACCGAGCTGTTATGTAGGAAGATATGTGTTCCTGCAATATTTTCACTGATATTCCCATTCCCAGTTTCCCTCTCCTCGGGAGATGTTCGAATATCCTAAATATCCATCTCACAACCAACTCCCACAATAAATTCTGTTTCGGAAGTTATTTTTGTTTTGTAATTTTAGTTTCGTACGAAACATGCATGTAAGATGTATCTATGCATTTATCAAAGAAACATAAATATAACAATGATTTCTGAATCATACTAAGCAATCAATTTGTAAGGTGAATATGTAATGCTAACAATATAATTATTTCTGACATGTGATATGACACTTACTATATAATATTTCATTCTGTTTCAGTTGTTCGGGCAAGATCAGCGTGGCCGAGTATTCGCGTCTCCCGTCACGACGTTCTGATCGATGTCTTATAGCTTATGGAACGAGCAATTTACTCAAGTAGAACAAGTGTACAAATAAATGCAAGTTGTTTGATACTTGTCCCACCGCCAAGTCTGTGTAGTCGCACTTCACCCGACAATGGAACTGAAGCACAATCACCTTCTACTCAAGTGTATTAGTACTCGTAATTGAGTAATGTCAAAATTGTTGAATCATAGACGATCCCAACACTGACGGCGGCGTTGGTTACTGAATGGTGATTACTTTGGACAATGCAATAACATCATAACCAGACAATGAGATCACATCTGAATTCTTTAGTCATGTGGAATACCAGGTCGTGCATTCCCTAACCGCCGTGTGTCATGTAATGTGACGTAAACTGTATTGTTTTGTATTACATGTGTAGTGCAATGTTGTGACATTCTTTGCAGTACAATGTATTGTTTTGTATTACATGTGTAGTGCAATGTTGTGACATTCTTTGCAGTGCAATGTATTGTTTGTTGCATACTCCCCAGCTACAAACTAATAGAAACTAATAGAAGGTGTGTATGTGACTGTGCGTGTGTGTGTGCGTGCGTATGTGTGTGTGTGTGTGTGTGTGTGTGCGTATATGTACTGTGTGTGTGCGTGTGAGTGCGCGCGTGTATGTATGTGGGTGGGTGTGGGTGTGTGCGTGTTGCTCTGAAATGCTCCGGATTAGTAGCTGTATAACAAAAAAAAAAGTATATTAATAAACTACTATTGTATTAAACACAGTTGGCACTTACTTTATTTGCACTGCACTTAGCCGAATTTTATTTACGCATACTTATTAAAGTATTTCTCGTGACGGGTTAATCTTCCTTTCCAAAATACTGTCATCATTATTTGTCATGCATCCAACGATTGAATCTGCGTAAATTGTTTGACACCACTGAACGGACGAATGCTTCGTTTGCGACGGAAATGCTCTCCAATAAAGACAAAAGGCAATAACTTCCCATGTAGGTTCGACCCGAGGTAGTATTGTGGATTGGAGAATGTTGTAAAAGATTTGACGTTACTTCTGCATGCATCGGTAATAATGAAAGCGGATTGATACTCCCGCTGGGCTTTCCACCAAAATGTGGACGACAATAACCAACAACATGCATCCAACCATTGATAGCAACCTACAGCTGCACCCTAAATACGCTTTTTCGTAGAATCCCATTTTTGCGGCTCCGTATCTGTTTGCATTTAAGGTAATCGTATGTTGCCTGTTCTGTATCAAACTCAATTTGACTGAAGGCATCACAGTTGTTCTTGTCACTGTTTAACTTAAATTGAATTTCGCGCTATGCAGATGAATGCAGTTTTGCCCAGGGTACATTGCGTATAGCCGAAATGAACCGATCTCCGAACAGGTCAATGTTGGGCCACCAGATTCATCAACAGTCCCAGTAAAGTAACGTTGAAAGTAATCCTAAAATAGTAATGTCCGAAGGGTTATGACAGAAAGGGCACAACACCATACATGTTTCTAACTGATATACCGCCATAATTCAGACATAAAAACTGCAGTACAAAATAGGCTTGACAGTGTTTTTTAGGAAGTATAAGCAAATGCAACATTTAATAAGATTTAACAAGATTTAACAAGATTGCCACCCAGAGTATTAACTTTAGGTGGCAGATGGACAAGGAAGCCCTTTGGCTAATCGAGAGTCCGACCCTTTTATCTATGTGTATCCCGCCCTTCTGAGGTATGTGTCGATTTTATTTTTAAACATATTCACGCTACTAGCACCCGCACAATCAGCAGATAATCTGTTCCATTAATTTACCGTCCTTTGTGAAAATGAAAACTTTCTTATATCTAATTTACTCTGCTCCTTTGCTAATGTAACTTCATGTCCTCTTAACTGAAAAAAAAATTATATCAATATTTTCACAACCATTCAATATTTTAAACACTTCTATCTGATCTCCTCTCAATCTCCTGGTCTCTAGTGTTGTTAAACTGTATTTTTTAGGCGTATTTCGTAACTAAGATCCCTCAGTTTTGGTATCATTTTAGTTGCTCTCCTCTGCACTCTTTCTACCATATCTATGTCCTTCCTGCGATATGGCCTCCACGCTTAAATACAATATTCTAAATGAGGCCTTACTATTGTTTTATACAGCGGTATTATTAGTTCCTTTTCCTTATACGTTATGTTTCGCCTAATTAATCCAAGGATTTGATTTCCCGTTGAAGCTGCAATTCCTCACTGCTCTGAAACCTTCATATCAGCACAAGTGGTTAACCCTAAGTCCTTTTCTTTTACAGTAGTACTTAGTACAGTACCCCCCAATGTATATTCTACCTCTTCGTTCCTATATCCTGTGTGGAGGCATTTACGTTTCCCAAAATTGAACAGCATTTGCCACTTTTCAGACCATTTGATCAACCTGTCAAGATCATCTTGTAAATGCTGTCTATCTCCATCACTTTTAATCCTTCTAAACACTTTTGTATCATCCGCAAATTTCAAAACCTTGCTTGTTATTTCATCATCCAAATCGTTGATATATATTAAGAATAATATAAGTCCTAATACTGATCCCTGTGCTACCACTCAATACCGATTTCCAGTTTGAAGCCTCCCCATCAACTACTAACCGTTGTCAATCAGCCATTGTTCTATCCAGTTTATTATACCATTTCCTATGCCATGGGCCTTTAGTTTAAGCAGTTATCTTTGATGTGGTACTTTGTCGAAAGCTTTTTGAAAATCTAAGTAGACGATATCTATTGGTGATCCCTCATCTACCCACTTAGTGATGTCTTCCAAAAACATAACATATTTGTTAAGCATGACCTCGGTTTTAAAAAACCATGTTGAGATGGGTTTATCAAGTTTTGTTTAACAAGAAAATCCACCATGTGATCTTTAATTAGTCTTTCTAAAAATTTGCAAATCACTGATGTTAAACTCACTGGTCTATAGTTATCTGACTTGTTTCTCGAACCTTTTTTAAATAACGGTATAATGTTTGCCTCTTTCCATTCTAAAGGAACCACTCTCTCTTCTAATGACAAATTGAAAACTGTTGCAAGCGGTACGCTAATTTGTTCAACAATTTCCAATAGTAGTTTGGGCGGAATCCCATCCACTCCAGGTGATTTATTATCCTTCATAGCCCTTATTTTCTTAGCTACCATTTCCAGGGTTACAATTAATTGTCCTAAATAGTCTGAATCTGCCCCCTTGAACTAATATCTTCTCTGGTAAACACTGAACTAAAGTAATCATTCAGGTCTTCTGCCGTTAAGAATCCCTCTGATATTATATTTCCAGCACTATCTTCTAGAGGACCGACCTTATCTTGAACTTTCTGTTTGCTTCGAACATACGCATAAAAACCCTTGCTGTCATGTTTTATATTACTAGCTAATTGTTGTTCATAGCTTCTCTTTGAATTTCTAATTTCAGCTGTAGCTTGCTTAAGTGCTTCTTTATAACTGTTGTAGCCTTCATCATTTCCAGTACATCTATATGACTTCCACATCATTTGTTTATACTTAATTTTTCTAATGGATTCTTTCGATAAGTGTTTCTTTTTGGACCGTTTCCCTTGTTTTTTGAAGGGTACAAATTTATCGACTATGCACATAATTTCACTCTTTAATATATTCCAGCATTGAGTCGCAGCAGCATGTAAGTTGCTTCCGGATTCAGTAATCTTCATGATTTGAATATTTAGTAAATTACCGAGTAAACGAGGGCCACAACATCACGACCAAAGTCGCTACAGTACTCGCAAGAGAAAACAACTTCTGGCGTAGAAACATAAGTGAGGCAATTGAAATCAGAGAGTGGCGTCCAGCTCTCAACAAAGACAACGGCTATAGTGCGATTTTCTTGGAAATGCTCTCACGTGTTGAACACCGACAACGTCACGTGACAACCGGGAAGTAATTCAGTTCAACGCTGACGAAGGCGTCGAAAGGATGCCGAAAATTCTGTCTGAACAAACAAGGATTCATAAAGGTAACATACTACTTTTCCAAATCAGTCGTAACCTTACTTAAGAGGTTCTACCCACCATCTGAACAACACACAAAACATATAATAATTTATGTACTTTGATTTTAAACCCATTCACAGTGGCGCCATCTGGAGATTCGGCATCCACTCTACCGCTTCTGTATTTGAGCGATAGCAAATATGTAATTTCGTAAGTAAAAATAACTTGATACAGCCACCTTTATACTTTTTGAAATACAATGCCAGTTAGCAGATCATGGGTTAGTGGTCTACGGAAGCGAATGAACGTACAAAAATGCGACTGTACCTCGATGTCTGGGAGTTGCTACACTTACGTGCCTCCAAATTAGCTTATTAACATAGAGACGAATTTGACCCTCCATTGCGCGCACAAAATATATAATAGACAATATATCACACAACGCACGTTCAAGCACCGCACTGGACGTGTACATAAACCAAACCAAACCAAACTAAACTAAACGTTATGCTCCATAAAGCATGTGTTTACCGGACGACTTAACGTTTCTAAATCCAGGAGAATTACATGGTCACCGAAAGACCCCACGATTACACGTCCTGCTTTGGAACCTCCTACTGCCTACCTATTAAGCTCACCAAAAGCCCCAACTGTAGTTACAGCACGCCCATCGGGACATCTCATTGCACCCCTTTGACACCCCCAACTGCACCCCTCGAGATACACCGAAAACATCCAGTTGAAGCCACTGGAACTTCCAAACGTCCCCCATCGAGTTTCACCAAAACATCCAACTGCACCATCATCGGGACCTCCAAAAGCACTCCTTTGAAGCTAACAAAACAAACCTCCAACTGCACCCCTTGAGGATCACTGCAAATCTCCCATTGCACCCTTGAGGCTCACTGCAAACCGCCAACTGCAATCCCACTGAGACTTCCAGTTGTCCCCCTTGACGTTCACCACACAACTCCAACAAATGCACCCGCTTGGGATCTCTAACTGCACACCCTAGAGCCAAAACCCTCCAGCAGTATCCCTTTTCATTTTGACATAAAACTCCAACTGCACCTTAAAATCTACACTCCTGGATATTGTCTTCGTTTCTGTGAGGGCGACAATTGCACAACAAATTCGGAATTGTTGGCAGGTTTACATTGGGGTGGATTTCACTTTTGTAATTCATGTATATTCTTTAGTAAGTTTAGTTAGTAAATTATACAACACATTTATGTCTACTATTAATATTATGCAGATGCTGTGTTGGGGGCGAAGTGCTAATAAGCAATGCGCTTAAACTTTCTCCATTTCCATTTGAGCTTCTGAAATTTATCATATGCACACATGTTCAAAACATCTACAATGTTCTTTGTTCAATTGGAAACATCAAATGTATACACCTGTCAATACGCCAAGTAATTACGGCTTGCATTCTCGAAGTTGGACAACCAGTCCTTATTGATACCCTATGTATTCACTATCCACGGTTAAATTACGTCGTCGTAATTTACACGCTTCGTCTGTTTTGGTTGGTTGGTTTACTTGATTGTCGCCGAATTCATGAATACCTGTGTTGCCCAACTAAGTTAATAGTTGCGTCCTGTTGGTATACCATTGTTTCCTTATTTATCCGATGGGTAGCTGAAAGGCAGTCCATTTTTGCCTACGTCGTAAGTATTATCTCAAAATAACTATCGTTGTGTTTGGTTTTTCGTAATGAGGATTTCATTCTATCTTATGGGTGCAGTTGCAATAAAAATGCCGTTTGTCAAGTTAAAATTTAGTCTTAGTAACGAACAGCTGTGAGACAGAGGCAGATGGGTGTGTCTGGCCAAACACATTGCGCACGGACCACAGCGCCTGATGCGGAATGTATTCGATGCTACAACGAAAGCACACCCGCCATACCCAGAGCGAACGCTGGTGGCATTGTGCCCAACCTGGACTGCAACAGAAGCTGTACTGAAGGCCAACAATAGACTGGATAACACAATTAAACAGCGCGCACGCTACACTACTGTCGTGGCTGATTCCCAATGGGGTCGGCAACAGTCTATAGATAGTCAGACAAATGATCCGAGTTTCCTGATGATATCTAACAAACGCACTAGGCTAACCAAGGCTGATGTAAAGAAATGGGTCGAAATTTAACAGTAGGTAAGTGAAGTTTGATTAGTAAGAAACCCAAATATGTGGACTATCTAACATCTAACCAGAGGTGTTGGTCGTGAGAAACGAAGGACCTTGAGTATCATGCGTACTAAACAGTTCTGAAAACGTTGTGATTATTATATTGTTTAGCGATGAGTAGCAATAGTCAAGGCGACTACTTGTTAGAGTTATTTGTATTGTTTTGGCCGTAGTTAAAAATAAATGAAGCCGCATTCGACGGATATTACGCATATGGTAGAAACAGGATTTGCGTACTCGAGAAATATATAGATGAAATATGAAGCCACTGTGAAAGACAACACCAACATTTCGAACGGTGTATGATGGTGACGTATCAATCGCGTCGGAAGTGAGGGGCTGAATATATGCTTAGCCCCCTATTATTTCAGTAGGGGGTACAGCTGGTGGTTTTTGATGATCCACAAGGCGGGTGCAGTTGAAGTGTATGTTGTGAGTATCGGGGGGGGGTCCAGTTGGAGGGTTTTAGTGAGCTAAAATCTCCCAATATTTACACGTGTCACTGCCGAACATAGTAACCGGAAATAACATGACAACACTGTTACGTTGTTGTTTCATGCCAATAATCATAGATCAGTTTTATCAATTTTTTAGACTGATGTTATGATTAGGGATATAGTTTATAAGCTAAACAGAACAGGACGGATTCCTGTGGAACTACAAATGCAACTTCTTGTGGACATGGTAGTTAAGCCAGATATGTTAATGCTTTGGTATCGGTCTGAAAGATATACGATCTAGATTACTGAAGAAGTATGCCAGAAATCCCAAAATGTATGTGGAGGTGTTGGAAAATGATTGCATGATCAGTTGTATCGAAGAAACAGCTGTGAAACAACAGTTACTTTGCTATTATTCATGTTGAGTATAATGCCAATGTATTTTGAGCAGAGCCGTGTCAAATGAATGAAATCGTCTGTATGCAGATTACAGATCACTTAATAAGTACTGTGTGTAAATATGATTATGGAAACGAGTGCTCAGTGCTGTGATAGTTCTGAACAATAAACAATAAACAATTCGGTCTGTTAGCCAAGTTGTCTTTATGATAGGTATTACTGTTATCGAAGCTATTTTACTATATTCGTGGACTATAGCGTTCGATATCACCAGAGTTGTTATGCAGAGCAGACAAGGCGCAAACAATGACACATCGATTTATATTGCGACAATCTAACCAAATAGAGACAAATAGAATTGAAACTTACGCCCTAGATTTAGTCCGCATCATGCGATTATGTCAACATCCATGTCTTATATCTATGTTGATATCCTTGCCTTACACCCTCATCGCCATTCGTCTTTGCATCTTAATCAGCACCCGAGCTCTACGACTTAGTCGGCACCTCAACTCCACCCCCATTTTAGCTTGTTTGTCTTTAACGAACTTCTTAGTGCATTTGTTGAGACAATCGTTAAATTCTCGTACACATCTGCCGTGTTTGTAGCGGCACCCCAAGCAACGCCAGACCTTTCTGAGGCATACTTTGTTGCATCGAGCTGAACTGGACGGCAAGCAGCAAGGTGCACGCGATGGTTATCTACGAAAGTTAGGGTTGTGAAAACGATTGCGTAGATTGTACGGGAAGATGGCGGCGACGGTACATACGGGCAAAGTTAAATGAGTTTGTGAGTGTGCGTGCGTGCGTATGTGCGTATGTGCGCATGTGCGTACGTGCGTACGTACGTACGTGCGTGTGCGTGTGTGTATGTGTGTGCATGCATGTGTGCTTGCGTGCGTGTTGTTGCGCGTATCTAATGCGTAAATATCAGAATGAGCCTGCCTGCCTGCCTGCCTGCCTGCCTGCCTGCCTGCCTGCCTGCCTGCCTGCCTGCCTGCCTGCCTGCCTGCCTGCCTGCCTGCCTGCCTGCCTGCCTGCCTGTATGTCTCTGTGTATGTGTGTCCGTCTGTCCGTCTGTCCGTCGGTCCGTCTGTCCGTCTGTCTGTCTGTCTGTCTGTCTGTCTGTCTGTCTGTCTGTCTGTCTGTCTGTCTGTCTGTCTGTCTGTCTGTCTGTTATCTATACACAGTCCGATCGAGTGACATTTTGAACGTGATCCATCAGAACATAATATATACAGACATGGCATGGTTGCATGTTGCACCACTGTTTTTCCCTAAGTAGAACCTCAAACTCCTAGAAGATATATTTGCAAAGTTGTCTTTACGCGACTTGGGACAACCGTTTGGCCTAAACTCCACACATATTGAGCCTTATGTGAACTTCCAAGTGATTTTGTCAAGAAACACCTTTGGGACCAGCATTTCAACAAAATATACGATAGAATGTCCGAACCGACCAAGCGTTCGGCATCCATGTTTTGATGGCTTTACGGAGTTATTACTAATATAATAGTCGTTTTATATATTTTGTGGAGTGCATTGGCGCAGTGGCTAGAGCATCGGATTCTCGACAGAAGGAACCTGGGTTCGAATCTTGTGCTGCCGTGTCGAACCTTGGGCAAGTTCGTTCACTCTAGGTTGCTCCAGTTCACTCAGCTATATGAATGAGTACTTGGCTACATACAGTGGTAGATGTTGATGTACGTTTAGTTTTCGCGCATTAATTGCACCGTGACTGGATGCTTCCGAGATAAGTCGAGATGGTGTTTGATTAAACAGGAGTGCCAGGGAGAAAACGTAATGCTTTAGAGCAATCCTACGGACTAGATACTGCGATTTATAACAACTTACCTTTTACTCACTTTTTAAAAATACTGAAGGTCGGAGAAAAAGTGAAATTCACGTCCATCGATAGGCCCTAGTTGTAATAATGTAGACTTATCAAATAATATTCGTATTGCTATGGTATTTGCAAGAGTGTAGACATCAATATATTGTATCAGCATCTACTTTATGTGGGCAAGTCTATGACGCAGGTGCCCATTTCACTGAGTAATTGCCATGCATGCGTGGTTCTTGCGATTGGTAAATTACGTTTCATATTTTACGCGCGCATTACGATTTACGTTCCGAACAATTGGTTTACCCTATAGAAGGTATATAAAGTGTTACGTTACTCTCGTGGGGTCGTAGATTAATCCCTGAAAGCTTGGCGCCCGAAGAAATCGACACACACACACACACACACACACACACACACACACACACACACACACACACACACACACACACACACACACACACACACACACACACACACACACACACACACACACACACACACACACACACACACACACACACACACACACACACACACACACACACACACACACACACACACACACACACACACACACACACACACAAACACACACAAACAAACACACACACACACACACACACACACACACACACACACACACACACACACACACACACACACACACACACACACACACACACACACACACACACAAACACACACTATATATATATATGTATATATATATATATATATATATATATATATATATGTATATATAGTGTAGCTAACAATCACACTTTTGTAACAAATTTACGATGATGCAACGTTTCATTTTAGTTCTCTCTTATTCATTTGCATCGAATAAGAGCAAAACACAGACGTCCGCACATATCATCCGGTAAAACACTGTCCACATGTTTTCTAGTCATACGGGATAAACACTTTATTCCGGCTGAAACACTTGTGGAAACTAAATATTGCCGGAGAGATACTTGTACCAAGGCCAAGAATGTGTAATTTCACTCGAAACAACAATGATACTTAAGCACATTTTAGTTTGCTTAGTTCAGTTAATAACCCATTATAACCAATTGTTTATCTTTTAATAGTCAGTGTATTCAGTATTGCATTGTAGTTCTTAGTAGCTATATTTGCCTGCATTGTATTGTTGTTTTCCACAAACCTAACCACACCTGAATACGTCATTAGTCTGGATATGATTGTACACCATTTGTAACAATGTATTACTATTATTGTCATTACTAAAGCAATCAGTTAAATACAATGAACAAACTTAATAAGTTCTGCCAGGCATTGTCAAGTTGAATCAACGTGTGTCGTGTGGCATCGAATTATTTGTTCAAATTATCGAACGGCATTTATTGTAATGCAATAATCGGTCGCATGAAGTGTAGACACTTCGTTTTCCTTTTCTTGCAACATCTTGTCTCGCCATGTCTTACCTTGTCTCTTCTCGTTTCACTTTGTCGCGACTATTAGAGAAACACGCAAACGAATGTCAGTGAATCCCAACATAACCCAACAACTCGGTGCTTTTTCTAACAATTGAATCTACTTACCGAACATTACATGTAACATCAGCCACGATCGGTTAAAACCCAAATCCCTGATTAGAAAATGGCAACGAAATAACGGGTTTATTGAATGTAGAGTAATCAATAGCGGCCCTTGGTGCGCGAGGTAGTTCCCTATGGTCGGAGTGGCTTCCCGGTCGGTCGTGTGAGAGGCGTCGAGCGGTGTCGTTGACTCCCTACATGGGTCAATTGCCGTATTCATCAGGTTCGCGGCCCAACAAAATGATGGCGCATGACGAACATCATCATGGACTGATACCAGAACAAAAAGTCCATCATACGGCGTGCTATTTTTACATCATGCATTGTGCTAAATGTCACCATGCGTGTCGTCCTTTGCGTTGTATTGTTGATGATGGAAAGATAAAAGATGCATTTTGAAGAATTTGCAATTATGCTTGAAGCAACTTAACTAATTATGCCATGTTGCAAATTCTTCAACTGGCAAGTAAGCAGTTCTCGAATCTTTATTGATAGTGGCGCCTCGTAGTGAACTGCCGTCAATTTATTCGACCTAGGCATTGGCCCACACAGACCAATAGTTCGGCCTACTTCGGAAACATTCGCAGCGGTTTAGTTTACACTTGTAGCGGACGTTCTAAGCGGTGGAGTCCAGAACGACCATTTTGGCATTACAAACTTTCTCTAAAGCGGCAATTTATCAAGACGAAGACGAAATGGCAAAATAACAATTCGTTTCTCATACAAACACAAAGAGCAAGTGTTCACGTCATACCTATTTCGCTTTGTAACGAATCTCTTCTTACAAAGTAACCTTCATTATCACTTCAGCAAACAAGCTAGCATCTCTGGAAAGTAACAATTTAAGTTAGGTCCCGCATGAAGGTGATGTTTAGGGCCCTCACATGAACGGATGTTCATGTGAGGGCTCTAATCGCATAAACGAGATATATCAATTATGGACTGAAAAGTAAAAGTTAACAAGGCTAACATAAGTTTACATAAATAAACCTGTGTATAATAAAATTACTGGTGAATAAAATAAGCAAACGATTAATAAAAGTGCTGAGAAGCTAAACATACTGGATAAGAAACAGCAACTACAAATGCAAGGCTAAAGTACATTAAATAAATCTGAATATATATATATATTAGAATATAATGCTAAGGGAAAAAACCCAAAAAACATTATGTCATTTGTAGCAACCCCCATTATTGGTATTGTGACAAGAAAAATTACTGTGGCAAATATAACGACACTATGTGTGGAGAAAACACACTGTGGACCTACGCCACACATCCTGACATACGCTTTGAAGAGTGCTCGATTCCGATGTGTGCAGATGAGACACTGCAGTGCACAGATATTACTTTTAGTTACATTTCCACAGAAGCCGCTGCGGCAGTTGGATCAGGTGCTGACACTAGACACGTCGCAAGTCACGCATTCCTTATATAGGGCAGTCCGCGTAAAATAACAACGTATTGAATATCTAAATAAGGTCATTAACATTATATATATATATATATATGTATGTATATAATGTTTTTATTTTTCAGTCTGACGTGGTTTTCGAATCTGGGTTATCCACATGGTTTATCGCGGTAACATTGCGTAGGAGTTGTGGAGTTATCTTATCCAAACAACAATGGTATATATTCCCATAGCAGATTACTTGTCATTGTCTGAGGATATTGGCGTGTAAGAAGTTATTTATTATTATTATTATTACTTACTGTCTTGCATTATCTTATCTCGCCTTAGTTCGCCTCGTCTCTTCTCGTCACCCCTTTTCTTGCCAGGTGTTGCCATGTTATGCCGTAGTATTCCATAGTAATCAATATTAAATATATCATTAACTGTATTCTATAACATCGGTGTCGAATTCGGCGACATGTACCTCTATCTAACTGGTTCGAGGCTATATTTGGCGGAGATAGATCGTAGAAATTGGTGGTGCAGAAAAGTTGATAAACAGGTGGAATTACTGATTGATAAGTATTATTCTTGCCTTAATATCATTCATAAAGTTGCAGTAAACATATATTGAGCAGCAGGTGTGTTTAAAGTTAGTTATTTAAAGTATTTTAGAACACCTTAGTATAATGAGTGATAATAGGGTAACTTAGCCTTCGATAAGTTGTAAACAAGATTTAACAAACCTGATTATGTGGTAGAATATATAGGAGATAAAGTAACAACCATCAAACTACTTACATAACATAATATCTGTGTAAGCCAGTACTTGCTAGATATTTTGATTAGGTAGCATTGTTGTTAAATTAAGCAAGGGCGATAGTCGGGCGGCGTAACCTAAATAAATAGGAAACAGTCTTTATAAAGACTAAGTTTGTTAAGTTATTAAATAAAATATGATAGGAATATGGCGCCTTGCAAGCGGCAAGTCAAGGCAGGAGGGAAGGTGATTGGAGGGGAAGAAATTGGAAAATCGACGACAGAAAACGTGACAAGCGTGAAGGTGACAGGGGAGAAAGTGGCCGTATAGAAGGAGGGAGGGAAGATGGGACGGGAGAGGAGAGAATAATGAGAATGAGGTGGGAGGAAAGATGAAGGGACGAAAGGAAGTGAGAGCAAATATGATAGAAGAGAAGTCGATAAAACGGACGCTGACAGGAGGAAAGGTGACAAGAGAAAAAGCGACAGGAAAGAATGGATCGGAAGAGAATGTGACAGGAGAGAAGACGACAGGGGGAAAAGACAACAAGACAGATGCAAACCGAAGAAGGAGCTACTTTAAGGCAGTTATTGAGGGGGCTATGAGGAAAGAGAGGATGTTTATGGGCGACTCCATTATGAGAAAGACGGACAAGACACTGAGCGAGGGGAATGACGTCGTTGTTTGTCTACCGGGGGCTAGGATTGAACATGTGACTGACAGGGTGGAGAAGGTATTGGGACATGGCAAGGGAGGGTCTATACTGGTACATGTAGGGGGGGGGGGGCAACGTATAGAAATTGCAAGAGGATGGAGATCAACGAACTAGTTGAGCAGATGTGTGAAGAAGAGGGGGTGGGATTCACAGATGTGTGGGGATACTTTGTTGGGAGGGAAGATATGTACATGAGAGATGGCCTCCATCTTAGGGGAAAGTGGCAGCAGTTTTCTCAAAGAACCTGCTGCGATCTGTTGACAGTGGGACAGGTTGCATCTATTTAAACTAGATTCGCTGGGGGGACTCACAGAAAAGCCTGAAACTGGAGGCATAGATAAAGACAGCACAAATAAATCAGCATAGAACAGTCTGGAAAACTCTTCTGAAGCTGGATATAAATGTGGTTGTTTAAATGTAAGGAGTTTAGTAAACAAAAGAAATGAACTAAACATTATGGTAGAAGATATTGACCCTCACATAATAGGTATAACCGAATACTGGACCACCACCGATATGTCAGATGCCAAATTGGGACTGACAGGATATGTAATGTTTAGGAAAGATAGAATAGGAAGAAAGGGAGGTGGAGTTATTTTATATATTAAATAATCTATCTAGGCTTATGAAATAAAATTTGAAAGAGAAGCAGATTGCGAAGAAGCTGTTTGGTGTAACATAGTTACAGGAAATTTATTTAACGTTAACAGTTGGATTAGTTTATCGAAGTCCAAACATAAAAATAGAAGAGAATGAAAAAATACAAAACGCTATAAGGGAAGTTAGCAAACTGGACTGTATTATTATGGGGGATTTTAACCACGGGCATATACAATGGAACTCTCTACAGAGTATGGGAGTGAGGACCAGAAGTTTTTAGTTTTAGTTCAAGATACTTTCCTTTCTCAACATGTGCTAGAACCAACCAGGGGTGAGAATGTGTTAGACATAGTTTTGTCCTCACAGAATGAATTAGTTGACAATGTCAAGATATGTGAGCCACTTGGGAGTAGTGATCAAAACCAGATACATTTTACCATCAAAGTAAAATCAGAAAGGAATAGTAAAAAGCAGTATAGGAGACATTTCCACAAAGGAAGGTATAAGGACATGAGGAAATATTTAGCAAAGATAGACTGAAATAACACACTGAAAAACAAGACGGCAACATAATGCTGGAATATATTAAAGAGTGAAATTAAGTGCAAAGTCGGTAAATTTGTACCCTTCAACAAACAAGGGAAACAGTCCAAAAAGAAACACTTATCGAAAGAAGCCATTAAAAAAATTAGGTATAAACAAATGATGTGGAAGTCATATAGATGTACTGGAAATGATGAAGACTACAACAGTTATAAAGAAGCACTTAACCAAGCTACAGCTGAAATTAGAAATTCAAAGAGAAGCTATGAACAACAATTAGCTAGTAATATAAAACATGACAGCAAGGGTTTTTATGCGTATGTTCGAAGCAAACAGAATGTTCAAGATAAGGTCGGTCCTCTAGAAGATAGTGCTGGAAATATAATATCAGAGGGATTCTTAACGGCAGAAGACCTGAATGAGTACTTTAGTTCAGTGTTTACCAGAGAAGATATTAGTTCACTGCCAATACCAGAGGCTAAGTTCAAGGGGGCAGATTCAGACTATTTAGGACAATTAATTGTAACCCCGGAAATGGTCGCTAAAAATAAGGGCTATAAAGGATAATAAATCACCTGGAGTGGATGGGATTCCGCCCAAACTACTATTGGAAATTATAGAATAAATTAGCGTACCGCTTGCAACAGTTTTCAATTTGTCATTAGAAGAGGGAGTGGTTCCTTTAGAATGGATAGAGGCAAACACTATACCGTTATTTAAAAAAAGGTTCGAGAAACAAGTCAGAGAACTACAGACCAGTGAGTTTAACATCAGTGATTTGCTAATTATTAGAAAGACTAATTAAAGATCACATGGTGGATTTTCTTGTTAAACATAACTTGATAAACCCATCTCAACACTAAGTGGGTAGATGAGGGTTCACCAGTAGATATCGTCTACTTAGATTTTCAAAAAGCTTTTGACAAAGTACCACATCAAAGATTACTGCTTAAACTAAAGGCCCATTGCATAGGAAATGGTATAATAAACTGGATAGAACAATGGCTGATTGACAGAAGACAACGTGTAGTAGTTGATGGGGAGGCTTCAAACTGGAAATCGGTATTGAGTGGGGTACCGCAGGGATCAGTACTAGGACCTATATTATTCTTAATATATATCAACGATTTGGAAGATGATATAACAAGCAATGTGTTGAAATTTGCGGATGATACAAAAGTGTTTAGAAGGATTAAAAGTGATGGAGATAGACAACATTTTCAAGATGATCTTAACAAATTGAGCAAATGGTCTGAAAAGTGGCAAATGCTGTTCAATTTTGGGAAATGTAAATGCCTCCACGCAGGACATGGGAACGAAGAGGTAGAATATACAATGGGGGGGGGGGGGGGGGGTACTGTACTAAGTACTACTGTAAAATAAAAGGACTTAGGGTTAACCATTAGTGGTGATATGAAGGTTTCAGAGCAGTGCGGAAATGCAGCTTCAAAGGGAAATCAAATCCTTGGATTAACTAGGCGAAACATAACGTATAAGGAAAAAGAGCTAATAATACCGCTGTACAAAGCAATAATGAGGCATCATTTAGAATATTGTATACAAGCGTGGAGGCCATATCGCAGGAAGGACATATATATGCTAGAAAGAGTAGAGAGGAGAGGGACAAAAATTATACCAACACTGAGGGATCTTCGTTATGAAATACGCCTAAAAAATACAGTTTAACAACACTAGAGATAGTGAGGCCTCATTTAGAATATTGTATACAAGCATGGAGGCCATATCGCAAGAAGGACATAGATATGCTAGAAAGAGTACAGAGGAGAGCGACTAAAATGATACCAAATCTGAGGGATCTTAGTTACGAAATACGCCTAAAAGAATGTGGTTTAACAACACTAGAGACCAGGAGATTGAGAGGAGATCAGATAGAAGTGTGTAAAATAATGAATGGATATGAAAATATTGAGAGAAATTTTTTTTCTCAGTTAAGAAAAATAAAAGGACTCGAGGACATGAACTTACATTAGCAAAGGAGCAGTGTAGATTAGATATAAGAAAGTTCTCATTTTCACAAAGGACTATAAATGAATGGAACAGATTATCTGCTGATTGTGTGGGTGCTAGTAGCGTGAATATGTTTAAAAATAAAATCGACACATACCTCATATGGGCGGGATACACATAGATAAAAGGGTCGGACTCTCGATAAGCCAAAGGGCTTTCTTGTCCACCTGCCACCTAGAGTTAATTCACTGGGTGGCAATCTTGTTAAATCTTGTTAAATCTTGCTAAATCTTGTTAAATCTTCTTAAAACTGCACGGATCTGTTACCGCCTTGACTGTTGCCCGTCATTGCTAAACAACACTGCTGCAAGATACTTAACCAAATTCCAGGGTGTGCAAAATTGTCATGCATGTTTTTACAGGAGGCGCTTCGTTTCTCACCGTCACTGCCCCTACTTAAACAGTTTAAGTGGCTACCTGTTCCTATCGATTCAAATTTTATTTGTTCAACGTGCCCTATCGACACAGCAGCCACACATGTGGGCTAATCTTCAGCGCCGATCTCACAACAACAAGTAGAACAAGAACAATAACGTGCTGTTCCTAAACGTAAGCTTAACTTGGGTAAACACACATACGCCAACAATCTGGTAGAACCCCCGTCACATTGGAGGGAGGCAGTCTGTTCCTCTACCCGGAATTAGGCAGCGTCGTAATTAAGTAGCAGGAAGTCTGCTGTGATGAACTTAGGAAATAGTCGTTGAATATCAAAGGGTAGTACAGTTACCTCTGTCCGCCTCGGAGGTTATTGCCAATAACGCTTCGTTTGAAAGATGATGTTTTATTTCGCAACTGAACATGCTGCGTGGTCGTATATCTTCCAAATTGCGAACGTTTTCACGGGGTTACTAAACACAATTTTGCAGGCATTATATTTTCAGCATAGTTATTATAGTATTAAAAGAGGGCAATATGTTAATCATTTTCCAGTTATTAATTAACAAAATGCAATTAAGATCATAGTGACTATGTTGAAGGTATACTGCCCGCCAAATTGTGATTAGTAAACCCGTAACAACGTTCACAATTTTGAAGGTACCCCCCCCCCGGAGCATGTTAAAATATCAAAGAAAGCATCCAGTTTCAAACCAAGCTGTATTTATTATTGGCAATACAACCGATTCGGTCTGAGTTAATATGTTGTTAATGTGGAAACATTCTTAATACTCCAATATTACAATGTTACAATATCAGAATCACTGTGACGTTCGACGTGGCATCCTATCGAACGCTTTTGAAAGAACAAGTAAACCCCACCTATACACCCACAGCACGGAATTAATCTTAAACCGTAAGATATTGGTTGGACATGCTCTAGCTTTCAGGAACCCGTGTTGATATTGATTTAATAAACCCCTATGCTGAATAGAGATAGAGCAGAGGGTAATGCAAAACAGACAGATCTGGAAACGACATGCTGAAACCTTCGCCCAACCACGGGACACTACGGCTGCGCAATGATGATGATGATGTTGAATATATTAAACGTTTCTTATCCACTTATTTAATCAGTTCCAATTCACGTGACCACAGTGAAACTACTGTAGAACAAACAGGTGTCACAAACCGTTAATGTGTGCGCATTCCATTCAATCAAATCAGCCATTTTTTAAATTTAAAACAACGAAGAAAAGATAGTCAATGTCATACTAACATCGTGGTTGAACTATATTGCAAGTCAATCATATACGGAACATGTGCAAACAACATCGCTCGTCTACTTGGGTGATCTCGTGTGTCCTTACAGACCCGCTAGATCACTGCGGTCTGCTGACAACAACATGTTGTCCGTAACGGGTACTCGCGTCAAAGCTGGTGACAGTTCGTTCGCGGTGGCCGCTGCAACTCTCTAGAACACTCTACCTAATTATATTAAATCTTCGGACACACTTGGCAGTTATAAATGTCAACTAAAAACACATTTATTTATAATATAATTGTAGACGAACGCTAGTAGATTGTTTGTGACTTTCCTCAGTGATCCAGTGGATTTATTTATATTACTTAATATTTTATAACTATTAAATTTATTTTATAGTGCTATATTTTAATGATTAATGTATGCATAATAATTTATTAATTATGTTATGTTGTACTGTGTTTAGTTTAAGTTAACGTCTTACTACCATGTTCCAAATATTATGTTGCCTTAATTTAATTATTAATATTTTTATTACTATCGTATGGCACAATTTTAAATTTAAATGACTCTCGTGGTACTAGTATTTTAGTTTAATGATCATGATGCATAACGCATTGTAAAACACCACGAACAATTGTGGATCTGGCGCTATAAAAAATGTATATATTACTATTATTTTCAATGTAATAGTATATGTTGTAATGACAATAATAACGTAAAAAATTGCACGTATACATCTTTAAGTTGTCTTTTTCAAAAGGAAAGTATGTTATGCAATTCGCGTAATGTACGTTGTATGTACAAATAGCTAACAACATGTGTAACATTTTGTTAATAAACAAGGGATAATGGTGTACGTGAGACTCCACAGTACACATGCTGGCGGTATAACGGTAAACCTCGGCAGAAAGCGGTGTTTTGCTAGTACACATAGCGCGGTAATCTTCGACGGCATACGCAAATTGTGACACTTGCCTGCAAATTAAATAGGTACGCCAATTTACACAACACAACAAATATAAAATAATGGATCAGCAGTTTAACATTGTCATTGACATCCCTATCTTGGTACATGTGCAATTTGACATTACACCAAGACAATAAGTTGTCAAAAGATAAATTGTCCGCGTGGTAATTTTCGGAAAATCGTTTTTGTTTCGAAACTCGGTAAACCATCGAACAATTTTAACACTTTACGGTTTGCCGCCGTATATGTGTTTGACCCTGTCTTATTCCCATTAGAGCGATTTTGATAACAGCACGGTTAACAGCACGTTATCTCCAGCATGTGTCCTGGCTATTATGGAAATGTACAGTTTTATGCCGATTGGCTAAGTACACTAAACGCGAATAATTAATTAACACAGATAACATTGGCTTTGAGAAGGAATTGTATAGTCTGCATTTCAGTATAGGATATGGATTATTAATCAATGTCTTATGATGTTCAATTTTTACTATTGCAACGCAATTTTGCTGGAACCGTAAACTTTAACAGTTCATGTCATCGCAGTGGTGGCGTACTTAGCCACAAACAAGCCATAAATAACGAAACTCAGATTTATTGTGCAACATTACTGACATCAGCAGAACAAGACAATTAGTACCCCGCATCTGTGACACTGACCCCGCACCTGACTGGTGTAGTCGATGTCTTCTCCTTGCGATTTCGATAGAAGCCGAACCTTGCGGCTTATGCTGCATTCGGAACTCCTCCACTGGAAAATAGCGTTCGGAACTACTTTCGACTGGTGTGTATAAGTCGTTAATTCGAAATTATTTTGGTACCCGAGTTAGTGACCTTCACCTTCATTGCAAAACGATGGCCGCAAATTATATTTTCGACACATTCTCTGTCGTTCTATGTCTAGAAGGACGATCTAGTACTGCATATTCATGTAAATATGCATGCGCAACAAAATAAACACGCAACACAACTGTTCTAAACCCGTCAACGTGACCATCTTTGTTGTTCCGAACGCTCACGACTCATACGCATCAGTTGGAAACCCTTATAACCGGTAATTACCAGGAGTTCAGAATGCAGCATATCTTGGGACCTGTGGCTTGGACTTTGTCAGCGCCCGCCGGTAATCCGCACGCGATAAGTCGGTACCTTGCTCTACGACGTATCCGACACTTCCTTCCCATCCCATTTTATTGTTTGTCATTACCGAACTTCGTAGAACACCTATCGAGACACTTGTTTACTTCTCGGTGGCATTCGTCATGGGTCATTCCACTTTTGTCGAAGCGACAGCTGAAGCAGCCCCAGAACTTCCTTAAGCAGAGTCTGTTGCAATAGTTGTGTTCAGAGGACACTTTGGTGCAGGAGCAGAATTGAATTTCAAGCAGAAAGGCGCACACGACGAGTACCTGCAAGAGACGGTGTTAATCTACGATTCCATATGTATGGAAACTACATGCCGGTGCGGTATGCGGCAAAACAATGACTTGAGCACCTAGTGGACATTAATAGAGGTAGTTCAATGCCATACATGGGTGATGCGTTTCATTACACGGATGAGAAAACATGTAGCGATTCGAGTCATATCCGTACAGGACTCGGATAGGACATTATCACAAGAGACGTTACTACATAACTTGGGTATTTCCCATTCTGCAAGCAGTTTTCGTAGAAACGGTTCAACCATAAGGAGAATGCGCGTATGCTAGTTCGCACGCACGCCCACAAGCCCGCATGCAGGCAACCACGCACGCACGCACGCACGCACGCACGCACGCACGCACGCACGCGCGCAGAATGAGAGCACATGTACATGCATTACACGTTATTTTACACAACAAAGTCTTCTTTTCTTTCTTACTAGTAATACAAAATAACCCGTGGTCGCCATCGCGTTATACACCTACTTTGACATGCGTCATCTCGGTGGTTTCGACAAGTGATTAAGTTTAGTTTTTCTTCTCCTTTTCCTGAAACAAACAGTTTGCTGCCTCGTAGAACAATATATCTGAATTGTAGATGAGCCAGAAATCAGAAAGCTGTATGAATATTCTCTTTAGAACAGTTCCTACGTGCGACGTTGAACAAGAGCTGTCATGGTGTATGTTTGAAGAGAGCTTATCCTTGCATGTGATTTCCAATACCAATATTAGTTTACTGCGACAAGCGACATATCCGGGTCAGAATAAATACACTTGTGCATGCACGCTGACGCTTGCACAGGCAGGTTTACACACGCACGGACGCAGTCACGTACACGCTAAATCGCTCCTCTGTTGATCGATTATTATATGTCAGTCTGTCTGTCCGCGTATCTGTATGCCTGGATGTCTGTCTGACTATCTTTCTCCTTCTGTTTGTGTTTGTTTGTTTGTCTGTATTTCTTTCTCCTTCTCCCCCTCCTTCCCCTCCTTCCCCCTCTCTCTCCCCCTCTCCCTCCCCTCTCCCTCCCCTCTCCCTTCCACTTTCCCTCCCCCTCTTGCTCCCCCTCTCCCTCTCCTCTCCCTCTCCCTCTCCCTCCCTCTCTCCCTTCTCTCTCGCTCCCCCTCTCCCCTCTCTCTCTCCCTCTAGCTCCCCCTCTCCCTCCCCTCTCGCTCAGCTCTCCCACCACCCTCTCCCTCCCCTCTCCCTCCCCCTCCCCCTCTCACCCCCTCTCTCTCCCCCACTCGCTCCCCTCTCCCCCTTTGACTCTCCTTCTCCCTCCCCCACTCGCTCACCCTCTCCCCCTCTACCTCCCCTTCTCGCCCCATCTCCCTCCCGCTCTGCCTCCCCTCTCCCCCTTTCCCTCTCTCACCCCTCTCCTCCCCCTCTCCTCCCCCTCTCCTCCCCCTCTCCTCCCCCTCTCCCCCCTCTCCCCCCTCTCCTCCCCTCTCCTCCCCCTCTCCTCCCCCTCTCCTCCCCCTCTCCTCCCCCTCTCCTCCCCCTCTCCTCCCACTCTCCTCCCCTCTCCTCCCCCTCCTTCTCCCCCTCCCCCCACACACGCATATATATATATATATATATATATAATACATATGTTGCTATATAAGTATTTTACAAAGGTTCACTCACAGTGTCCTACTTAAAATACATCTGCATAACATCATAACCAATCAACGTTGTTTACAAATCGCCACCAATACAAGTCCTATACAGTAAAAATTAAATACCATCGCAAGAAAAGTGATGTGGTACTTACGATATAGTATTTCATCGTCCTTGTCTTCTATGCCGTTGCGCAGTTCAAACAAGCTAGTACAATAAGTTTAAATAATCGCGTCATCCGAAAAAACGTTCGCCACTGTTTTTCTATTTTATTTTATAATAATAATATTTAGAAGAAGAAGACTTATATAGCGCCATAAATCTAGATAGTTCCATTCGGAGGCGCTTAGAATACATAATTATATATATATATATATATATATATATATGCAGAAAATTCATAACTTACGTAAAATTAATAATATTAAATTAGTTAAAATAAATGACAATATATACACAAATTAAAACAAATAAGTTACAGCTAAAGATGATCGTTAAAATTAAAGGTATATTGATAATAAATCAGTAAAGATTGTGTAAAATGTGTTTAAAAACATGTACAAAGTAATAAATAATAATACAAAACTGAGTAAACTGACTGGTGGCGCCTATGTTGCGTAAGCAACCCGGAAAAGATGGGTTTTCAAAAGTCTTTTGAAAGTCACAAGGCAATCTCGCCTTGGAAATGAATTCCACAGTCGTGGAGCAGATACCGAGAAAGTTCTGTCGCCGTATCGGCTGCGAGATGGTGGCACGTACAAGTCATTGTTTGTAGTTGAACGAAACACTCGAGTAGCTCTTTGTTCGTGGAGTAGGTCGGTGATGTAAGCCGGTGCCAGTCCGTGTTGAGGACGAAACGTCAGTAGCAGAATTGCGTAATGAATGCGTTGCTTCACGGGAAGTCAGTGTAGTTTCTGGAGTACCGGTGTGATGTGGTCCCATCTGTGGCAGCGGACCACCAGCCGAGCAGCAGCATTTTTCACTCTTTGCAACTTGTTGATTAGGCAGTCGGGGATGTCATATAGCAGACAGTTCGCATAGTCAATTCTCGATATAACAAGAGAGTACATAAGACGGACTGCGGCTTTCTGTGTTAGGCACGATTGGATCGACGCAATGTTCCTCAGATGATAGCAGGCTACGCAGCACATGTTCTTTACACGACTGACCATCGACATTTCCGAGTCAAATACAACGTCGATATTTCTGGCAGTAGGACTTGGCGTTATGTCGCAGTCACCAAGTTTGATGACGGTGATGTTTTACTAGTCATGAAGAGTGAACTAACCACTGTAGCAGACTAAATCTACAAACAAATGCACCTGGTCGGACCCTTGTACCTGTGCCAATGTATGCGCAGTTCATCCCAGCACGGGACTGAAGTACAATCGGCCTAGTTTTCAAGTGTATTATTAATATACATATCGCTAATGGTTACGATATTAAATATATAAATATCGCGATATTTCTTAGTTGTTGTAAAGTTGTGTTTATTTTGGGCAAGACAGTAACGCAATATCCAGAAAATAATGTCATCATGTGAATTATCTAAACAGACAACATGATGTCATGCTAATTGGTATTATATGATAAGTTATGCCTTACCGGTTGTGTGCCGTACGGTGCCGAACCATAAAGTACACAGCCGGGTGTTGTGTAGTTCTAAGCAATGCCGTACCTTGCCTCGCATACTTACACTGTCATACATTGAAGCCTATACGAATATAAATACTGACACGCAGTAAAACATAAGCAAAAACATTATACCAATTTGCACCTGGAATACATTCAAAAAGTCGTCTGCGATTTCATTATTTCTCGTGATTATATATTGCAATTTTCTGAGGCGCACTCTTCTACACCGGGTAACGATTTCACTCGAAGGTGTTCGCGGATTAAAGTTGCGCTCTGAGTTAAAGTGTCATTTTAAAGTGTTTTATAGAAAGTACTGCATTGTGCTGGACCACGACCAACACGTAGTTACATAATGTAACACTAGCTACAGATTAGCTGTGCATAGGAAACCCACGTGAGGTATACAAGCATAACTGCATAAGAAACTACTAACACGTGTAACTATGAATAAAAACCCATGATAAAACGTGTCGTGTGGAGCCATCGCTGTAGCAGTCTATGCAGAAATTTCGTACACAAGGCCAGAACAACAGCACCATTTTGTGAGTGTCCAACATAGGTATTGGTGTGTTGCTGTCTTCTTCGACAATGGGAACCGCATACAATAACATCAATATCAATTATTGTGATCGTGCTTGCTAATATATATGACTTTGGCATTTTATATATTATTCTATCAATTATGCCTTTGCAAAATTACCGATCGCGGTATCCGGCAAGCAGATTAATAAATGTATGGCATGCGGATATGGTATTTCATAGTTTGCGCCATGTTATCTTAAAATTGCATATCATGTGAAAACAAGTTTATATGATGTACATAATGTTGAGGAAAGAACACAATTATAGTGTATGTTGAATGTTGATTCACTGGAAATTTGTATTTCAAAGGTCGACGGACTCAGAATGCAACTTTAAAACATACACATATTAAAATACAATAGAAGTGACTTTCCTGAGTTCTGCAGAAGTATTTGTTCACATTATGTCAAAGAGATCATCATCACAGATACCAATCTAATGCAAAATATAGGTTAGTGATAGCGCTATGTCCGATGGCACATTGTTTCCTTCTCACTAAGAACAGTTCGACATTACAGAGTACTACTAATTTCTGTTACGTGAGACAAAGCTTATCTCAGCTATTTTCTGTTGGTATATTGCCAAAACAACGATAGCATGAAGCCATTTTGATTACCAATTTAGGCTATAACGTTACTCTGTGTTAATTACTTAATAACTATTTTAGTAGTTTGATCATGCTACATGCTAATATGCATCTTGCATTGTTATCAATGTTATTACATGTTATTTTCTTCTATCACGCCAATTTGCTATTTTGTTTTAAACATTGTGACAAATGTAATCGCAAATTTATGTCTTTCCAACATGATATATTATATGGTATGTTGCATAACTTGCATTATTACACCACACACACGCACTCACACACACACACACACACACACACACACACACACACACACACACACACACACACACACACACACACACACACACACACACACACACACACACACACACACACACACACACACACACACACACACACACACACACACACACGCACGCACTCACACACACACACACACACACTCACACACACACACACACACACACACACACACACACACACACACACACACACACACACACACACACACACACACACACACAAACACACACAAACACTCACACACACTCACACACACACACACACACACACACACACACACACACACACACACACACACACACACACACACACACACACACACACACACACACACACACACACACACACACACACACACACACACACACAACACACACACACTCACACACATACACACACACACACACACACTCAAACACACCCACACTCACACACCCACACACACACACACACACACACACACACACACACACACACACACACACACACACACACACACACACACACACACACACACACACACACACACACACACACACAACACACACACACACACACACACACACACACACACACACACACACACACACACACTCACACCACCTCTTCCGTGGGCTTCCTCTTTTTATCCTTTAAAGTCTTGTTTGAAAACTATATTGACGAGATTTTTGTTTGGTATTTGACGACCATGCCCGAACCAGCGGAGTCTTCTCCCTTTGTCAATCCTCTGATAGCCCGGATGAACGCACCTGATAAACATCAAGAGACTATCTCTTGTGATCGTAGGAAATCATTTGCATTGCCAATCAATTAAACCTATAGGTTCCTAGATATTAGACGTTAAAAATAGTTAACCTAACCTCGTTCTTATGACCATTTAGTTTTTGCCGTCGCCAATTATGGCAATGTACGCAGAGATATAATAATGTTAATTTAACTCCAGTGGCGCCATCCGGGGTGAAACCACTGACACCTCACTGAAAAAGTAAAAACTCAAAATAAGTGTTTTTTTGTGTGTGTCAAACACACCACATTTGGTAGATCAGAGGACAATGGTCCAAGAAAGCGAATTAATATAGAAAGACGTGAGTGGACCTCTGCGTCTGACAGGATACAGACTTGCAATGCTTTTAGAGTATCAGTATATCGATGTTATGTACACCGCGCAATCTCTTTCCCATTACTAAACACCCAACATCTTGAAATATTCAGTATTGTCGATGACAGCAGTATGGATACCGTAAACTCATTCTGACTACACCTCCAGTAGAACCTGTCTTGAGCGACCACCCCGCCTGCACACCAAATGAGGTTTTTCAAGATATATGATCCACCAGAGCTGGTTGCAGGAATAAAAATGTAATTACGCCAGTAACTCTATCTAAAAATAAAATAAATGTAAAGAAAGGTAAGTTCGTGTATAGCGCAGTGTCCAGTCCTGGGGATTGCTCAAAGTGTTACTCCCTGGCAGATTTGTTCAATCGAACACCATTTCGACTTCTCTGGGAAGCATCCAGCTACGCTGCAATTAATGCGCGAAGATTATTCGTACACAAATATCCACCACTGTCTACAGCCAGGTAGTCATTCATACAGCTGAGTGAATTAGAGCAACACAGAGTGAACGAACTTGCCAAGGTTCTGTGTTGTTGTTGTTCTATTGATATTAAATAACATGCCACTTTGTTAGCATCAGGATTTCTTTTTGATATCGTCGATGTACAAATGGCGCAACAATACATTTTTGTATGACATGGCATCCTGTTAATGTAGTGACGTTATTGACTCGAAAGCATCGCTAGTTTGCTGTAAATAACAAGGCGAGTGTATACGTTTGTATCAGAGCTTTGTATTAAGCCAACAGTTATATCCATATAAAACATTATGCAGTAGTCCTCCTCTTATAAGGCCGACCCTTCAGCAAATATAAAATGGCCTTCGTCTTGTGATTAAAAATAGCAGGTTCGGCTGCCGATTGGCCGCTGCCGAGGGATAGACTCTTCCTGTAATGCCGGCCGTTGGCTGCGTTAGCCGGGTGGCCGCTAGTGAGGAGTGGTTTGTATTAGACAAAGCTAATGCAATGAAAATATGGCCGCGTAATCCGGGTGGCCGTCGGCGAAGGGGGCCGTTTAATATATCACCAGCCTCTGTCGTCAGTGCATACGACAGTCTAGCCAACGACAAAAAACAAATTCTGGATGATGATGATACATTTGAACAAAAAGTATTGTTATTCTAGAGGCGCCAGTTGTGATAAATTTATAACGTTTGCGGCAAAATGATGTAGATAGCATATTGTTATAATTAACTGGTCAATAATAAGTTAATTACACGATTACATCATGCACTTGTGCCAACTCTTTTGTAAGAAATGGATCAGCGCAAAAGGCGATACCAGGCGAAACGCATACGTTTTTGTAACTGTTGTGCCAATACTTATTTCAAAAAGGTTATTGCTGTGGCATCACTGCAAGTACAACCATCACTTATCGTTAAAGTAGAATATTTGTTTTTACCAGCTATTCTATATATGCTGGTGGGACTGTTTGCAACATGTTACGTTAATTGTACTATGGTTAAGTCAGAAAAAAAATTATAAATCAAAATTATCTTGTTAAATATGTTTCACAGTGTATTCTCTATCAAACTAGATATGGAGTATTCTCAATAAAGCGATAGAGTTAACATAAATACGTTATTAACTATTCGACAGGTACCCAATTATAACTAATATACGCGATACCCGCGATACACATTTTCGAAATCCGCACTTACCGTATAATTAATGATCCCACAAAAACAAATTCGATACCATTGCAAAGCCATCCTTTTCTATTTAGTCATAAATAACAGCATTTTTATGCAGAACATACGAAAACGTATAACACTTGATATGATGTGATGTGCGACGTGGAAGGAGTGCAAATAAATATAATAAATTTAAGCAACAAGAAAACTATTAAATCGTGAATTGACAACTGATGAGTTCACTTTTCAAATGACGGTTTATGTATTCTATGTACCATAGAGCCATACAAATACGTAATGATTAATATTATAAAGACACGAGATGCTGCAAGACGGACGGTCTATGCGTTTCGCGTGGTATCACAAGAATCGGGTATGTAAATTCAAAACCCTCTCTCTTGCAGGGATAACCATATTAAGGTGCCCCATGTTTTGTCTTCAAATCTTCAATACGTCTGATGTATGATAATAAAAAGTAGTCTCCTTGACTATTGTAAGTCACTGCTAAACAATATCACTAAAATGACTTTGCTAAACTCCAACATGTACAGAATTGTTTACCAAGCCTGGTACATAAGGCCCTCTTTTTTCACGATCAAAACCCCTACTTAGACAATTGCACTGGCTTCCTTTCCAAACAACCATCGTGTTTCGTTAGCCTCCTGCATTTATCAGATATCCATAGGAACCTCATATCATCTGCCTTACAACCTTTTGTTCCTAAACCTAAGTTTAACATTGGTATAAGTGCGCCCAAAATCTGAAATCACCCCACATAACTTTTCAACTATAGCCACATTTCGTAGGCAAACCTCAAGACGTATTTGTTTGAAATCACAGTGCCACCCTAATATTTGGTGCCACTTGCGCGTCCCTGCTCACGAATTTCTTTTCCATGTTGCAGATTCCAGAGGAAATTCACACTAAAGATGCTTGTTGTTAAAATCTACATTGCACTTTGCAGCTAATATATTCATACTACAACTTCAGATCCATTGGAAATATGTAGCATTTTTGCAATCGATACACACAACATATGAAAAAACAAATGTGGTTGCCCATAATTCTACTCAGTGATCTTGAGCAAGGTATGTAAGGAAGTAACACACACTTTGAATGGTAGAAGTAAGTCGCAGTTGAGAAATAAATAGTCCAAGCCTGTGCAATATTGTCCAGTGAGATAGGCTCAGCATGTTTGCCAGTATATTTTAACACACCCTGCCTTGTGCTCATGTGGCCTCTCCAATTTGCAGTGATCTATATTGAAGTTGTGTACATTATAATAAGGGAAAATAGTCACACCTCTAAATTGAACTAGTCTGCAGACAGGCCAACATAAGGAGTAGTAGAAGCCGAGGAGAGAGGAACACGGTTTCACCCATCATCATTGAACAGGAGTCCGATGTCTTCGCCTGAGTATTGAAATGCGAACTGCCGTGCGGTTGAAACACAACTGAATAACGCGTTGATGCAGGCCAAATAAAAAAATAAAATTACATAGCGAGGATCGTCGATCCGTGTCGAATCGTGTCGAGCCGACATCTGGAACGTTTTGCCGTTAAAGAACTTCCTAGTTTGTCGTAGCGACAACCAATGCAAAGCCATATAATCCTCAGGCAGGCTTTGGCGCAGCAGCAGAACTGAACATGAAGCAGCAAAGCGCACAGGATGACGTGCTGAAATAGAAGGTGTCACCGGAGTACGGTGGTGTTATACTAGAATGTTTGAGTAGCTTTCTGTGTGAGCACTTGCAAGTATCCCCAAAGAGTATTTTAAATGGACATAGCTAAAACAGGTAACATACACTCGGACGCAAGCACACATGCACACGCACGCGCTCTCGCAAACGCACACGCGCAAGCACACACTACACACGCATAATTAGTTACACCATAATGTTAATGTAAAACAAGTGTTT
Organism: Escarpia spicata; assembly: GCA_963995525.1. NCBI lineage: Eukaryota > Metazoa > Annelida > Polychaeta > Sabellida > Siboglinidae > Escarpia > Escarpia spicata. The sequence goes on from OZ023213.1 coordinate 26,886,487, forward strand.
TAAGAGTTAAAAAAAACAATATGGTGTATAATTTTGAAAATACGTTGTCAGTTATGTAGCATACTCTTTCCGTGTAACGTAAACAGTAGTAATAGAGGTTGTGTACCGTGCATGGTTTGCGCTGCGCGGAGGAAGAGGAAAGTACCCGGATGTAGGTCAAGGTCAATGTCAAATACCCGGATGACGGTCAAGGTCAAAGGTCAATGTCCCGGATGTAGGCCACATGCGCCGTTGGCGCCACCTAGCGGATAGTCAATGAACTAAACCGGCACCCCTGGTGGATTTTCCCGAACTAAATTGGGGGTTGACCGTTAGCGCCACCTAGCGGAATTTTTTTCTAACTAAACGGGGACCAACAGTAGCGCCACCTAGCGGATTCCCCCCTAACTTAATGTTCGAGTACTGCCCAAATTCGTGCGTCTTGGGTTTGACCGTTAGCGCCAACTGGCGGATTTTTTGTTAACTAAATTCACCTAGCGGATAGGTCATGAACTACAAGTGGTGCCATCTGAACGATAAGTTGTGAACTAAATGTAGAAGTACTGCCCAAATTCGTGTCTCTTGCACGCTTGCGTGCAATAGAGCCCCCTGACGGATACTTCATGAACCACAAACACCATCCCTAGTGGACAAGTGAACGAACCCCATCGTCAAAACTCTGCAGTCTGTGCTTTTGAATTTTCTACTCTACAATCTGTGATCTTTCGGCACGCCCACGTGAACTTTATGTTATGTTGAAAATTTTGGAAGATGAACAACATGACTAGTGATAACGGTCGACAAGTGATTTTGCTACCGAAGGCGCAGCCTTCTCCGGCTATGGGACCACTCGACCTGTCGACCCAGACAATCAACCCGTACCAACAGCCAACGACCAGTCCAACGACCAGTTCGACGACCAGTTCGACGACCAGTTCGACGACCAGTTCAACGACCAGTTCGTCGACCAGTCCAATGACCAGTTCGACGACCAGTTCAACGACCAGTCCAATGACCAGTTTGACGACCAGTTCAACGACCAGTCCAATGACCAGTTCAACGACCAGTCAGTTCAACGACCAGTTCAACGATCAGTTCAACGACCAGTCCAATGACCAGTTCGACGACCAGTTCAACGACCAGTCCAATGACCAGTTCAACGACCAGTTCAACGACCAGTTCGACGTCCAGTTCAACGACCAGTTCAACGACCAGTTCGTCGACCAGTCCAATGACCAGTTCGACAACGGATTTCATCATCAACTGAAAGCACCCCTGTTAGATAAGTGGTGAACTATATAACTACTCTGCAGTTCGCGCTTGTGTACATTCTACTCAGCAGTCCGTGCTCTTGAATTTTCTACAATCCGAGATCTTTCGGCACGCCCACGTGACTTTTATGTTCTGTCGAACTGTTATAAAAGGCCTGCGTCTGTTTTTTGTGGTCATTATATCTTACATTTTGGAAGATGAACAACATGACTAGTGATAACGTCCGACAAGGGATTTTGCTACCGAAGGCGCAGCCTTCTCCGGCTACGGGCCCACTCGACCTCTCGACCCCGTCAAGCAACCCGGACCATCAGCCAACGACCATTTCAACGACCAGTTCGACGACCAAACCAATTTCGTCTCTGCCACTTGCACCGGCAATCAGCCCAACCATCAACCTGACGCCATCACCTCCGACGAAGCGTCAGAAGCTTTTGCTTCGTTATACTTGCTCTATGTGTGGCAGTACCTTCAAGTATAAAGGGAATTGGCCCGCTCATGTGAAACAGGGCTGCTGCCAAAGGAAGCAAGATAAACAGCGGCGACGTAAACAACAACTTGAAGAACAGCTTGAAGAACAACTTGAAGAGATAACAGTAAGTTTCAATTTTTCATAGTGTTCAAATGGTATTCATGTCATTTTGTTAGAACATTTTCAAAAGAACATAATATTATATTTCTTTTATACAGACCAGTTGACCATTCATTACTAAGCTCATCTCGTTACTGTTTCAGCGACAAGAAAACGAGCCCATTGCTACAACCGTCGCCTCTTCTGCTTCTTCTCCACATGTCGCGGGAACTGGCAACCGACCACAGTTACCATCTGTCAACCGACCACCATCACCGTTGTACCACGATAGTACTACGGCTAACGTCATCCTCAAAACACCCAACTTCCACGCACCCGCACCCTTCAACGACACCAACTTAGACGAATTAATTAGCCGACCGTTCGTGACAACTCCTGCCGACACGGACGATGTGACAACTTCGGTCATTCCTGTCGATGTCAGAACTTTCACTGATACTGCCCATGTCACAACTCCCGTTCCCAACGACGTCACAACTACCCCTCGTACCATCACTTCAACGACTACCAAAACTTCTGTGCATCGGATACCTCTACCGCGGGGCTGGAGAGCCTATCTGTTCGATGTGTACCATTGATTTCCCTGTGACTGAAATGAAGAAGACGATTGCACGTCACATAGCATGTGCCATCGTCGAACTCTCGAGACGACAGTGTCTCGCTTGCGAGATAGACGATCCTAGTCAATTTCATCACGATTGTATGTTACCTGATGACATTCTAATTTATATGCACTTTGACGAAGCTGTGGAGGTCATTAATTCGACTGCAGTGATGAAAGACTGGTTGTGTGTTTTGTTAGACGCAGGTTTGAAGCTATCCGACCTGACGTCCGAACACTTGTGTACTATCGGGAGTTGGTTGCAAGAACCGTTTTCAGAGGAGTGGCAAAACAAATTAAAGCAAATTGTTCTGGCAGTAATGGAGGATGACCTGTAAAGAACTTTCTTTTGTCTTGTTCACGATTAAACTTTGCAAGACTCTGTATCAATGTCTAGTCTCTGGTTCTTGCAGTTATGAACCGTGACATGTAAATACGTTTGTGTTGTTCACGAATAAACTGTGCAAACCTTATCTTGCGTCTTTTTTCGCGTCTTACCCTTCACAAGTAAAGGTACTCGTCTAAGTCCCGATTAACAAATCACTCAAATCACTCATCCTTCGTGTCTGATCACTCACATACGGATGGCACGAGACAAGAGACGAGACTATGACCGAGATGTGTCACCAGACTTCGGATGACACGAGACAAGAGACGAGACTATGACCGAGATGTGTCACCAGACTTCGGATGACACGAGACAAGAGACGAGACTATGACCGAGATGTGTCACGAGACTTCGGATAACACGAGACAAGAGACGAGACTATGACCGAGATGTGTCACGAGACTTCGGATGACACGAGACAAGAGACGAGACTATGACCGAGATGTGTCACGAGACTTCGGATGACACGAGACAAGAGACGAGACTATGACCGAGATGTGTCACGAGACAAGAGACGAGACTAAGCCCGAGATGTGTCACGAGACTTCGGATGACACATCACACGAGAGTACCGACGAGACAAGAGATGCCGCGAGACTACGGATGATACATCACACGAGACTATGACCGAGATATGTCACGAGACTTCGGATGACACACCACACGAGAGTACGGTTCGACGTGTTACCGCGTAAGACGCCGTCAAAAAGATGGAATTCCAGGCAATTCGCCGTGTTATCGCGTGAGATTCCGTCAAAAAGATGGAATTCCAGGCAATTCGACGTGTATCGCGTGAGATTCCGTCAAAAAGATGGAATTCCAGGCAATTCGCCGTGTTATCGCGTGAGATTCCGCCAAAAAGATGGAATTCCAGGCAATTCGACGGGTTATCGCGTGAGATTCCGTCAAAAAGATGGAATTCCAGGCAATTCGACGGGTTATCGCGTGAGATTCCGTCAAAAAGATGGAATTCCAGGCAATTCGACGGGTTATCGCGTGAGATTCCGTCAAAAAGATGGAATTCCATGGTGGTGGTGGTGGTGGTGGTGGTGGTGTGTGTGTTTGTGTGTTTGTGTGTGTGTGTGTGTTTGTGTGTGTGTGTTTGTGTGTGTGTGTGTGTGAGTGTGTGTGTGTGTGTGTCTGTGTGTCTGTGTGTGTGTATGTGTGTATGTGTGTGTGTGTGTGTGTGTGTGTGTGTGTGTGTGTGTGTGTCTGTGTGTGTGTGTTAGAGTCTACCATAGCAAGCGAATTTGAAAACCGCTATGAGCGAAAACGGCTATGTCAATAACATGTAAGGACAACCACCTGACAGGACTTCATTCAAAGAGGTGACCATCAGGGTTCTCAGCACCACTCAACGGATACCAATGTAATTAGTCAGAGTATTGCCATCTCCCGACCATGACAGATCTATATTCGTGGACACACTTCCGGGAATACCCGAAGCACAGAGGCCGCCATGACAGTCAAGTAACTTCCGGTGTGACATCACTTCCGACGTAGCGTCCCTAGTATAGACTGTCATAGCAAACGAATTTGAAAACTGTTATGACCGAAACACTAAACTGTATACACTAGTTTTCGGCGTCATCTCATTTGCATAACCAATCAGACCGAACGTACATCACGTGACTTCCCTTAACACAAAAACTGTATCAGGACTTCATTCAAAGTGGTGACCATCATCGTTCCCAACGCCACTCAACGGACACCAATGTAATTAGTCGGAGTATTGCCATCTACCGACCATGACATATCTCTATTCGTCGACACACTTCCGGAAATGGTGAAACCGTAGAGGCCGCCATGACAGGCCGTCACGACATTCAAGTAACTTTCGGTATGAGATCACATCTGGCATAGCGACTCCTAGTGGATAATCGGAGTACTACACCACACGATGGCGAAGGCCAACTACCTGACAGGACTTCATTCAAAGAGGTGACCATCATGGTTCCCAACGCCACTCAACGGACACCAATGTAATTAGTAAGAGTATTGTCATCTACCGGCCATGATAGTTCTCTATTCGTTGACACACATACTCGTTGGGAATAGCGGAAGCGTAGAGGCCGCCATGACAGGTCGCCATGTCATTCAAATAACTTCCGGTACTACATTACTTCCGGCGTATCGTCCCTAGTAGAGGCCGCCATGACAGTCAAGTGACTTCCAGTATGACATCACATCCGGCGTAGCGCCCCTAGTGGATAATCGGAGTATTACGTCACACGATGGCGCCATCTAGCGGGTAAAAATATATAATTAGGTTAGCTAGAGAAAAAAAAGTTGGGGTTAACCTCGCGAAAATGTTTCGTTTTTGAAAACATAACATTTTCGCGAGGTTAACCCCAACTTTTTTTTATCTAGCTAACCGTGTCGGCAGGAGTTGTCACGAACGGTCGGCTAATTGATTCGTCTAAGTTGGTGTCGTTGAAGGGTGCGGGTGCGTGGAAGTTGGGTGTTTTGAGGATGACGTTAGCCGTAGTACTATCGTGGTACAACGGTGATGGTGGTCGGTTGACAGTTGGTAACTGTGGTCGGTTGCCAGTTCCCGCGACATGTGGAGAAGAAGCAGAAGAGGCGACGGTTGTAGCAATGGGCTCGTTTTCTTGTCGCTGAAACAGTAACGAGATGAGCTTAGTAATGAATGGTCAACTGCTCTGTATAAGAGAAATATAATATTATGTTCTTTTGAAAATGTTCTAACAAAATGACATGAATACCATTTGAACACTATGAAAAATTGTAGCTTACTGTTATCTCTTCAAGTTGTTCTTCAAGTTGTTGTTTACGTCGCCGCTGTTTATCTTGCTTCCTTTGGCAGCAGCCCTGCTTCACATGAGCGGGCCAATTCCCTTTATACTTGAAGGTACTGCCACACATAGAGCAAGTATAACGAAGCAAAAGCTTATGACGCTTCGTCGGAGGTGATGGCGTCAGGTTGATGGTTGGGCTGATTGCCGTTGCAAGTGGCAGAGACGAAATTGGTTTGGTCGTCGAACTGGTCGTTGAAATGGTCGTTGGCTGATGGTCCGGGTTGCTTGACGGGATCGAGAGGTCGAGTGGGCCCGTAGCCGGAGAAGGCTGCGCCTTCGGTAGCAAAATCCCTTGTCGGACGTTATCACTAGTCATGTTGTTCATCTTCCAAAATGTAAGATATAATGACCACAAAAAACAGACGCAGGCCTTTTATAACAGTTCGACAGAACATAAAAGTCACGTGGGCGTGCCGAAAGATCTCGGATTGTAGAAAATTCAAGAGCACGGACTGCTGAGTAGAATGTACACAAGCGCGAACTGCAGAGTAGTTATATAGTTCACCACTTATCTAACAGGGGTGCTTTCAGTTGATGATGAAATCCGTTGTCGAACTGGTCATTGGACTGGTCGACGAACTGGTCGTTGAACTGGTCGTTGAACTGGACGTCGAACTGGTCGTTGAACTGGTCGTTGAACTGGTCATTGGACTGGTCGTTGAACTGGTCGTCGAACTGGTCATTGGACTGGTCGACGAACTGGTCGTTGAACTGGTCGTCGAACTAGTCGTCGAACTGGTCGTTGGACTGGTCGTTGGCTGTTGGTACGGGTTGATTGTCTGGGTCGACAGGTCGATTGGTCCCGTAGCCGGAGAAGGCTGCGCCTTCGGTAGCAAAATCACTTGTCGACCGTTATCACTAGTCATGTTGTTCATCTTCCAAAATGTTCAACATAACATAAAGTTCACGTGGGCGTGCCGAAAGATCACATATTGTAGAGTAGAAAATTCAAAAGCACAGACTGCAGAGTTTTAACGATGGGGTTCGTTCACTTGTCCACTAGGGATGGTGTTTGTGGTTCATGAAGTATCCGTCAGGGGGCTCTATTGCACGCAAGCGTGCAAGAGACACGAATTTGGGCAGTACTTCTACATTTAGTTCACAACTTATCGTTCAGATGGCACCACTTGTAGTTCATGACCTATCCGCTAGATGAATTTAGTTCACAAAGAATCCGCCAGGTGGCGCTAACGGTCAAACAAAGACGCACGAATTTGGGCAGTAGTCGAACATTGAGTTTGAAAAAATCCGCTATGTGGCGCTACTGTCAGACCCCGTTTAGTTAGAAAAAAATTCCGCTAGGTGGCGCTAACGGTCAACCCAATTTAGCTAGAAAAAATCCGCCGTGGGCGGTGTTTTAGTTTATGAACTATCCGCTAGGTGGCGCCACTGCACCCGTGACATATCGGGGACCTTGACCTTTGACCTTGACCTACATCCGGGTACTTGACCTTGACCTACATCCGGGTACCTTCCTCTTCCGCCGCGCAGCGCAAACCATGCACGGTACACCACCTCTATTACTACTGTAAACGTCCAGTGAATTTCGAGACGTAGAGAAATTAATTGCATACTGTCTGTTTCATCGACGACCCGTACCCATCTTCATAATGTGAGTAAAATCTGCTAATATGTTGCGGCTCGATGGACATGATGTTTTGAAGATATTTGTAGTAATGATTAATAATCAATGTCTCACATCTATGCCAGCAACACACCAATTTTCTGAGCCGTTATGCCAGAGTAGACAAGGCGAAAGAAGATCGCATAATATCAGCTTCGTTATACGGGAGTAAATTATAGATCTGCCTACACGTTTCCATCTGAAGACATATCCTGTGGCCTAGTTCATACGATCATTGATCGTGCAACATCGGTGTCTCCATCACGGCATACTATTCGTTAATGCCAGGTAGGTTAAGGCATATTTGAATTCCACATTTACAGGATAGTAAACAACACGAAATTGTATCCTGTGAAACGGGTATAATCTTGTTCGTTGTCAAACACAATGTCTATCCGAATGCGCACACAGAACGCAAATGTCGTCACGTTGATGTCACCGAATTAATGGCATAGTACTATGAGATAAATGTGGCTAAACAAAATTAGATCAAAAGCCAAAATTCGTAAATTAATGTCAATTCATTTTCTTCTAATTCGTTGTACAGTATTGCGAGTAAGAGCTATAAAAAGGTGCAATCGTATCATCCGAAACATTTTCGCAAATGATTATCAAGACATACGTGTTAAACACTCCATTCAGTATTGAGAACTGCACAAATAAAGGCAACTGGGTAAGTATTTGCAACACGGCCGAGTACGGTGCATCACTCTCGATTCAACAAATGGTCGAATGGGTGGTCTGTATTACCTATTTTAATGATATTTTGAACGCACTATATTCTTATTTTTCCTCTTCTTTTTGTGACGATCCTGATAATAGTGGCGGTGGTAGTTGTTGGTGTCACTTGATCCAATATCTTTAGTATTCTGGATTGCGCAAAAACAAAATAATCACGTAATAAATTCAACTGGTGAATGCATTATCTCTGGTTCGTTCAGCGACGTGGTACGATGTCTGCAAAACAAGTCTTTCTATATTTCTAAAAGATTACACAGCGGCTGTATATCAAATTGCACTAATGGAATTTAATATTTCTGCTAAAACCGTAAAGATCGTAATCTACATAATCGTATCTACAAATATGCCGCCGGATGTACTGACGATTTATTTATAGTTATTTGAGTTATTACATTTGAACACCGCGAATGCTTACCCCTTTCATATACACGCGGCTGTTTGATCGCTGCGTAGCGGACAATCAGGTGCGGATATAAGGTAATATAAGGCACGTGATATATTCGAAAGAGAATAATCCAAAAGGTCAACAAAATTGCTTAGTACATCCAGTAATATATTTATCTTTGCGCTGACGTATAAAATATAAAATCCCTCGATTGTAATTCGAGGTACAGCCTGAAATGGCTGCCCGCAAAGCCGCATACAAGACATTGAAGCTCGGTGAACTGTGCCGAATGATATTACGGGAATATTGCTACAGGATTCGGGAAAACCAAAAGAGATTATCACACTTTTGTACAAAATGACAACTTTCGAAACGTCATATCGTATATAGATCGACGGGGTGGGTCTAGCGCAAGCAGATCATGCCAAGCTACTCTGTGCTAACATTCCTCATGATCTTGACTTACTTGACGTAAATTCCTAGGTCAATTTGACCCCTCGCTATCCTCCTGGAGGTCACACCCCTCCATTTCGTCCTGTCTAGAGTACACCGCTCTGCTATTCAAAGCGGGAGTCCAGTGTTCTGTCTTACTTGGTCACTCCACCTCTTCCGCGGCCTTCGTCGTTTTCTGTGTCCTTTAAAGTCTTCCTTGAAAGCTATTTTATGAGGTGTTCGTTTGGCTGACAAAGAATACATGAAAAGAATACAAGCGTTTGAGATGAAATGTTACAAAAAAGTCCTAAGAGAGCCATGGATAACAAGAACAATCAATGCAGATATCCTTAAAAATTAGACTTAAAGAACTGTCAAGTAATGAATAGAATAAAATGACTAAAACTGAGTTCTTTTGGCCACATCAAAAGATTTAAACAAGATTTAACAAGATGTTGGAAGGTGAAATGTCTGGAGAAAGAGGTAGCTAGGTTGGTAGATATTGTGAAGGGGATGGAGATGAGAATCAGCAAGGAGACAGACGGAATGGAGAGAGACGACAGGGATAAAGTTGGGAATACTGTGAAACTGAAGGAGCAGAGTAGTGGCAACAAGACCGAGGAAAGGAGACTGAGAGGAGGGAAGGTGATCGGAGGGGAAGAAAGTGGAGGATCGACGGCAGGAAATGTGACAGGTGTGAAGGTGGCAGGAGAGAAAGTGACCGTAGAGAAAGAGGTAGGAGGGAAAAAGAGACGGGAGAGGAGAGAAGGAAATGCAATGGGAGGAAAGATGACGGGAAGAAAGGAAGTGAGAGTACATGTGACAGAAGAGAAGTCGGGAGGGACGATAACAGAAAGAAAGGTGACAAGAGAAACAGCGTCAGGAAAGAATGGAACGGACGAGATTGTGACGGGAGAGCAGAAGACAGGGGAACAAGATTACAACCAGACAGATGCAAACCGTAGAAAGAGCTACACTGAGGCAGTGATTGAGGGGGCAATGAGGAAAGAGAGGGTGTTTATGGGCGATTCGATTATGAGAAAGACAGATAAGACTTTAAGCGAGGGGGAGGACGTCGTTGTTTGTCTACCGGGGGCTAGGATAGAACATGTAACTGAAAGGGTAGAGAAGGTACTGGGGCATGGCAAGGGAGGGTCTATACTAGTACATGTAGGGACAAATAACGCAGAGAGGGAGGGAACAACTGGGATAGTTCAGAAGTACAGACAGTTAGTGAAGAAGTTAAAGAAGACGAGAGTAGAACAGATTATCCTCTCAGGAATTTTGCCAGTAATGGGAGGAAGGGGGCCAACATATAGAAACTGCAAGAGGATGGCGATCAACGCACTAGTTGAGCAGATGTGTAAAGAAGAGGGGGTGGGATTCGTAGATTTATGGGGATACTTTGTTGGGAGGGAAGATATGTACATGAGAGATGACCTACATCTAAGTGGAAAGGGGGCAGCAGTTTTCTCAGAGAACTTGCTGCAATCTGTTGAAAGTGGGACAGGCTGCATCTATTTAAACTAGATTCGCAGGGGGGATTCACAGAGAAGCCTGAAACTGGAGGCATAAATAAAGACAGCAGAAATAAATCGGCAAAGAACAGCCTGGAAAACTGTTCTGAATCAGGATATAATTGCATTTGTTTAAATACAAGGAGCATAGTAAACAAAAGAAGTGAACTAAAAATTATGGTAGAAGATATTGACCCTCACATAATAGGTATAACCGAATCGTGGGCCACCACTGATATATCAGATGCCGAATTGGGACTAACAGGATATGTAATGTTTAGGAAAGACAGAAAATAGGACGAAAGGGAGGTGGAGTTATTTTATATAATAAAGAATCTATCCAGGCTTATGAAATAAAATTAGAAAGAGAAGCAGATTGCGAAGAAGCTGTTTGGTGTAACATAGTTACAGGAAACTCAACGTTAACAGTTGGGTTAGTTTATCGAAGTCCAAACATAAGCATAGAAGAGAATGAAAAAATACAAAACGCTATAAGGGAAGTAAGCAAACGGAACTGTATTATTATGGGGGACTTTAACCATGGGCATATACAATGGAAATCTCTACAGAGTATGGGGAGTGAGGACCACAAGTTTTTAGTTTTAGTACAAGATAGTTTCCTTTCTCAACATGTGCTAGAACCAACCAGGGGAGAGAAAGTGTTATACTTAGTTTTGTCCTCACAGAAAGAATTAGTTGACAATGTCAAGATATGTGAGCCACTGGGGAGTAGTGATCACAACCAGATACATTTTACCATCAAAGTAAAATCAGAAAGGAATAGTAAAAAGCAGTATAGGAGAAATTTCCACAAAGGAAGTTATAAGGACATGAGGAAATATTTAGCAAAGATAGACTGGAATAACACACTGAAGAATAAGACAGCAACCGAATGCTGGAATATCTTAAATAGTGAAATTAAGTGCATAGTCGATAAATTTGTACCTTTCAAAAAACAAGGGAAACGGTCTAAAAAGAAACACTTATCGAAAGAAGCCATTAGAAAAATTAAGTATAAACAAATGATGTGGAAGTCATATAGATGTACTGGAAATGATGAAGACTACAGCATTTATAAAGAAGCACTTAATCAAGCCACAGCTGAAATTAGAAATTCAAAGAGAAGCTATGAAAAAAAATTTGCTAGTAATATAAAACATGACAGTAAGAGTTTTTATGCGTATACTCGAAGCAAACAGAAAGTTCAGGATAAGGTCGGTCCTCTAGAAGATAGTGCTGGAAATACAATATTAGAGGGATTCTTAATGGCAGAAGACCTGAATGAGTATTTTAGTTCAGTGTTTACCAGGGAAGATATTAGTTCACTGCCAGTACCAGAGGCTAAGTTCAAGGGGGCAGATTCAGACTATTTAGGACAGTTAGTTGTAACCTCGGAAATGGTAGCTAAGAAAATAAGGGCTATGAAGGATAATAAATCACCTGGAGTGGACGGGATTCCGCCCAAACTACTATTGGAAATTATAGAACAAATTAGCTCACCGCTTGCAACAGTTTTCAATTTGTCATTAGAAGAGGGAGTGGTTCCTTTAGAATGGAAAGAGGCAAACATTATACCGTTATTTAAAAAAGGTTCGAGAAACAAGTCAGAGAACTATAGACCAGTGAGTTTAACATCAGTGATTTGCAAATTATTAGAAAGACTAATTAAAGATCACATGGTGGATTTTCTTGTTAAACATAACTTGATAAACCCATCTCAACATGGGTTTTTAAAAGCGAGGTCATGCTTAACAAATATGTTATGTTTTTTGGAAGACATCACTAGGTGGGTAGATGAGGGATCACCAGTAGATATCATCTATTTAGATTTTCAAAAAGCTTTCGACAAAGTACCACATCAAAGATTACTCCTTAAGCTAAAGGTCCATGGCATAGGAAATGGTATAATAAACTGGATAGAAAAATGGCTGAATGACAGAAGACAACGTGTAGTAGTTGATGGGGAGGCTTCAAACTGGAAATCGGTATTGAGTGGGGTACCACAGGGATCAGTACTAGGACCTATATTATTCTTAATATATATCAACGATTTGGACGATGATATAACAAGCAAGGTGTTAACATTTGCGGATGATACAAAAGTGTTTAGAAGGATTAAAAGTGATGGAGACAGACAGCATTTACAAGATGATCTTGGTAGGTTGATCAAATGGTCTGAAAAGTGGCAAATGCTGTTCAATTTTGGGAAATGTAAATGCCTCCACACAGGTCATGGGAATGAAGAGGTAAAATATAAAATGGGGGGTACTGTTCTAAGTACTACTGTAAAAGAAAAGGACTTAGGGTTAACCATTAGTGCTGATATGAAGGTTTCAGAGCAGTGCGGAATTGCAGCGTCAAAGGGAAATCAAATCCTTGGATTAATTAGGCGAAATATAGCGTATAAGAAAAAAGAATTAATAGTACCGCTGTACAAAACAATAGTGAGGCCTCATTTAGAATATTGTATACAAGCATGGAGGCCATATCGCAAGAAGGACATAGATATGCTAGAAAGAGTACAGAGGAGAGCGACTAAAATGATACCAAATCTGAGGGATCTTAGTTACGAAATACGCCTAAAAGAATGTGGTTTAACAACACTAGAGACCAGGAGATTGAGAGGAGATCACATAGAAGTGTTTAAAATATTGAATGGTTATGAAAATATTGATAGAAACATTTTTTTCTCAGTTAAGAAAGATAGAAGGACCAGAGGACATGAAGCTACATTAGTAAAGGAGCAGTGTAGATTAGATATAAGAAAGTTCTCATTCTCACAAAGGACTGTAAATGAATGGAACAGATTATCTCCTGATTGTGTTGGTGCTAGTAGCACGAATATTTTTAAAAATAAAATCGACACACACCTTAAAAAGGCGGGATACATGTAGATAAAAAGTATTGGACTCTCGATAAGCCAAAAGGCTTCCTTGTCCAACTGCCATCCAGAGTAATTTTCTGGATGGCAATCTTGTTAAATCTTGTTAAATCTAGAGTATAGCTGAACCACTCTCTGTGTCTCCTCCTTGTTTCCAGCTGTACAGGGGTGGGGGTCAGGTACAGTATAGCTAAACCACTCTTTGTGTCTCCTCCTTCTTCCCTGCTGTACAGGGGTGGGGGTCAGGTGCAGTATAGCTAAACCACCCTTTGTGTCTCCTCCTTGTTCCCTCCTGTACAGGGATGAGGGTCAGGTACAGTACAGCTGAACCACTTGCTGTGTCTCCTCCTTCTTCCCTGCTGTACAGGGGTGAGGGTCGGGTACAGTATAGCTGAGTCACTCTCTGTGTCTCCTCCTTGTTCCCAGCTGCACAGGGGTGGGGGTCAGGTACAGTATAGCTAAACCACTCTTTGTGTCTCCTCCTTCTTCCCTGCTGTACAGTTGTGGGGGTCAGGTACAGTATAGCTAAACCACTCTTTGTGTCTCCTCCTTGTTCCCTGCTGTACAGGGATGAGGGTCAGGTACAGTACAGCTGAACCACTTGCTGTGTCTCCTCCTTCTTCCCTGCTGTACAGGGGTGAGGGTCGGGTACAGTATAGCTGAGCCACTCTCTGTGTCTCCTCCTTGTTCCCTGCTGTACGGGGTGGGGTCAGGTACAGTATAGCTGAACCACTCGCTCTGTCGCCTCCTTGTTCCCTGCTTTACAGGGGTGAGGGTCAGGTTCAGTATAGCTGAACCACTCGCTCTGTCGCCTCCTTGTTCCCTGCTGTACAGGGGTGAGGGTCAGGTTCAGTATAGCTGAACCACTCTCTGTGTCTCCTCCTTGTTCCCTGCTGTACAGGGGTGAGGGTCAGGTACAGTATAGCTGAACCACTCGCTCTGTCGCCTCCTTGTTCCCTGCTGTACAGGGGTGAGGGTCAGGTTCAGTATAGCTGAACCACTCTCTGTGTCTCCTCCTTGTTCCCTGCTGTACAGGGGTGAGGGTTTGCTGTGTCTCCTCCTTGTTCCCTGCTGTACAGGGGTGGGGGTCAGGTACAGTATAGCTGAACCACTCGCTGTGTCTCCTCCTTGTTCCCTGCTGTACAGGGGTGAGGGTCAGGTACAGTATAGCTGAACCACTCTCTGTGTCTCCTCCTTGTTTCCTGCTGTACAGGGATGAGGGTTCGCTGTGTCTCCTCCTTGTTCCCTGCTGTACAGGGGTGGGGGTCAGGTACAGTATAGCTGAATCACTCGCTGTGTCTCCTCCTTGTTCCCTGCTGTACAGGGATGAGGCTCAGGTACAGTATAGCTGAACCACTCTCTGTGTCTCCTCCTTGTTTCCTGCTGTACAGTGGTGAGGGTTCGCTGTGTCTCCTCCTTGTTCCCTGCTGTACGGGGTGGGGTCAGGTACAGTATAGCTGAATCACTCGCTGTGTCTCCTCCTTGTTCCCTGCTGTACAGGGGTGAGGGTCAGGTACAGTATAGCTGAACCACTCTCTGTGTCTCCTCCTTGTTTCCTGCTGTACAGTGGTGAGGGTTCGCTGTGTCTCCTCCTTGTTCCCTGCTGTACAGGGGTGGGGGTCAGGTACAGTATAGCTGAATCACTCGCTGTGTCTCCTCCTTGTTCCCTGCTGTACAGGGATGAGGGTCAGGTACAGTATAGCTGAACCACTCTCTGTGTCTCCTCCTTGTTTCCTGCTGTACAGGGGTGAGGGTTCGCTGTGTCTCCTCCTTGTTCCCTGCTGCACAGGGGTGGGGGTCAGGTACAGTATAGTTGAATCACTCGCTGTGTCTCCTCCTTGTTCCCTGCTGTACAGGGGTGGGGGTCAGGTACAGTATAGCTGAACCACTCGCTGCGTCTCCTCCTTGTTCCCTGCTGTACAGGGGTGAGGGTCAGGTACAGTATAGCTGAATCACTCGCTGTGTCTCCTCTTTGTTCCCTGCTGCACAGGGGTGAGGGTCAGGTACAGTATAGCTGAACCACTCTCTGTGTCTCCTCCTTGTTTCCTGCTGTACAGGGGTGAGGGTTTGCTGTGTCTCCTCCTTGTTCCCTGCTGTACAGGGGTGGGGGTCAGGTACAGTATAACTGAATCACTAGCTGTGTCTCCTCCTTGTTTCCTGCTGTACAGGGGTGAGGGTTTGCTGTGTCTCCTCCTTGTTCCATGCTGTACAGGGGTGGGTGTCAGGTACAGTATAGCTGAATCACTCGCTGTGTCTCCTCCTTGTTCCCTGCTGTACAGGGGTGAGGGTCAGGTACAGTATAGCTGAACCACTCTCTGTGTCTCCTCCTTGTTTCCTGCTGTACAGGGGTGAGGGTTCGCTGTGTCTCCTCCTTGTTCCCTGCTGTACAGGGGTGGGGGTTAGGTACAGTATAGCTGAATCACTCGCTGTGTCTCCTCCTTGTTCCCTGCTGTACAGGGATGAGGGTCAGGTACAGTATAGCTGAACCACTCTCTGTGTCTCCTCCTTGTTCCCTGCTGTACAGGGGTGGGGGTCAGGTACAGTATAGTTGAATCACTCGCTGTGTCTCCTCCTTGTTCCCTGCTGTACAGGGGTGGGGGTCAGGTACAGTATAGCTGAACCACTCGCTGCGTCTCCTCCTTGTTCCCTGCTGTACAGGGGTGAGGGTCAGGTACAGTATAGCTGAATCACTCGCTGTGTCTCCTCTTTGTTCCCTGCTGCACAGGGGTGAGGGTCAGGTACAGTATAGCTGAACCACTCTCTGTGTCTCCTCCTTGTTTCCTGCTGTACAGGGATGAGGGTTCGCTGTGTCTCCTCCTTGTTCCCTGCTGTACAGGGGTGGGGGTCAGGTACAGTATAACTGAATCACTAGCTGTGTCTCCTCCTTGTTTCCTGCTGTACAGGGGTGAGGGTTTGCTGTGTCTCCTCCTTGTTCCCTGCTGTACAGGGGTGGGGGTCAGGTACAGTATAGCTGAATCACTCGCTGTGTCTCCTCCTTGTTCCCTGCTGTACAGGGGTGAGGGTCAGGTACAGTATAGCTGAACCACTCTCTGTGTCTCCTCCTTGTTTCCTGCTGTACAGGGGTGAGGGTTCGCTGTGTCTCCTCCTTGTTCCCTGCTGTACAGGGGTGGGGGTCAGGTACAGTATAGCTGAATCACTCGCTGTGTCTCCTCCTTGTTCCCTGCTGTACAGGGATGAGGGTCAGGTACAGTATAGCTGAACCACTCTCTGTGTCTCCTCCTTGTTCCCTGCTGTACAGTGGTGGGGGTCAGGTACAGTATAGTTGAATCACTCGCTGTGTCTCCTCCTTGTTCCCTGCTGTACAGGGGTGGGGGTCAGGTACAGTATAGCTGAACCACTCGCTGCGTCTCCTCCTTGTTCCCTGCTGTACAGGGGTGAGGGTCAGGTACAGTATAGCTGAATCACTCGCTGTGTCTCCTCTTTGTTCCCTGCTGCACAGGGGTGAGGGTCAGGTACAGTATAGCTGAACCACTCTCTGTGTCTCCTCCTTGTTTCCTGCTGTACAGGGGTGAGGGTTTGCTGTGTCTCCTCCTTGTTCCCTGCTGTACAGGGGTGGGGGTCAGGTACAGTATAACTGAATCACTCGCTGTGTCTCCTCTTTGTTCCCTGCTGTACAGCGGTGGGGGTCAGGTACAGTATAGCTGAATCACCCGCTGTGTCTCCTCTTTGTTCCCTGCTGTACAGGGGTGGGGGTCAGGTACAGTATAGCTGAATCACTCGCTGTGTCTCCTCTTTGTTCCCTGCTGTACAGCGGTGGGGGTCAGGTACAGTATAGCTGAATCACTCGCTGTGTCTCCTCTTTGTTCCCTGCTGTACAGCGGTGGGGTTCAGGTACAGTATAGCTGAATCACTCGCTGTGTCTCCTCTTTGTTCCCTGCTGTACAGGGGTGAGGGTCAGGTACAGTATAGCTGAACCACTCTCTGTGTCTCCTCCTTGTTTCCTGCTGTACAGGGGTGAGGGTTCGCTGTGTCTCCTCCTTGTTCCCTGCTGTACAGGGGTGGGGGTCAGGTACAGTATTGCTGAACCACTCGCTGTGTTGTTTCTTTCCAAAGTTTTCTGTCCATCGCTCCCTCTCTCCATCTTTCATCCTCCTCTGATCTTCTCATGTCTCTCCTCGTGCATTCCTCCCATCTCCGCTGTGGCCTTCCCAGGTGATTGGGAATCAAACATGACGTGTATAATACGTTTGGAGGAGAACACCGTGTTGTGATCCGAAACAATAAATTGGGTGTTAAGTTGAAAAATTGTGAAATAAGACTTTGTACTTTTTGTTTGTTCCACAGATCATAACCATTAAAGTGGTACCTCATTTGTTTAAACATATGTTCAGTAGTTTTTGAATTTGTGCTAAAAATTAAACAAACTTCGAAAAAATCTATGTTTTTGGAAAAATAGTTTCAGAAACAGGGATATGTGAAACATTCCCATCTCAGCTATACATTAGTATTTTATTAATTTGGAATTATGTGTCAATCAATTGAACAGGACGTTGAAAGATTATATTTTAAGGTATGCATTTCTGCCAAAAGGATAACATTGATGGGGCATATGGTTGTTAGGCTCGCGTGCAAAGTAAACTAGTAGTGCGACTTAACAGCCCGGTCGCTGCTGCAGGTCATATTTGTGATATCTATATTTGTGATATCTATATTTGTGATATCTATATTTGTGATATCTATATTTGTGATATCTATATTTGTGATATCTATATTTGTGATATCTATATTTGTGATATCTATATTTGTGATATCTATATTTGTGATATCTATATTTATGATATCTATATTTATGATATCTATATTTATGATATCTATATGTATGATATCTATATTTGTGATATCTATATTTGTGATATCTATATTTGTGATATCTATAGTTGTGATATCCATGTTTGTGATATCTATATTTGTGATATCCATGTTTGTGATATCTATATTTGTGGAGTGTTTTCGCTCCGCGAGTTGCGTCGTTTTGTGTCGTTCGAGTATTGTATTTCAAACCAAAAAGTATACTAACAATCTGTTTACAGTACCGATTTATAATGTTCACGTCTATAACGACAGTCTACCTCAGGCGTTGTGTAACTGGCCTACTACTGGAAGTGATACTAAAGTAGCTAAGGACTGTTCTATTATTATATATTAACAAATCCATCAACTAGAATTCGCGCAAACTCACGCACTGATACCTCGTTTCACGTTACTTTACGAAGGCATAACAGTTTGATGGCGGGGCTATCGTATCTCTAGGACGGTGAATATTAATATCGGACTGCAGCTGATGACGACAGAGTGGTAAACGAAACAGGGTGTAGGGTATACCCTCTTCCGGATGACAACGAAGGGTCAACACGATCTACGCATTTAAATCAAGTTAAATGAATATGCAATAACAACGGTCAGATTGCATACATGTATGTTTGCGAAGGGGTCTTTTCACGGGGGATGCGTTCAAGTCGTACATGAACAGTTATTCATGTAATATTGTTTCCTTGTCGATGACACAACGAGGTAATACCACTGTGGGTATATTTGTTCACAATTTGTTACAACTTACTACGCTGGCTAATTCAGGTTAGAAGAACATACTGCCTCCCTTTAACGTTTTCAATGGAGAACGCGAATACAGACAAGGAAACTATGATGTTCGCATTGTATACTAAGTTCTCTAACACTTGTGCAGTGAGTTAAGTTAATATGATTTTTCGGCCGCTGGACGGAATAGATAAACCAGAATGTTATGGCAGTACCCGTGTCAGTAAAGCCGGCGATGTCACCACAATAGACGCCTTCTGGAGTAACGGTTCTTCAAGCAGAACTCGCCGCCACAACCAACACACCAGGGTGTGCATGATATTCAGAAGATACCGTTTGGTAAAGATGACCTCCGGTGAAGCGACACAAACATGCGGTGTTTGTTTTCTGATGCCGGTTCTTTCCAACAAACCCAGGAACAGCCATGTATTTGTAACATAACGCAACGTGCCGCGTGATATCAACATATCCACCCGGCGCTGAATAGTGTGAACACGCCGGTTCCGTTTATAACCTCGATTGGTTTCTTTTTTATAAAGGGCTCGGTTCCTGCGAGCGTATTTAGCCCTGAACCCGATTGCTGTCAACCAGAGATTGAATTCAACGTTGAATTCAATCCTTATCAAACAAACTGCACAGGGCTTTAATCAGTACTTCAACCGCTCCACGATCTACGGAGTCGCCTTTACCGAACTTCTCAGTGCATCTGTTGAGACAATTGTTCACGTCTCGATGACATTCGTCGAGGTTGAAACCACGTTTGTCGTAGTGGCAATTGAAGCAACCCCAGAATGTCGTTAAGCAGACTGGATTGCAACGGGCATGCTGACTTGAGACTACGCTGGAGCAGACCTGAACGTGAAGCAGCAAGCGGCAAACGATGAGTATCTGCAACAAGATTGTGTTATGACAGTTTTGTGAACGGTTGTCACACAAGATGACGGCCGTACATTTTAGTAATGTTGAAAATGGTGTGAACGATGACTGGTGAATATTATATCTAACCCCCGACACAACATATTAGGCATTGAAAACCAAGCTACTCTGATCTACATTATCCCGAGTAGCCTATAACGCTCGACCACTTGAAGTTTGTCTGCCTTGACCCAACTCGGGCTCAAGTATTTCAAGAGGGGTCAAATTCTTACCACTTTTGTCGAGTCCTGATAATCGTGACCTTAGTTTTGTTAGTATTAATAGTATTAATGACCACTCCTTTGTCACACCACTTGGAAATCTCCTGTTGTTGCTTAAGATCTGTTCAATTGACGGGACGATCTTTCTGCACTGATGGTGGCATCGTCAGCGTACATGTTCATGGCGTTTATTGCTGTAGTGCTAAGGGACATGTCATCCGTGAACACAATATTGAGAAATAACCCCAGTAGAGAACCGTGGGGTATTATCGGTGTGATTTCAGACTGTTCACACGTTGTGCACTTAAACTAATTATGCATCATGTGGTTGAGTGCTGTCTCACTTGAGTGCTTGGCTCGGAAACCCAATTAGCAATTGTGTCGATAGGCTTGCCCTTCTTGTGAATTAGGATAACATTTGCAAGCTTCCTTAGCGTTGGACATTGGCCGCTCATAATGCTGTTGTTTATGAGTGCCGGGACAGATACTGAGATGGCAGGCGCTGCTGCCTTCAGCAGCTTAGTACTGATTTGGTTGACTTCTGTGGACTTGTCAGGACGGAGAGCCATGAGTGCTTTATTCACCGTTCGCTCTGTGATTTCTGGGATCGTATCGCACTACCCACCTGCTCACCGACAAAGCGTGTGAACTGTGTGCGTTGCTACTATATGTTTTAACAGTCACTAGTGTATCGATTAGCTGTATATGTGAAATGTGCATTGAAGGTGGTTGCAATGTCCTCTGGATCGGTGATTTCCTGATCATCAGTCTTGATGACCAGTAGTGTGAGTGTTACATCACGTGTGCACAAATCTCGACACACAACTGCTTAGGATTTGTGGTATTTAGTTCAAAGCCATGTTGGTAGACGGAAACGTTTGCAATGTAAATCATGGTGGTCACATTGTTTCGCCGTATCTTACATTTGTCACTTCACCATGTGACTTGTGTTGGTCTCTGGCCCATTTAACGTGCCAGTCACCGCAATCGATATTCGTACGCAATAAGTGTTGATTGTACAATTACATATTACATAATTATATGATCTACATTCCTTAATGACCTACATATATGGAAATATATTTCTTTTGCACATCTGCAAGTCAGTATGTGTTTGGCACTGTTGGATTGACACCACTACAAAACTGTCTGCAGCTAAGCGATAACAATTAAAAATTATTTACAAGCAACGTCAATAATTAATGTTGTACTTACAATGCAGTATTTCATTTTCTTTTTCTTCTGTTCCGTTGTGCCATGTTCTAAGTGCGATATACGCTAACGTGCATTCGTATCATCCGACATAGCTTCAACCAGTGGTTCTCTCGCCGTGGAGGCAAACACTCAATTCGGATAGAACAAGTGTGCAAATTAATACCACTGGGGGGTATTTGCACAACAGCGAAGTCTGTGGCATCCCGCTCGGTTCAGAAAAGAAACTATGGCATGTGTTAAGGTGGTGTACCGAGTTTTCGGTAGCCAAAAATTAACTTTTTGCATATTTATATCATATGTAGCATCTCAGTCAGCAGAAAATCGAGGATCGCAATTTTACCTTTTCTTTTAAAGGAAATTACAAACAGTTTAAACGGAATTGCTCTCAACACAATCTTCCGCTTATCATAACACAATCTTCTGCTTATCATAGCAACTGCAACAATATATATATATATATATATATATATATATATATATATATATATGCATACGTAATTGTGTGCGTACATGCATACACAAATATATGCGTACTTCAATATATAATATATATATATATATATATATATATATATATGTACGTACGCATGTATGTATGCCATTGACATTGAATAGCAAGGTCAAATTTTATGGAACGTGAAATATATAATTCAATAGCATGTAGGTATATATGTTTGCATGCATATCTATGTATGTTTGTATGTATGTTCGTATGTATGTATGTATGTATGTATGTATGTATGTATGTATGTATGTATGTATGTATGTATGTATGTATGTATGTATGTACGTATGTATGCATGTATGTATGCATGCATGCATGTATGCATGTATGTATGTATAGATGTATGTATGTATGTATGTATGTATGTATGTACGTACGTACGTACGTATGTATGTATGTTTGTATGTATGTATGTATGTATGTATGTATGTATGTATGTATGTATGTATGTAAGTATGTATGTATGTATGTATGTATGTATGTAAGTATGTATGTATGTATGTATGTATGTATGTATGTATGTATGTATGTATGTATGTATGTATGTATGTATGCATGTATGCATGTATGTATGTATGTATTTATGTATTTATTATGTGTGTATGTATATAAGTATTACGTGTGTGTATGTGTTTGTATGCGTGTAGGCATGTATGAATTGTAAGATCAAACGTTACTGAACGTGAAATATGTCTTTATATGTGTATTTACGGTGTGTATTTATGTGTGTATTCACGTGTCTGTGTCAGTGCGTATATATTTATATGTGTGCATATGTATCTGTAAACGTGCATATGTTTGAGTGAGTAAGTAAGCTATCATTAGTTTACATTTTTATTTCACTCATACAAAATATAATCACATGTCACTATTTAGGTACACGGGCAAAGGCCCGTGCATGGCAGGTTAGAATTATATCAAATCTAGTCCACACATGTCCCGTACGGCCTAAGGGCTTGTCCGCAACCACGTTCTACAATTTAGTTGGCACCTGAGCCAATCGGCGCAGCGACATTCATTGTCTACAGCTTAGTCGGCACCATTCGGATCTTCAACTCAATACCACCCCATTTTATTATTTTCTGTTTACCGAACCGTTTCGTGCATCTGTTGAGGCATTTGTTCATTTCGCGGTGACATCTGTCGAGTTTGAATGCAAGTTTGTCGAAGCGGCATCCTAGGCAACGCCAAATAATCCGGAGACAGACTCTATTGCAGCGAGCATGCTGAGGTGATACACTGGCACAGGAGCAGAAGTCTTGCAACAGGACGCATACGATGATTGTCTGAAAACGATTGTGTCGTGATAATTGATGCGACGGACATACGGAAAACGACGTTATTGTGTTTGGTTAGTAGGCTACATTATTTTTAATGTGATCGGTCAAATACATATACACAATGCAGACCCGTTGTGCAGCTGAATTTTGGGAATACGTTTTTCGGTATGCGACTGCAGACTACCAAAAAAACAACAGAGACGTACATCTGCACCCCCTTGAGACATCCAGGTGCACCCCACATTAAAAGTAAAAACCCTCATAAAGTACCCCTTGATATATTCAGCTGCACACAAGAGGACCCCAAAACATCCAACTGCACCATTCCATATCACACCACAAAATGTACCACGTTAAGATTCTAAAAACATCAATGGTACACTGCTTCAGGTCTCTAACTGCAGCCCTTCTTAAGACTTGGAATTACACCCCCTTTACGCTCCCCAAAACATAGAACTCCATCCTCATGAGACCTCGAACTGTACCCCCTAGTGACCTCGACCTTAGGTCTAAAACCTCTATCCCAACCCACTTGAAGACTTACAACTGCACGCCCTGTTGCTAACAAAAACCTCAATTTGAACGCCCGTCCCATCGAGGCTTCTCAAAATCCAACTACACCCAACCTCTCCCTTAAATGGTGTGATCAAGCGGGGGGGGGGGGGGGGGGCGGGCGTTTGCCAGCATTGCACCCCCAGTCTGTGCGTCTGCCACAGCGCGCCGCACACACACAACATACGCACTCGCACACACACACGCACACACGCACACACGCGCGCACGCGCGCACGCACGCACACACGCACACACGCACACACGCACACACGCACACACGCACACACGCACACACGCACACACGCACACACGCACACACACACGTACGCACACACACACACGCACACACACACGCGCGCACACACACACGCACACACACACTCTCGCGCGTGCACACATGCTTATTATTTGCAAGCATAATTCCTTCACATCTTTACCATGCTCCCCCGAAGCCAAAAAAGGTAACAAGGACAATTTCGAACATGGTTCCTAATAGATACAAGTTACCAGCTGTTATCGAGTGGATACAATTATAGCTTCAGCTTTGTATGCTATCCTATTTAATTCACCACCGTTAATTCTCGCCGATGTTTTTTACTTTGAGATAGGTTTGAGCAGATGGGGTTTCGCAATGTTTTATTTCGCTTCAGCAGGTTAGTTAGTTTAACAGGTGATTAAACTGCAAGCCAATATTTTATGAGTTTTCGCTTTGCAAAGCTGTGATAATGTGGCGTCATACTTTTATACCGGATACGCAGTACCTCTTGTAATTCTGATGGGTGGTGAATATGCACTCAACTTATTCCGCAAAAGTAGGCCCCTGCAATTTTCGTATATCAAGGAGCAAGTCAAACACTTCATACTGGCCTGCTATGATCATTCTAAAAGTAGGTGAAAGACTGTGATACAATCATTGCGTTGCGTATCATCTGTTTCTTCTAAGAAATCATTACATCAATTAATTATCAACTACTGGAAACACAGCGAAAGGTAACGTAGTCATGATTTTATCATATCACTTTTCCGAACAAGAAATATATCCGTTGGTTTCATCGTCACCACCGGTTAGCATAAACTATACACATATATACGCTAAATGTTGTCTTATGGTTTAATATATCCAATATACATATCATATTAGTCATCTTACTAGTTGCGAATATATACACAATAATGTTATGTTACGATTAATTGAATGTTTCCTTTTTGGATGTTTTTTCACTTTCACCAAAACATTACTACCTTATAATGTCCTGTGTGGCAGATGTGGATATCCAACGATACTAAAAAATAATATTTATCTGGATTCTGGAGTAACCTGGCTACACCCTAGCTGTTGACTATATTGCATAAGGGGTTGTATGTAACAAAGCGGGGTGGGTTTATGCTCAATGACTTGGGAACAAATACAGTGTTTACGTGTGACACAAATGCCCGTGGGTTGGTTGACCATGCGACTGGTGGAATTTGCTGTTGATAGACGACAACACGTTATATCTTCTTTCATTTGGACAAGTTCATGTTTTTATCAATTAAGTTTTAAGTGTACGTTAATTATTCACACGTTAATTCAAACTAAGACTAACTGTAGTCACTTAGGGAGGCTTTCTCTTTGTTAAGCTTCTACATAGTTAAACATTTATATAACCTATCGTGAAGAGCACGTGTTCAATTTACCTTGAATTTACCATGAATCCTCCTCTTCGACGTAGTAGTCAAGGAGTTGACGAGGAAGGGAGTCAAACGTTGACTCGTGTAATCCTCCGCCCTATTGCGTAAATATTTGTCAATGTGTTCCTTGGACTGGTTAATGTTTTGTACATCACCGCTGCTTCCAGAAGCCTATTCCAATCGTTGACTATCCTTTGATTAAAGAAGTACATGCGTATATCTAATCTCGAGTGCACTTTGGTTATTTTGAAGGGGTGCCCTCTTGTTTTGGTCTGTTTATTTTCCATAACAAAGAAATCTGCAGGAAGAATACTCTGTAACCCGTTGAATATTTTATAAACTTCCAATAAGTCAGCACGCTGTCGTC
Source organism: Escarpia spicata (assembly GCA_963995525.1). Taxonomy (NCBI): domain Eukaryota; kingdom Metazoa; phylum Annelida; class Polychaeta; order Sabellida; family Siboglinidae; genus Escarpia; species Escarpia spicata. The sequence goes on from OZ023213.1 coordinate 26,912,002, forward strand.
TAGTCTCCAGAGTCGAGATATTTAGCACTGTTTTTGGTAATCTAAGTGACTTAAATCTGAAATCATCCTGGTCGCCCTACGTTGCACCTTTTCTAATAAGTATATATCTTTTTGTTTGGATGGGCGCCATGCCTGAATGCAGTAGTTTAGGTGAGGTCTTACTAAGGACTTGTATAGTTTTACAACTACTTCTTTGGTCTTATATTTGATAGCTCTGTTAATCATGCCTAGCATCGCATTTGCCTTATTTAATGCCTTAACACACTGCTCCGTTACATTAAGTGTGTCTGTTATTATCACTCCCAAATCTGTTTCTACATGTGATGTTTCTATGGGGTTATCACCCATGAAGTAGTCGTACTGCCTGTTGTTATGACCGTAATGTACACACTTGCATTTTTCTGCATTAAACAACATTGTCCATTCAGCACTCCACCCGTGCAAGTTGTTTAGATCCTTCTGAAATTTCTCAGCATCTTTACATGATGCTACCTGACTGAACAGTTTTGTGTCATCAGCAAATTTTAGGAGATGGTTGCACACTCCGTCTATGTCATTAATGTATATTACAAATAACATAGGACCCAAAACAGACCCTTAACAGGTGACCATCCTGAATTGAAACCATTTATAATGGCACGCTGTACTCTGTCCGTCAGCCACTGCGATATCCATCTATTAACCGCTCCTCCTATCCCATGTGCATTTAGTTTCGTCTCCAGCCTGCAGTGTGGGACTCGATCAAAAGCTTTACTGAAGTCTAAATAAATAGAGTACACTGGAAGCCCTTTATCGATATAGCATGTAACTTATCCAGGTAAATTAAAAGGTTCGTTAGACATGAACGTCCCTTTCAAAAACCATGTTGCGACGGTTTAATCAAATCATGATTTTGAAGATGGCCAATGATTTCATCCTTGATGATGGCTTCCATTACTTTAGATATCTGTGATGTTAGACTTACAGGTCTGTAGTTACTGGGTTGTGATTTGATACCTTTCTTAAATATGGGGGTAACATTTGCACTTTTCCAGTTTCCCGCTTCCAGGTTGTCTATATCGCTCACTGCGGTAATGCGCGGCCGCAGTGGCGCAGACTGGCGCAAACCGGGTCGCTCTCTTGGCTTCAAAAGTTCGCTAAGACGTTAAATTTTCGTAACACAAATATGCCTGAGATAATGTTGAATGGTGAATCTAACACACTGAGCCTTCAAATACTAAACAAGTGCCCATGTTCGTAAATATATACTGCTATTATCTGTAATGTTGATGAAAACTGGTTCGCTCTTCATCTGCTAATAGCAGGAACGTTCGCAGAACGTTCGTGGAACGTAACGCTTCAATAACGTTATAAGAACGTTACTGGAACGTTCTGACACAATGTACATTTTATTACAAAACGTATGTAATTAAACGGCGTATACTATATACCCAATCATTTTCTGCCAATGCATGGGGATATCGTGGAAGGTGTTTTTAATATCTGCATCTGCTAATAGCAGGAACGTTCGCAGAACGTTCGTGGAACGTAACGCTTCAATAACGTTATGAGAACGGTACTGGAACGTTCTGACACAATGTACATTTTATTACAAAATGTAAGTACGTAAATGGTGTGTACTATATGCCCGATAATTTTTGGTCAAGACATGAGGATACTGTGGACTGTGTTTTTTAATATCTGCATCTGTTAATGGCAGGAACGTTCGCAGAACATTCGTGGAACATAACGCTTCAATAACGTAATGAGAACGTTACTAGAACGTTCTGATACAATGTTCGAAGAACGTTCATGGAACGTAACGCTTCATTAACGTTAAGAGAACGTTACTAGAACGTTCTGACACAGTGCACATTTTATTGCAAAACGCACATAAATTAATGGTATACTATGCTACATGCCCAATCATTTTCGGTCAAGACATGGGAATACCATGGACTGTGAGTTAGTAATCTGTCGTAAGATGTATTGCTAAAGTTGTGAAAACGTTCTGAGAACGTTTCGTGACACTGGCACTTGCATGGCACTTTATATTTAATTAATTTCGTTCCTACGCCATTTGAGGTTTTTTGGCAAGCCTCAATTAAGGGGGGGTGCAATTGGAAGTTTTGTCCCCCCTCCAGACAACCGAGTAAACAAGGAACCAATTTGGAACCATGCAGTTTTACAAATGTCTTTCTTGTTCGTAACTGGTACGGCTCCACCAGTGTGTGTATAATTAATTCACATGTATTCACGTGAATGCACGTGCATCTTCATAAATTCAGGCATTCAACTGAAAAAACGGATATGGTTGTAGTGGAAGGTGTATTTACGTGAATTGACATGTTTTAAAATTTCACGTGTCGAACTGGGGAAACCGATACGATTCTAGCAGCACGTGTATTCATAGTGTTCTACTCTACTCTAATTTAGTCACACAGTTGGATGATAATAAGAGTGTAAATTACTAATATATGTTCATAAGACTGATATGCAATTAAATATTATATAACACTATTATAACAATCAGTAAGATAGTACACAGAGACCCTTAATATATACTAAATAACGTAAACAAAACTATATTATCCAGTGTAGATGTCTCCCAAAGGGGTAAATTGAACTGTTACCAACCCCTGTTTACCACAAAGGGGCAACACAAGTTTCCATCTGGTCAGTTAATCACCTTAGTTGAACTCCAAGTCCCAAACGTGGGCTACTTCGCTAATGGGTCTCCAAGGTGCCTCATTGGGACAGCAGTGGAGTTATGGCTACACTGACAGTGCTGCAGCTGTTAGTTTCACTGTCATCTACACTCACCCCTTTAAAGTTGCCCCCTGCCATTATCTTGTCCCCATTACACTAATGGTAATATCTACCACAGGCATTGTGACTTTGTGACAGCAGGACTTAATTAGAATAAAGACATAACTCCATAGACTTTTGTCTATGTTGAATATGTTAAACTAGTTAATACTCACTAACTAATAAGTACGTAGGTCCAATTAACGCATCTGTAATTGTAATTGCAATGACAAATGAAATGTAATTGTAATTGATTTTGTGTAATAGCACCCAGCCCTGCTGACAGAACTAGACAAGGACAATTGATTGAAATAAAATGTTATTGAGCAAATATATTCCACAAAGCATGCTGTAATCCACTGTCTGAGAAACCAGTAGTATTGGACACTGCCAGCCAAATGTGTCCTTCTCATTAATTAGCACAGTTATGTTAATGACACGTTGGGATCACAGTATCACAACTCAGGCATTAGGTATCTTGTATGGTTTGTGTAATTGATGTAACTAAACGCAATTACACAGAAACATATATTACAATTGCAGGACATGTTCAAAAACATAATCAATTACAGCATTTTTCTGTAATCAATTACAAATACAATCACATAATAAAAGATCCCAGCCCTGGGTATAATAAAAGTTTTCATAAAGTCACCGGGTAGAGGATCATGTCTGAGTGATAAAGTTACCGGTTGTACGACTGGACGCCCGTGGTATAATAACTGTATGTCATTCTGGTGAAAACAAATGTTTAAAAAGTCATGTCTACGCCTACGGGTCCTTAAAAAACACATTCCACGATATCCCCATGCATTGGCAGAAAATTATTGGGTATATAGTATACGCCATTTAATTACTTACGTTTTGTAATAAAATGTACATTGTGTCAGAACGTTCTAGTAACGTTCTCATAACGTTATATGCGTTACGTTCCACGAACGTTCTGCAAACGTTCCTACACTATAGCACATGCAATTGTTTTTAAACATACTGTTTATTTCCCATTACAGCGTTTATATCTTAACACTGATGGTGTAGAAAACCTGTTTATTACCGTGAAACGTCATATATAAAAAACAAAATTCCGTAACCTAAATATAACATTGTGCTAACGTTAGCAGAACGTTATGTGTTTGCTGGGTAAAGCTTTCCCCCAGAACAATCATATATCAGTCTTTCATATGATATCTCATTTATATATTATATCGGTGGTGGCTGCGTTTGACTTAACATGTTAATTATATACTGGTTTGACTTAACCTGTTATATACTCGTTTGACTTAACATGTTTATTATATACTCGTTTGACTTAACATGTTTATTATATACTCGTTTTACTTAACATTTTTATTATATACTCGTTTTACTTAACGTGTTTATTATACACTCGTTTCACTTAACATGTTTATTAGATATATATATATATATATATATATATATATATATATATATATATATACTCTTTTGACTTAACCTGTTTATTATATACTCGTTTGAGTTGACATGTTTATTATATACTCTTTTCACTTAACATGTTTATTATATACTCGTTTCACATAACATGTTTATTATATACTCGTTTCACTTAACATGTTTATTATATAGTCGTTTCACTTAACATGTTAATTACAATAATACCCGTTTGACTTAACATGTTTATTATATACTCGTTTGCACAAATAGACCTTTGCAACTTTTTTACTCACTTTTATAATCAGCTAGAGTACCCCCGACCCTATGCGTTTTGCCCCAACTACAATTTGGTATTTTGCCCCATATGTACAGTATTTAAAACATTACCATTTAGACAATATTAAAGTTTTTTTACATGCATCCGCAACATTTACAACACACCGATAAAATAGTTGTCAATTAACAACTACAAAGAGGCCATTAACCTAACTACAACCGAAATTCTAAAATCCAAACGAACGTTTTAGAAAAAAATGGGCGACAAAAAATGATAGCTAGAGTTTTTATGCTTATGTAAGGATCGAGTAAACAGAAGGTTCTTGTTATGGTGGGGCCACTAGAAAAGAGTCAAGGAAACGTAATATCTGAGGTGTTTCAAAAGGAAGAGGCCCTGAACGAGTATTCCAGCTCAGTGTTAAAGCAGCGTTACAACATTTGTTCATATTCAATATATTTATTCAATAATTTGGTGCATTTTCCACTGTATATCTTATACGAATGCTGGTAGTCATTGATAGCCATGGCGTAACGTAATCGCTAATCCAAAGTATCTACGTGCATAGAGTCATTTTTGGTTTATGGGTTCTGACCGTGGTTTCGTTTTGTCCGAACTCTCAGGAGTTTCTTCATTTGCATGAGGGGTTCGTTTCTTGGAAGGGATACGTAAAAATATTGTAGGTTTAGTCCGAATTCCCCCGATGTATACCTACGCATATTTCTTACAGTAATCACTAATTGCCAAGTAGTTGGATTTGTTGGAGGAAGAGTGTAGATTCGAAGGAGAATTTGTTGTTGTTAGGGGTGGTACATAAAAAGTGGATTCGGATGAACGCCCGATCCTCGCAGACCATGGTGCGTGTGGTATTACAATGCACACGCCCTCCAGGAACTCGGAACTCGTGATCTGATGCCGAGTCTTGCACAGTTTCAGAATAGTTGTATAACGATTTGTGAGCGGGGCTTGTGTACCAGCGACGCTGTCTATTGAGATGAAAGTAGATCCATCTAGCGATCAATGTTCAAACCAAAGGCAAATGTACATAATAATTTGCCAAGAAAGGAGGACTTCCTGTGTGTGTGTGTGTGTGTGTGTGTGTGTGTGTGTGTGTGTGTGTGTGTGTGTGTGTACGTGCGTGCGTACGTACGTGTGTGAGCGCGCGTATGCGTGTGCGTATGAGTGCGGGCGTGTGCGTGCATGTGTGTGTGTGTGTGCGTGTGCGTGTGCGTGTATGCGTGTGTTGATGATGACGATGTACTGTTCCTGCGACATAAATAGTCTGGTGGATATCTTAATGTCGCAATCAGTCCCCGCAAAGTTTCCTCCATCCCGTGCGGTCTTCCGCCAGCTCTGTCAGAGTCTTGGTGTCATTGCGCGACCTCAGCCTGATGCCCGTCACTCTGAGGTCCGAGCGCAGTATGCCTAGCAGGTTGGTGGTGGGCCTGTCGACTCGGTCTCCGTACCGGCATCACCCGACAACGGCAACGGCGTGTGTGTGTATGAAACTTGATTGAAACATTGACACTATTATATATTGGCGTCACAATAAACACCTTCTTGGTTCATTACGGCTGTTACTCAACGAACCAACCTTCACCAACTTGAACCGTGTAACGGTCTTTTACCGTCAACTTGACATATCGCAATGTGAAAACCTCACTCGTGTGGGATTTGCTATTTTCACTTGCAGAAACGTTCGGAGTTACACCGGTTGAATTTTGTGTATTGCAATGCATGCATTGAGTCGTTTTGAATGCGCACATGTCTTTGCTTGGAAATAGTGCCATATCCTTATACAAACCATTAAATACACTATATTAATAGAGCATTCTATAAAAGTAAAATGTAAAGGTAAGTTCTTATATAGCGCAGTATCCAGTCCACAGGACTGCTCAAAGCGCTTTTCACTTTACCCCTGGCGGACCTGTTCAATCGAACATCATTGCGACTCCATGTATTATGGATGCACCAGCCTGTAAAATTTGATTATAAAGCAGCATTGGTTAAGGATTGGTTAAAGAGCGGTACATAGGCTCATTTGCTTGAAGACCGAGTCGGATGTATGTATGTATGTTTAGTGGAAATTCATTCCACAATTTAACGATAATTACACTAAACATGTAAATCATAAAATAGTATGGTAAGTAATAACTACAGCATAGTCTACGCAAATCACAACCACACGCGATCACGCTGTTGGGTGTAGCTCTCAGCTGGTGACGATGGGGACTGATATCTCATGGCCCTTTTTTCTGGACACGCCTTTTGTCAATAATCCGTCAAAAAAACATGTTCTGGATACACCCCGACTGGCTGCCCGACTAATAGATCTTTACAAATTTTCCGCGTGAGGTCAGTACTCTAGTGGCTTTGCCGTTGACGCGATAATGCAGACACCGTGAGGTGGCGCCACCGTTTGTTGAGTGACTTCGCTGTCGTTAATCTTACGAGGAATTGGTCTCAAATAACACTGGATATCTGGAATAGTGTCGATTGACATTGGAAATAGGTATGCCTGTCAAGTAAGTAATACAATATACGTGAATCTTGTTTAGAAACTACCCGTGAAATGTTTTCCAATATAATGAATTGATTGTTTCTAGTGTTGAATATCAAATTCAGAGTTTCCCCTGGCCTTGGACTGGATAAAATGACGGGCGAGGGTGGCTACGCGAGCGCCAAACGTTGCCAGGGGGATTTTTTGGATATATTTTAAAAACTAGTTTTAAAATGGTGCATTCTGAGGTATGTTTTAACCTTTGCTCTTGAATATTGAGGGGAAGATATAACACAACAAATCACTACTTGTATATGTAGTAATCATGATTGACAGACGTCAGTAATCAGGATTGTTTCATCTTGTTGAGGTGTAGTTTCCACTTTACCACTGGTACTCAGTTGAAGTGTGGTTTCCACTTTACCACTGATACTCAGTTGAAGTGTGGTTTCCACATGACCACTGGTACTTGGTTGTGGTGATGTTTTTTTGCCCTAACCCTAGCCCTTGTAACAACCAGACCTGGGCCGGGGCCGAGTACATTTTCATGAGTACAAGTACGAGTACGAGTACTTTGATGATGGATAAGTACGAGAACGAGTACATTGCTAAAAGCTGAGTACAAGTACGAGTACATTCTCACATGTACAAATAAAAGTATGAGTACATTTTTTTAATATTAAAAAATAACGTACTTTTAAATTGTTAATTGATCTAATTTATATAACTCGGCACAAATGAATATGCAATAGCAGTTGATCAATTTTTTATGAGGAAAACTAAAAAACCTGTTTCATCAACAATGAAATTCATTCATTGGCATTTATTTCAGTGGCATCGTATGATCTTATCATCTATTTGCCATTGCACCGAATGAACATGAGTTGTTCACAGGTTGAGTCTTTCAGGCTGCACCGTTCAGAGCAGAATACTTTCTCGGCTATGCTAGATACCCTTTCAACTGGGGCTAATGAGGCTGAAATGCTGAGATGGTGAGGGACCAACTGAGCCAGAGTTGGAAAACTCAGAACTGCAGTGGGTCACTGTGACGATCTGTACATGGCTGACTGAGGTATTCGTTCACCTCTACAATCAGCAATCTGCTGTTATTATAAGTTTGCAATTTATATTTTCTGATCGTAGACTACTAGTTGTTGAGAGGGTTAGCACATGTCCACATAACAGGCTCAGCATCCCCTTTGGACTTTCTAGTTAGGCTGCTGCCCTGGAATTATACTAGTGTAGGAGGCAGTCTCACACGAACCACCTTACTTCTACAGAGGAAGACTGGCAGTTCTTGTTCTTAGCAGTTACCACTGTCAGCCACTGTCAAGTGGTATGGTCTCCAGACTACATCAAAGGCATTTCCTGTCTAACTGGTGGGTTAACTGCTAATTGGCTCTTTATGGACATCCTGGTGGCTTAATTAAGGGAAGACATGGGTCTCAGACTTCTTTTTGTTATTTCTTATCTTAGAGAACTGAAAGTTGTGAGTTGGGGTTAGTTTTGTTTTAAAAAATAGGCTGTGCATATTTTTCTGATTTTTAGAGGGTATTCCTCCCCCCGAACGGCAGCCATCTTGGATATAAATGTCAGTTCTTTACACAATTTTTTTAAGCATAATCAGTGGACCAATTTTAACAAAAAAACACACACTGTTAGAGTAGACTACCCTACAGGTAATAACAGTCTTTGTTTTTTGGTTTAGAAGATACTTTTTTTAAATAATTTTTTTACTACATGGGTGTATTTGAGACCAGAATTATTGACGGTAATTTGTAGCCATGGGATATTGCAACAATACTGTGTAGGATTTCCTTCAAATGCTTATGTCATTACCTACACAATACCATTACCTAACAACCTGTGAAGTTTCAAGCATATCTGATGAGAAATAGCCGAGAAAAAGTCGTTTGAACACAATGCTTATGCCAAAAATGTATAATTGAGAAAATGGCATTCAAAAAACGTGTATACTTTGTCGACACATTTCATATCAAATACATAGCATACATGACTGAAATAATTCACACAACTAACTAACTGATCTCTCTTACATAATCTCCAATATAAATCATGTAATTCAATGATGCATAGTATAAAGTGTGAATGTAGCTAATATATATTCGGAAAAAAACGTGATACATAGTTGATGTACATACTTCTAGTAGCATAGCAATAACAAAATACCAGAGATTTTCTTGAAATGTTGAAATCTTTAGATAATACTAGCATCATGTACTGTATAAAGTTCCAAGCACATCAGTTCAGATATAACTGAAAAAACTATTTCTGAACATTTACAAAATGTCTATAACGGAAAAAAACGTATTCAAAATGAACTTGTATATACACTGTGTGGACACATTCCTATGCATGTCTGACACCCCACTAATGTTCACAGGGTCAATGTCCACAGACACTAATAAAATGCCCCTCGTGCATAATCCAATGCACTAGCACTCGCAGCTTCCACCTGGTAGATCCAGCGTGCTCGTCTCGCTTCTTTCGTTCGCGACTCGGCCTGCCTGAGTGACTGCCTGAGTCGCTTCCGGTCTGCCGACGCAATCAGTTGTGGTCCAGTCGTCATGCCCATAGCACCATACAGATGTTCTACTGATGTCTGGGCACCACTGTTGAACTCGGCCACAGCGAGGCAGGTAGCAAACAGCACTCGCTGCAGTCCCACGAAGCCCGTCTTGGGGCACTTGGCCCACACTCTGGCATGAAGTGATTCGTTTGGGTTTTGCGTGGCACTTCGGCAACTGACGGATCCGTATACACCCGCCGAACGATCTTCGCTGCATCAGTGAGGATGTTGTTAGCAACCACCATGCTGGCATCGACGATGGCTTGACTGTGGACGGCAAAGGTGGTCTGGTTGACTGCATTCATGTCCAGGTATCTGCACAGCTTCACTATACCACTATGGCCCACACCCATGTTCAACGATGCTGACACAACAGCACGTGTCACTACAAATGGCAAGTGTCCAGCAGTGCCACCGATGCGATCGGACGAATGCGTGGTGTTGATGGTGTCATCACATGATGTGCAGTACGTCTGCAATTGACACACCAACCCAAGACCACAGTTGACGGCACGGACGGCAAGACTGGTGCTTTGACAGGATGGGCACGGTAGCCCTGCAACAAGCTCAGACAGCTTGTTTACCCTTGCGATGACTGTCGAGACGGTGTCACTGCCGGTATCATCTGGATCAGGGTTGGACTCGTCATCGGGCTCATCCTCTCTCGGAATGGCTGTCTCACAAAGAAGATGCTGGTAATCAAACTTCTTCTGAGTTGCGGAAGTTGGCGTATGTGAAGTCGACGGAACCTGTGGGATAAACAATGAACATGTATTAGATTTCAACTTTACTTCAAATTATTACAACCTGAGTGACATAATTAGCACAGGACCTATAAGATATAGGTGTAACACCGTGTATGTTTTACATTGTCCATTTATGCATGACATTACTATGATAGAATGCACCAGTAAACTACTGCATATTAAAATGTAGGTATAGATTTAAAATAGCATATATAAATTATTCATGATTCCTGCCATTATTTCAGTTAGCTGGCATGGGATGGGTAAGCCCCTGGCAGCCTGGCCTGGGCCTTGCCAGGTTAGTCCCACTAACCGTGCTCCCTTTGACAGTAATGCTGAATAAATGTCATTTATTGTTAGACATTTCACTTTATTTACAAATCGGTTATATAAGTGTACATAAAAACGGTATTATACCTGTGCTGTTGGAGTGACACTGACAGGAACACTGTCACCACTGTCACTAGCCAGGGCAGCCATAGCATCTGACGACGTCGATTCACTCGATTGTCGAGCGGAACTTTCAGCGACTTCTGCCTTCGATCCACGCACCAACTGCAATTGTTTGCGTCGCTGGATTTTCCCTGCACCGTAGTACTTCTTTCCTTCTCCTGTCTGCCATTTCGCTGCTTTTATCAATCAATCGCGAGAATGCGTAAAAAGTTTGTCGAACGAATGCGTAAACATTAATTTATGCGGAACAGTAATTTATGCGGAAGGCCGCGGAAGTGAGCGCTCTGGCCAATGAGGGCCGCTGTTGTGCACCACGTGATTAGTGCCGACCAATAAGAAGCCGATCCGCGATGTCTTTGTTGGCGCGGGTTCGCTAGGGGTGCTCATTTACATTCGGGATAACCCGGATGTGGTAGGAAATATTTATAGAAGATTGCCACCATAAGACAGTGCAAAAGTGACGCTTTCCAACGGTGTGCGCCATCTTGTAATTGACCGGCATGGCGACGTATAAACATCGCTAGAAAATATGTAAACATGTCACATTATACACTTCATTTCACTAAAACAAAGACTTTGGAACGATGGGGCATGCCACAAAAGTGATGTTTTATGACATAACATATTTTCTTTCGTAATAACAATGTGTACACAAGGCAAGTTGAATAATTTTTCTACGCAAATATGTAAACAACTCGAAATCACTGTTTTTGACCAAATTTGACAAAATCCAGCCCCAGGTCCTCCTCCAGGTTTATGGCCTGAACTGATAGCCTACAATTATTGTTTGCTTAACAGGGTGTTTCTGACTGGGAAAAATTGCTGTCTGTTGCCATGTTTGGGTATCATAGTCATTGTTATCAGAGAATGAGGTTGCACTATGTGTAGGTAATCTAGGGATGGTAAGATGGTATTCTATAAGAAATAACAAAGTATTTTTTAAATAGTTGAACATTTAAATATTTCAGGAAAGTTTCATTTTATAACCAGATATATTTATTTTCCCCAGTACATATTGAGAAAGTACTCAGATGTACTCGTAAAATCTGTGCTCTTCCAGTTCATCTTCAGACCTCCTGCAGCATGTTTTGTAGTTCTTGTGGTGTAGTAGCGCATATGTGTATGTCATTGATGAGGCGAAGGTGGCTGATATATTCTATCCTCAAGCCTCTGGTTTCCCAGGTCAGTCTTCGGAATATGCTTTAGAGTGTAGCCATGAACAGCTTGGGCGATATGGTGTCACCCTGTCGTACTCCTCTCTTCATGTTGATCTTGTTGCTATTTTTGTGTAGGTGGACTGTCACCGAGCTGTTGGTACAGGTGTCTTTCAGGAGTTTGATGTACACGTTTTCTATCCCCCGTTCTTGAAGGGAGGTCAGTATTGCTTGAGTTTGCACCAAGTCGAAAGCCTACTCGTAGTCAACGAAAGCAATGCAGAGCGGGATATTATATTCTCGGCACTTACATCGGTCTGTAGTTCTCTAAGTCTTTCTTATTTCCCTTCTTGAAGATTATCACCATCTTTGTGTTCTTCAATGCGGTGGGCATTCGTCTTTCTCATAAGCATTTAGTATACAGCTTAGCCAGTGTCTTCGAGATGGTATCTTCTCCTGCTTTTAATGTTTCAATGTTTACATGGTCGTTGCCTGACGTCTTCCCATTCTTCATATCTCTTAGCTCTGCTTCCACCTCCCATGATGTTATCTCTGGTACCTTCTCTGGGTCAGTAGGAATTATGGTACTCTGTTCCTCTATTCGTTCCATGATCATATCTTGGTCTTGTATTTCTCTACCCTGCTTGTCTGTACAAGTGTAATGAGTCTGTCTCGGCCTAGTGCCTGTGTTCTTCTTCCATTCTTTTTCTGTAGAATAGCCTGGATTTTAAACCGTGCACAGTCAAACCTCTCTTTGTGGTCAACTCAGTATGTTATGATGTATGATGTGGAATTAGCTAAGATGTTGCTCACTTCAGTCACTTGACTTCTCAACTTTCGAGTGTCAATATGTACGACTAGAATTGACCAAAATAAAAAATGTGCAATTGCATATTTGTGTTTCAGCTTCAACTCGTGCATGCCTTAGCTCCTGTTGGAAATATGCATACTTTTAAATTCACAAACATGTTTCCCGGCATAACTATGTGTCATTTGTTGACTCTGTGAGACTTCTGCTCCCTTTCCTTTGAACATGTTCCAAGTGGATAACAAGCATGTCCCACATGAACACATATTTGGGATGAAAACTGTTGTCAAAGTAGTCTTCATTTGCAATGTAGTAAATGTACCATAATATCTCTGGGTTAAAAAAAAAGCTCATAGGCAATAACAAGATAAAATAAATACATTTTTTTATACAATTAATCATGTTAAAAATAAAATGTGTCTAAAAGACAATTAAACATGTTAAATTAATAATTAATTAAATTTAAGCCAAATAATTGAAATGTAATTTCTACTATAATTATAACATTAACAACATGAAACAAAATCACTATATTAAAATGTTAATATTATAACGTTAGTGGTGGTTTATTGTATTATTACATAGGCATATTGATCTTATCGTTGTATTTATTGTATTGTGTTTATTTTCCAGAGTCCCCAACAAGCAAGAGGCCAGTGTGTGTGACAACTGTGTCATCAAGTCAGAAGTGCAGTTGACATCATCAATGAAGTTCAGTATCATACTCACAGAATCACGTGAACAACTTTTGTGAAAGACGACGTGTTTGTGAGAGAAAGCACTACGGAAGTGTTGGAATGTTTGTTGATTAGGGGACTTTGTGGGGGTCCATGGAAGGATTATTCCAGACAGACTTGGTTGAGTCTACTCATATGACCCAGTTATGACTGTCTACACATAATACAAACAGGCTCAACATTGGATATAAACAGGCTCAACATGGGATAATGACAGGCTCAACATTGCATATAAACAGGCTCAACATTGGATATAAACAGGCTCAACATTTGATATAAACAGGCGCAACATTGGATATAAGCAGGCGCAAAATTGGATATAAACAGGTTCAACATTGGATATTGACAGGCTCAACATTGGATATTGACAGGCGCAACATTGGATATAAACAGGCTCAATATTGGATATAAACGAGTGACTAAACTAAACAGTTATGTCCGGCTGAAGGTGATATAAACTGAAGGCCATTGCACCCGACACTCCACAAGTCAAGTTTCTTCCAGTGATGCCCGGTTGAAGGGTAAGTACATTGATAATTTGTATTATTCTAGTTTTGACATTTCAAGGAAAAATAATTATACCCCACCTTTTTATTATAATTATTATATACTATTATATTATAATTAACACTTGTAAGGTTTGCAGAAAGGTCCAAGTCCACTCAAAACTCTACTCTTAGGTGTTTACACATTACAGGTTTTTTCTTTTTTTCTAGTGTAAACTAAACATGCAAATATAAAAAAGTGTTAAAGACACACAGGCTTGTTTCGCCCTGCAGGGGGTATATTTTATTGCTGGACTTGTACACATCTTCCATTTAGTGAAACACATGTTATTTTTGAGATGATCTGGTGCTGTTAACTCAAATGATATGGATGGATTTAAAATTCATTAATGAATAAACAAAATGAAAGAAATGGTGACATTTAAACCTATCATAACCTATGTGTCCAAGTGTGTCAACGTATATGATCAGTTATCAAGAAATGTCGACAGAATTTGTTTTTGGGGGGTGAATTTAGAATTCCATATATAATGTTTTCCTTTTAGTCACTAATAAACAACATGTCAGGCTAATCATGAAATAAATTTGGGTAGCTTAATTACTAAAACTGACTCTTTGGGATCACTTTGAACTTGTAAGTTTGTGTTGCTCGATACTGAACGTATACCTGTACATCATATATTTAACATATTTATTATGGTATTTTCAAATTTCTGCTTTTCGATTGTATTTTTTTGAGCACGTAACAGGCTTATGGTTAAGATTCGATAGCAATGGCAACTTTTATCAAATTTCTTTTGTTTTCATGTGATTTAAAAATTAGAGTACCTTTTCTGTCTGCCTTTTAGAAGAGACAAGAGGTCTTGTCATTCTGAGGGACACTGTTTGCATAATATCACTGCAAGTTCAAATATAAAACAAACAATTTTCAACAGAGCAATGATTGTGCGGATACTATCGTGTTTTGTCTTTCTGGTGATGTTTAAAAAAGTATACGTTCGGTGTCGGAGAATGGAATTTTTCTTTAATATTTCTCAAATAGAAAGTAATGGTCTTAAGTGGAATCTGATTACTGTTCTTTGGCATCTTTGAGTGTTGCTCGGTGACAGCTATATGCACTAGTTTCCAATCGTCATCACTTGGGTGAAAATGCAGCCCTACTCTAAATAAAAAAGTAGTGTTTATAGCAAGAGATGTCTTAAACAACTAAGTATTGTGTAGATTATTTTGGTAATATTTAGCAGGATGAAACAGTCTTTTTTTCGGCTTATGGACCAACATGCAGATGGAGCGATTTCGGTATTGGGAACTTGGAGAGTCGGTCACAAAGTGGATGGTGTCAAGTAAAGGCATGGTTTGTTGGAGCTCTGATATCATTGCTTTAAGGAAGGCGAACGTTTAAGGCACCGAGTGGGCCGTCACACCTGACAGGCCTACGAAACTCAAAACTTTCATATTCCCATCTTCATCTCTGTAGTGCAATACCATTGGGTGGATGCTCACCTGCGCTTTGTCGTAGTACACAAACCCTATTTCTTCCATGTATTTGACCTGCCAATTGTCTGCATAGTCCATCTGCCATGTGGCTTCCATCATAGGTTTAAGCTTACCTCTGAGGTGTGCAGATTCTGCCACAATGAGCTCTCAATTCTGAGATTTCTTTCATGAGTGTTCAGTGTTTCCCCTAGGTGAAATGATGGGCGAAGTGGCAGTGATGGGGTACGCGAGCGGCGCAGGCGCGAAGCGTTGCTGGGGGCATGCTTCCCCTGAGATTTTTTTAAAACTAGCTTTAAAATGGTGCATTCTAAGGTCTATTTTAACCTTTACTCTTAAATATAGAGGGGAAGATATATAAAACAACAAGACACTACTTGTAACTATAGTAATCATGATTGATAAAAGTCAGTAATCATGATTGTTTCATCTTGTTCAGGTGTGGTTTCCACTTGACCACTGGTACTCAGTAGACGTGTGGTTTCCACTTGACCACTGGTACTCAGTAGAGGTGTGGTTTCCACTTGACCACTGGTACTAAGTTGAGGTGTGGTTTCCACTTGACCACTGGTACTTGGTTGTGGTTATGTTTTTCTTGCACTAACCCTTGGCCTTGTTACCTGACAGAGTCAGTAAAAAAGTAAACGGTAAGTTCTTATAAAGTGCAAGACTGCTCAAAGCACTTTACATTTTACTCCCTGGCAGACCTGTTCAGTCGAATACCATCTCGACTTCTCTTGGAAGCATCCAGGGGTATCATCTGAAGACTCTCATCATCACCTGTAAATGATTATAATATCATAATATTATGGTAAATTGGTGGTTTATGTTCCAAAGATTATATATTATTTGCTGCTAGCGTGCTATGCAATTAATTAAACAGTCATTTCTGGAATGCCAAAAAAGTATGTTTCTATTAATCGCAAGAACATTTCTCAAGTTGTATCCTTTTTATAAAACAGTATAAGTTGTTTAGTATATCCTAAGTTATTGATAACCTGTTAGTATACACGATTTTGGGCAGTAGGCGATTTTTATGAGATGTGAACTCTGGTGGTTTATAAGTAAATACTTCACTCAAATCAACTTTCCCAAATGTTTATTTGCACAACTGATACCTTACGAATGACATTCCTTATTTTGCTTTAAAAAAACCGGCATGGAACATTAGCTGAAACTTGAATAGACTTGTGCCGTGGGCATTTGTGTCGAATCCGGACCCACCTTGATTTTGCCGTTATAACTTGAGTTTTGCTTAACTTTGATTCCTTATTGAGATAATTCCATCATTCAACATTATCCTAGGCATATTTACCTTTAAGAATATTGCGTCTTACGCCCATTTGAGGCGTAAATAGCACCTCGGTTTGTATCAACATATGCTGCTATAGCTGTCATTTTACGCGCGCTGCGAGGTAACAGACTAGTGCAAACTGGGTCGCTATTTGAGCTTTAACAGGGTCCGGATTCGATACAATGCCGACTAGTGAATAGGATGCACGGTTTTTATTTGGGCTTCAAAAGAGTCCGGATTCGACACAAGTGCCGACTAGTGACGTAGTGCCATCAGCCTGCATGGTTTTCACTTCCACCACCGTCATAAACCAAAACGCAAGTTACCGTTTGGGTGCCATTTTACATGAATGTCAAGATTTCTAGTATGTCGAAACTCCGCAAAGTGTCACCATTGGAGACACCGGGGATACCGCAGGAATATTCCGTGATTGGACAACTGACAAGTGATATCTTTCACGTTGCCCAATGGAGTTAAATCCTAACCTCTTAATCTTTAAAAATAATCCATAAATTGTCAGAAGGGACAACACACGGATGATAGATGAGAGGCAATACGTTCAGAGTAGAGCCTCTAGCCTACTCCGAAATGATGTACTGGAGCAGGCCGCAAGAATATTGCTAGATAATTTATTCCAATCTGGTATATTTCTTAAAATTACAGATGTAGACAAAATGGTTTTATTACAACTAGGTCTACTTAATTTCTGATTAAATAAAATATTCCCATCTTGACGCATCGATGATCCTGCCCGTGTAGCTCTATTAACCTTTTGCTCACCAAAGTCTGAAAATTTGATTGACAATTCATCATTATTTATTTAATAAAACAGAGTTAAACGCATAATACGTCTCCAATCTGTTAATTGTGCCCAATTTAAGTCTTTTAACAATTCTGTCACACTTATTTCATATGTATATTTAGATTTTGTCCATCTTGCTGCACGTCTTTGAATTACTTCAAGACTGTTAATTTCTTTCATTACGATTGGATCCCAGATTGTTGCAGCATATTCCATTCCAGCTCTTACTAATTAAATATAGGCAATTGTTTTACATTTTTGTGAACAGCCCCTAAGATTTCTTCGTAAAAATCCAAGTTTTTTATTACCTTTCTTAAAGGAAATAAAAATAAGGCATTAGCTAAAATCCTTTTTCCTTGTGTACACAAAGTTTAACATTGTATGTAACATTTGACAACATTAAGCAAATACATAAAAATACATTTGTAGCATAAATTCAATTTTAAGCCCGTCTGTGAAGCGATTCCCGCGGAAAATTAAATTTTAATGAGCTAGGTGATCACGTGGTATCGTGACGTCACTTATGACACACACTCGCATCAGGCCGACCCTTTCCATGCATTCAGAGCATGTTTACAAGGATAGCTTTTGGGTCGAAACGAGCGTCAGAATGAGTTATTGTGCAATATTCCAACGTAATACAAACACTAGTCATCATAGAGCAACAAAGATTTATCTTACGGTTCCACATGAATCGAATTTTATTCAAAACAACGAATGCGAATGGGCCTACAAGTTGACTAGGTTTCGCCGAGCTTGGGCTCATTTTCAGAATATTTGTATCGAATGCAACCAACGGGAGATAATCTACACCAATAAACATACATAGCAAACATTTATTGTATCCAGCTACATAAAGTAACGTGTATAATCTCATAATAATATCACTAGAATGTCGATATATGAAGGAGTTGTACAATTTATCATAACAACTTAAATTAGTCAGAGTTTCCGCTGGTCCCGCTAGCTCAGTGGGTAGGCGCCTTGATTACTTGTCATTTATTTTACAATCGAGCGACGCCGGTTCAATCCTGACAGCATGCAAACCATTGATTTTCTTTACACTTTTTTGTTTATGTTTTCACGAAGTAATATAAACATTATACTATAATGCACTGTTTGTAAATATTGTTTTATTTTTGTAGTAATTATTTATTCGCCACAAAAATGAAAATATGTCATTACCCCGGTATATAACAATGTTTCTAAATTGTATTTATCCAGACGGATCACAATCTGTTTTCACATATATAATTACAATATATTACCGTACAATCTATTTACAATTAATAAATTATATAACCATCACATTATATTTGTTTGGATAAATAAAATTTAGAAACATCATTATATACCGGGGTAATGACAATATTTTAATTTTTGTGGCGAATAAATAATTACTACAAAAATAAAAATTATTTACAAACAGTTCATTATAGTATAAAATGATTTTGTTTATATTACTTCGTGAAAACATAAACAAAAAAAGTGTAAAGAAAATCCATGTTTTGCATGCTGTCAGGATTGAACCGGCGTCGCCCGATTGTAAAATAAATGACAAGTAACCAATGCGCCTACCCACTGAGCTAGCGGGACCAGCAGAAACTCTCTGACTGATTTAAGTTGTTATAATAAATTGATATTCTAGTGATATTATGAGATTATACACATTTATGTTGAACCGTAAGATAACTGCTTGTTCCTCTATGATGACTGGTATTTGTATTACGTCGGAATATTGCACAATAACTCGTTCTGACGCTCGTTTCGACCCAAAAGCTATACTTGTAAACATGCTCTGAATGCATGGAAACGATCGACCTGATGCGAGTTTGAGTCATAAGTGACGTCACATCTCGGCATCCCGAAAAGCGCGCCAAAAATATGCATATTCGAAAATGTCCGGATGCACAGCATAAAATGTGGAATTTCTAATTCATTGAATTTTTTTGATTTTTTTGGCTGGGTGGACGTGGAAATATATAGCAGGATGTAATATAACATGAATTCAAGCAATAGATGTTTTTATTCCCTTTAACCACTTCAGCAATGTGCTTAGACCAAGTTAAATCATTTGATAAAATAACCCCCAAATATTTTGCATCATTGACCTCTTTCAAAATGTGCCCATCCATGTGATAAAAACGATGTAAATGAAGACCAGAAGTTGTGCTCATTATATTGCATTTAGAAATATTAAATGTCATTCCCTAATCAACTCTCCACTTAACAAGGCTGTCTAAATCTTGTTGCAATATTAGTTGATCTCGTAAAGACTGAACTGGTCTATAAATCAAACAATCATCAGCAAAGAGTCTCACTCTTGTACCTGGAGAAATAACACTTGGAAGATGATTACAGTATAATAAAAACAACAGCGGTCCCATTACTGAGGAACACCGGATGCTACTTCTTCATCATCATAAAATTCACCATTTACCAATATACGTTGAGTTCGACCCATTAAGAATTACTTTATCCAATTTTGAACATTTCCATTTATACAAAAATAATTCAATTTATTTAACAGTCTGTTGTGTGGTACAACATCAAAAGCTTTAGAAAAATCGAGAATAGCAATATCCACTTGTAGATTCTGATCATGTAATTTTGTAATGTCATTTGTTGTTAGTAACAGTTGAGTTTCACAAGAATGTTTCTTTCTAAAACCATGCTGAAAGGGAGATAGAATATTGTGGTCATCTAGATGTTGACGAATATCGGAACGAATCACACGTTCCATTATTTTTGAAACAATACATGTTAGTGATACAGATCTGTAATTGCTTGGATCACATTTTACACCTTTCTTAAATATTGGTGTGATCCATTGCTTACACCATTCAGCTGGAACTTCCCCAGAATGCAACGATTTTCCGAACAAAAAATATTTAAAAAAGGAGCTAGCTCAGAAGCAAGTTCTTTCAATATTCTACCTGAAATCTTATCTGGCCCACTTGATTTACTAGCGTTTATATCCCTTAGTAGCTTCTCAATACCCACCACATTAAATATGAGAGTATCAATATCTGGAAAATGAGGACCATCAAGTTTCATATTTCTGTTAGAACAATCGGAGTCTTTAGTGAAAACCGATTTGAATTGCTTAGATAAAATGGAGGCTTTACTGCTAGAATCAGAATAAAGTTGACCACCAGTTTTTAGAGGGGATATACTAACTGAATCTTGCTATTGAGACTTTATATAATGCCTAAATGGTGCTGCCAGTGAGCTTTATGTATCTGTTTTCTATTTTGCTTAGCCAATTCTTAGTATTTTAAGCAGTGTTTTGGGTTTTTAGAATGTTTTGCCCGATTATAGAAACGCTGTTTTTTCCTACAGTTCCTTTTCAAACTGTTTGATAACCAAGGTAAATCAACTCTGGTTTTAGACCAGTATGTTGGTACATATTTATCCATCATATTATGTATATGTTCTGTGAATAATAAATAAAGACTGTACACTTTGTTCTTCTGAACTACAAGAAACATCCAGTAAATGATCTGTGAATAATTGAGTATCTCTTCATTTGACCCCAATCTGCTTTAGACCATTTATACAACTTCCTAGGTGGTGCCTTTGTTCACATTGCTTTAATCATAATATCCACTACTATCAAATCATGATCTGAAAAACCTGGTACAGTATTTATAGATTTAAGTAGACCTGGTTTATTCGTACAATAAAGATCAAGAATAGCATCAAGTCTTGTAGGAATTCTTTGTAACTGATTTAAGTTATGCTCCTCCAGTGTTGATAGAATAGCATCACCTAATCCTTTCTGGTCTGAACGTAAGGACACCTTACATGAATTCCAATCAATATCACCTGCATTAAAATCACCACCTACATTTATACGTGCATGAGTGTTGTTCCTAGTAATATAGGATATATGCCTTAGACTTGACTGAAGAGTTGTATTAGATTCGACTGAGTAATCAAAGGTCGGCCTATAGTACGAAGCTATATAAACTGGACTTTCATTATGAATAGATAAACGTGCCCACACAATTTCATCGTGAGATGTAAATCTGGTTTATCTAACTAAATTTCATATATAACCAAATCTTTCTTATGAATTATTATGACACCACCACCATTAAGCGTACGATCATTTCTCAAATGACCTACATAATTAGGAGGCAAGAACTCAGAATGTTTTATTGATTTATCTAATTTTGACTCACCAACTAATATGATATCTGGTTGCATGGTATTACAAAAATGTACCAACCCTGCCTTTCTACCTCTAGTACTATTAACGTTTGTAATTGATATTCTTAAATTATCTGATGATTTATCTGAACCACTACTTTCCTCAGATAGACAGTTTGTAGATAAAGATGTGATATTTTTAACTTGGTTATTATGTACTGTAGATGTATACATGAGTAGACTACTATGAACAATAGGTCTAACGTAAACAGATCTGGTCGGAGAGACTCCACTGAGTGCTGACAAACTGAGTCATCACCAGGTATACCTGATAATAAATCATAACTGTTTGAAACATTAATGTTATATATGCCTGATAAAGGAATGAAGAAGAATTGACAGAATTACAACGACAACAATGCCATTTCAGTTTGGTTAAACTCGCCCGATGACATACTGGCACATGATTTATGAAACCAAACCTGACAGTTATTACAACATACTGCAACATCAGACCAGTCTACATTCAAATCACATGTTCCACAAGGATAAACACAAGCCCAAGCGTGGACCTTCAATATCACCACTCACTAATAATAATAATAACATTGTTAATAATGTAGTCTTAACAATATGTAATGTGTACAATTTATGCATATTTCTTAAATAACCATCATTTGTACAAAGTCCAACATATTTATGTTGTTGCACTAAATTTTTGATAGACATAACCATGGGTAATGAAATTGAAAACTCATTCACTAATTCTACCTTTTTGTGTGAATAAATTATACCAGTGCTTAGTCTTAGCAGAACCCAGACAATGATTAACCTATTATGAGCAATAATTAATACCAAAAAAACATGAAGATGTAGATTACATTGTTACAAATTGTGTTGGGGACGAATAAGATTCAACATATTTATTACACCAACTGACACTGTCATAACATAATGACATAAAATTGATAAATCGTATTTCAGAATGTTTACCAGGCAACAAAGCAAAACTAATAAGAATTTATAATACAAAAAACAGACATCAGCATTATGTTAATTTCTGTACATGACTTACAATGTTATATTATCTAAAGTTATTGACAAGATGACATAATCAAAAATGAAGTGTTACAACTTTTGAATATACCGTTATCCGGATGTAAACAAAACACGTGCTGACGACGACAGGCCTCGACATTAAAACTGGCCTGCTGACCCGGCGCCTTTTTGAGGCTGTTGGGCCAGTTCGGGCCACCAGTTTTCATATTTTACTGGCCCGCCAGGCCACTGATTTAAATCCAATTGACCACCATCGGGTTACCGGTAACCCGACCATACCTAGAAAAATAGGACAACCCTACAGCCTAATTTTTGTATTTGATATTTAAATAAAAGTTTTTTTTTTTATAACTAATTAAACAACAGCAACTAAAACTCAGCCATGCGTATATACGATGACATGTATGCACTGCCAAACTCATTTGTAACCACCCGTGTGATTGGCGAATGGCGGGGAGGGGTAATTAATTATTCACCTAATAATCGGTCTTGTTACACGTTGGCTACGGATGGCAGGCAATCTCAATTGTTGTCTGCAGGATAAAACGCTAGTGCATATGATATTCCATAATGGAAAGGCATCAAGGACATTTGTTATACTGTCAAACATTTGACAGCATTGCTAAAGACCGTGGCTGCAATGGTGGATCTTGTATTACAGCTGTGCCTTGGGTGGAACGAGAGCAAGGACTCGGGACAGCGTTCACATTGTTGCACACTGACAGCCACTCGTTGTTTGCATCAGTCATCGCCAGTCATAATGATAACGTGATACACATGGTATCGCGTTCATATGCATATTTATCATGATAATTTTAATATGCCTGATCCTGGCAATATCGGACGTGATACCACAATTAAAAATCTTCATATAACTTTTTGTGATCACTTTTTATAGTTGCTATCTTAATTTAGTAAACGATGTGCCCAAATAAGAACTTCGGAAAAGTCAGCACGACATCGTACCAAGCAAACTTTGTGGACTTCTTGTGAAGCGACTGACAGGCATCTCGGTATCAACATATTTTTTTCAAAATCCGGACCAGTAACTTTTCTGGGTGGGCCAGTAAATTTTCAAATCTACTGGCTCCCTTGGCCAGTGAATACAACACCTTAATGTCAAGGCCTGGATGATTTTTAAAAGAAATCTTAGGCGAAAACTGAAAATATTTTATTGTTGATTAAATACAGATATTTACTACAATGATTTGATTTGAACAAATGAACAAGATGTTAATAAAGCCACACTTAAGGTAGCTGGGATTGGTATCATGTCATTTGATTTCGTTATTTTTGTCTTCATAGAACATTAGTAGGTGTCAGTATGAATATGTGTACTATTAAAAAAACCAAGGCACTATCGCCATATGTACCAATCAGTCCTTTAAATATTAGTATTTTTAGTGTGTGGAAAGTCCCTTTTCCATAGTGACGATCACGTGTGCGTCAGCCCAGTTCAAACATAAATTCATTCACCATGAATGCAGATCATATAGTCTGGTTATTCTCATGCCACTGCTGTTGTATTATAATTATCTAAATGCATCACACTGTCAAACCACCGAATACTGGCAGTAGTTTTGTTTATTCACCGATAATGCCTGACCTCAGCTGCCAGTTGCAATGACACCTGACTGACCCCAGCAGGTGACAATCAATTTTGTCTACCACAACAAGTTCAGGGGTCATGTTCTAGTTAGACTTCCTGTCCATTGCACAAATAGTAGATTTCTAGATGATTTGAATAAGCGGAAGGATATTTGGCAGCAATTTGCCTGTGTGACTTGTTTGCGGAGTAATTCTTGCCGGCATTTGCAAATATTGATGGGTGTCACACATACAGGCATTTTACAAGAGCTGGAAGTATGCAATTTTTGTTAAAATCTATCGACATGTCAGTGAGATGATGATAACAGCAGGTGAGAAGTTTAAGACATTTTATAGGTCACGTTTTCTTATAATCAGACAAAACATTAGCATGGTCGCCTATGAGAAAACCAACAGTGGGCTGACCCCAATAAAGACCCTGGCAACAGAAGCATGCTATTCTCATTGCACAATCATGGAGGACGCATTTTACTTCAAATGTCTTGAAACAATCACTTATAATATGTGTATGGCAAAACAACAATTGAACGGGACAAACCGTTTTTGGATATTACAAACTTCTCATCAGTCTGCAAGTCCAAATCACAGTGTCGGAACACATGTCTTATAAGGGGGGTGGAGTGTGTATGCTACTAGTTAAGCCTCAATTTGCAAATCTGTATGAAAATGAACCAATGACATTGCAGCAGGGTGATCCATCAATCTTTTTTTGTTTACTTCTGCTAGTTAAACACACTTGAAGATCTTGTCATTGACCCTAATGAAGCCTGATGACAGTGACTAGCTGGAGTTGGCTGTAGCCCAAGCCTGTTACCAGATACTGTCTACTGGCAGGACCTTCTGGCCAATCAAGCAAGTGGCATTATTATTATTATTATTATAAGACATCTGGCCTTTTGAGAATTCACACCCTAAGGTGACTTTTTGTTGATTTTTACCTTTGTAAATAGGGCACAAGGTCATAAAATCAATATAAATTTGAATGTAGCATTTAACAACTCGCTGTATTGAATATTCTTATAAAACATTTATTGACGGGTGTCACACCCACAGACATTTTACGAGAGTTGGAAGTATGCCATTTTTGTCAAAATCTATCGGCATGTCAATGAGATGACGATAACAGCAAGTGAGAAGTTTAAGACTTTTGCAGGTCACGTTTTCTTATAATCAGACAAAACGTTAACATGGTCGCCTATGGGAAAACCAACAATGGGCAATTGTCAAATTGTGTTGAAATAAACCACATGCCAGTGAAAAAGTCACATTTCTAAGCAAAAAACAAGCATCAACCAGGAAGTATTATTTAATGTCACTTAAAAAAAAAATACAATACTTACAAAACCATAACTTGGCATATGAACTCGACTTGTGTTTACCCAAAATTGCACTGGATGTTTTTATGTTTGGAGAAGGGGTCATGCCAAAAATGCAGTATGGATTTTTGCTGTCTTTCAACATTTTAACAAAATGTTTATGAAGCTGTTTCAAACTTAATATGCATTTGTTTACAAAAAACCCCGTATGAATGTCAATAACATATTTGTACTTACAACCATCAACAAATTTCTTTTGGGGAGTTTCTCAAAATGAAATAAAATGCAATTTTTGGGGTGATTTTTGACATGTTTTTTAATTGTCTTTAAATATCACTAAACAACATAAAAAATCAGTTCTTTTTGGTCTGGAGTATTGTTTAATGTGTTAGGCATTGTCTGAGAATTTTTTTTAACTTTATCTTCAAAACATTTATTAATTTGATTTAAGTCAAAACAAGCATGTCATAGGCCATCCTACCACCTTAATCGAGCAGAATCAGAGTAACTCAATACATCAAAAACTTAATGTAATAACAGAGCTCAACAAAATATACGATTTCCCTGCACGCATGCGCTCTTAACTACGTAGATATTTTGCATAGTATCTTAGTTTAGTCATCTTAACGACGTTATCGTTAAGACGTTGCTACAAATCGATGTTGCTACAAATCTGCGATTTTGGAGGAATATAAGTGACTTTGTGGTGTCCTTTCATGCCGGTGCTGAATATATCGCGAAAGAATGAAACAAAATGGGCGTACGAAATAGCTACGAGGTGGCAATTTAGGCAAATTTTGGGCGAGGTGGCATAGAAAAACGGTGAGGCAGCCCGCCTCGCTTGTCATATGCCAGGGGAAACACTGGTGTTTGACGGAACGTATCAACATCCTCTGCCACTAGCTTGTGGACTTATACACGACATAGTCGTTGTGAAGGGGATTAGAGCATCTACTCTGTGTGGCCTTAGTGTGATGTCAAGTTGCTTGGCCAGCTCCAATGCTGCCGTTGTAGGTGAAGACATCTCAGAAACTACTTCTTGGCTGGGGTGAACTGTGGAATGTATATATTTGGTATACACGTAGGTGCGTTGGAATCAGCCGAGTTGATATGCATCGGTGAATAATCAGCATATTATACTGAGCTTATACTCGAGTTCAGTGAAGTTGCTGGAGTAGACATGGGGCTGATATCATATTTCGACAACGTAATCTTTAAACGGTTAATTTCGTTCAGTGTTTCACCTATCGTTTACTTCAGCTGTCTCACCATAGGCTGACGTGAGAGAGGCAGCTTCACCACCAACCTACAATATGAAACTTATTCCTAATCCACGATATAATTGTTCTATCATTATTTGTTATATGGTTGATAGAATATACTAAGTTCTCAGTGTATGTGTGATGACATGTGTTACTTCCACTCGCTACCCTCTCACCCCCAGTGTATGTATGATGACATGTGTTACTTCAACTCGGTATCCCCGCACCCCCAGTGTATGTATGATGACATGTGATACTTCCACTCGGTACCCCCTACCCCCAGTGTATGTATGATGACATGTGTTACTTCCACTCGGTACCCCTCACCCCAAGTGTATGTATGATGACATGTGCTACTTCCGCTCGGTACCCCTCACCCCCAGTGTATGTATGATGACATGTGTTACTTCCACTCGCTACCCTCTCAACCCCAGTGTATGTATGATGACATGTGTTACTTCAACTCGGTATCCCCGCACCCCCAGTGTATGTATGATGACATGTGATACTTCCACTCGGTACCCCCTCATCCCCAGTGTATGTATGATGACATGTGCTACTTCCGCTCGGTACCCCTCACCCCCAGAGTATGTATGATGACATGTGCTACTTCCACTCGCTACCCCCTCACCCCCAGTGTATGTATGATGACGTGCTATTTCCACTCGGTACCCCCTCACCCCCAGTGTATGTATGATGAGATGTGTTACTTCCACTCGGTACCCCCTCACCCCATTGTATATATGATGACGTGTTATTTCCACTCGGTACACCGTCACCCCCAGTGTATGTATGATGACATGTGTGACTTCCACTCGGTACCCCCTCACCATTGTGTATGTATGATGATATGTGTTACTTCCACTCGCTACCCCCTCACCCCAGTGTATAGAGGATGACATGTATTACTTCCACTCGCTACCCTCTAACCTCCAGTGTCTGTATGATGACATGTGCTAATTCCACTCGGTACCCCCTCACCCCCAGTGTAAGTAAGATGACATGTGCTAATTCCACTTGGTACCCCCTCACCCCCAGTGTATGTATTGTGACATGTGATACTTCCACTCGCTACCTTCTAACCCCCAGTGTCTGTATGATGGTGTGCTACTTCCGCTCGGTACCCCCTCTCCCCCAGTGTATGTATGATGATATGTGCTAGTTCCACTCAGTACCCCCTCACCCTCAGTGTATGTATGATGACATGTGTTACTTTCACTCTCTACCCCCTCAACCCAAGTGTATGTATGAGGACATGTGTTACTTCCACTCGGTACCCCCCACCCCCAGTTTATGTATGATGACATGTGCTACTTCCACTCACTACCCCCTCACCCCCAGTGTATGTATGATGACATGTTTTATTTTCACTCGGTACCACCTCACCCCCAGTGTATATATGATGACATGTGTTACGTCCACTCAGTACTCCCTCACCCCCAGTGTATGTATGATGACATGTGTTACTTTCACTCTCTACCCCCTCAACCCAAGTGTATGTATGAGGACGTGTTACTTCCACTCGGTACCCCCCACACCCAGTTTATGTATGATGACATGTGTTACGTCCACTCAGTACTCCCTCACCCCCAGTGTATGTATGATGACATGTGTTACTTTCACTCGCTACCGCCTCACCCCCAGTGTATGTATGATGACATGTGCTACTTCCACTCGGTACCCCCTCACCCTTGGTGTATGTATGAAGAGATGTGTTACTTCCACTCGGTACCCCCTCACCCCAGTGTATGTACGATGACGTGTTATTTCCACTCGGTACCCCCTCACCCCAGTGTAAGTATGATGACATGTTATTTCCACTCGGTTCCCCCAGTGTAAGTATGATGACGTGTTATTTTCACTCGGTACCCCCTCACCCCCAGTGTAAGTATGATGACATGTTATTTCCACTCGGTTCCCCCAGTGTAAGTATGATGACGTGTTATTTTCACTCGGTACCCCCTCTCCCCCAGTGTAAGTATGTTGACGTGTTATTTTCACTCGGTACCCCCTCTCCCCCAGTGTATGTATGATGACATGTTACTTCCACTCGCTACCCCCTCACCCCCAAAATGTGTATGATGATGTGCTACTTCCGCTCGGTACCCCCTCACCCCCAGTGTATGTATGATGACATGTGCTACTTCTGCTCGCTACCCCCTCACCCCCAGTGTATGTATGATGACATGTGCTACTTCCACTAGGTACCCCCTCACCCCCAGTGTATCTATTATGACATGTGCTACTTCCACTCGCTACCCTCTAACCCCCAGTGTATGTACGATGACGTGTTATTTCCATTTGGTACCCCCTCACCCCCAGTGTATTTATGATGACATGTGCTACTTCCACTCGGTACCCCCTCACCCCCAGTGTATCTATTATGACATGTGATACTTCCACTCGCTACCTTCTAACCCCCAGTGTCTGTATGATGGTTTGCTACTTCCGCTCGGTACCCCCTCTCCCCCAGTGTATGTATGATGATATGTGCTAGTTCCACTCAGTACCCCCTCACCCTCAGTGTATGTATGATGACATGTGTTACTATCACTCTCTACCCCCTCAACCCAAGTGTATGTATGAGGACGTGTTATTTTCACTCGGTACCCCCTCTCCCCCAGTGTATGTATGATGACATGTTACTTCCACTCGCTACCCCCTCACCCCCAAAATGTGTATGATGATGTGCTACTTCCGCTCGGTACCCCCTCACCCCCAGTGTATGTATGATGACATGTGCTACTTCTGCTCGCTACCCCCTCACCGCCAGTGTATGTATGATGACATGTGCTACTTCCACTCGGTACCCCCTCACCCCCAGTGTATGTATGATGACATGTGCTACTTCCACTCGTTACCCTCTAACCCCCAGTGTCTGTATGATGACGTGCTACTTCCGCTCGGTACCCCCTCTCCCCCAGTGTATGTATGATGATATGTGCTAGTTCCACTCAGTACCCCCTCACCCTCAGTGTATGTATGATGACATGTGTTACTTTCACTCTCTACCCCCTCAACCCCAGTGTATGTATGATGTCATGTGTTACTTCCACTCGGTACCCCCCCACCCCCAGTGTATGTATGATAACATGTGCTACTTCCACTCACTGCCCCCTCACCCCCAGTGTATGTATGATGACATGTTTTATTTTCACTCGGTACCACCTCACCCCCAGTGTATATATGATGACATGTGTTACGTCCACTCAGTACCCCCTCACCCCCAGTGTATGTATGATGACGTGTTACTTTCACTCACTACCGCCTCACCCCCAGTGTATGTATGATGACATTTGTTACTTCAACTCGCTACCCTCTCACCCCCAGGGTATGTATGTTGACATGTGCTACTTCCACTCGGTACCACCTCACCCTCGGTGTATGTATGATGAGATGTGTTACTTCCACTCGGTACCCCCTCACCCCAGTGTATGTACGATGACGTGTTATTTCCACTCGGTACCCCCTCACCCCCAATGTATTTATGATGACATGTGCTACTTCCACTCGGTACCCCCTCACCCCCAGTGTATCTTTTATGACATGTGCTAGTTCCGATCGGTACTCCCTCACCCCAGTGTATGTATGATGACATGTGTTACTTCCACTCAGTACCAGTGTATGTATGAAGAAATGTGTGACTTCCACTCGGTACCCCCTCACCCCAGTGTATAGATGATGACATGTATTACATCCACTCGCTACCCTCTAACCCCCAGTGTGTGTATGATGACGTGCTAATTCCACTCGGTATCCCCTCACCCCCAGTGTAAGTATGATGACGTGCTAATTCCACTCGGTACCCCCACACCATTGTGTATGTGTGATGATATGTGTTACTTCCATTCGCTACCCCCTCACCCCAGTGTATAGATGATGACATGTATTACATCCACTCGCTACCCTCTAACCCGCAGTGTCTGTATGATGACGTGCTAATTCCACTCGGTATCCCCTCACCCCCAGTTAAGTATGATATGTGCTAATTCCACTCGGTACCCCCTCACCCCCAGTGTATGAATGATGACATGTGTTACTTCTACTCACTACCCCCTCACCCTCAGTATATGTATGATGACATGTGCTACTTCCACTCACTACCCCCTCACCCCCAGTGTATGAATGATGACATGTGTTATTTTCTCTCGGTACCCCCTCACCCCCAGTATATATATGATGATATGTGTTATGTCCACTCAGTACCCCCTCACCCCCAGTGTATGTATGATGACATATTACTTTCACTCGCTACCCCCTCACCCCCAGTGTATGTATGATGACATGTGCTACTTCCGTTCGGTACCCACTCACCCCCAGTATATGTATGATGACATTTGTTAATTCAACTCGGTACCCCCTCACCCCCAGTATACGTATGATGGCGTGCTATTTCCGCTCGGTACCCCCTCTCCCCCAGTGTAAGTATGATGACGTGTTATTTTCACTCGGTACCCCCTCTCCCCCAGTGTAAGTATGATGACGTGTTATTTTCACTCGCTACCCCCTCTCCCCCAGTGTATGTATGATGATGTGTTACTTCCATTCGCTACCCCCTCACCCCCAAAATGTGTATGATGATGTGCTTCTTCCGCTCGGTACCCCCTCACCCCCAGTGTATGTATGATGACATGTGCTACTTCTGCTCGCTACCCCCTCACCCCCAGTGTGTGTATGATGAAATGTGTTACTTCCACTCGGAACCCCCTCACCCCAGTGTATGTATGATAACATATGCTACTTCCACTCGCTATCACCTCACCCCCAATGTATGTATGATGACATGTGCTTCTTCCACTCAGTACCCTCTCACCCCCAGTGTATGTATGATGACATGTGTTACTTCCACTCAGTACCCTCTCACCCCCATTGTATGTATGATCAAATGTGTGACTTCCACTCGGTACCCCCTCACCATTGTGTATGTATGATGATATGTGTTACTTCCACTCGCTACCCCCTCACCCCAGTGTATAGATGATGACCTGTATTACTTCCTCTCGCTACCCTCTAACCTCCAGTGTCTGTATGATGACATGTGCTAATTCCACTCGGTACCCCCTCACCCCCAGTGTAAGTATGGTGACGTGCTAATTCCACTCGGTACCCCCTCACCCTCAGTATATGTATGATGACATGTGCTACTTCCACTCACTACCCCCTCACCCCCAGTGTATGAATGATGACGTGTTATTTTCTCTCGGTACCCCCTCACCCCCAGTATATATATGATGATATGTGTTATGTCCACTCAGTACCCCCTCACCCCCAGTGTATGTATGATGACATATTACTTTCACTCGCTACCCCCTCACCCCCAGTGTATGTATGATGACATGTGCTACTTCCGTTCGGTACCCTCTCACCCCCAGTATATGTATGATGACATTTGTTAATTCAACTCGGTACCCCCTCACCCCCAGTATATGTATGATGGCGTGCTATTTCCGCTCGGTACCCCCTCTCCCCCAGTGTAAGTATGATGACGTGTTATTTTCACTCGGTACCCCCTCTCCCCCAGTGTATGTATGATGACGTGTTACTTCCATTCGCTACCCCCTCACCCCAGTGTATAGATGATGACATGTATTACTTCCACTCGCTACCCTCTAACCTCCAGTGTCTGTATGATGACATGTGCTACTTCCACTCGGTACCCCCTCACCCCCAGTGTATCTATTATGACATGTGCTACTTCCACTCGCTACCTTCTAACCCCCAGTGTCTGTATGATGATGTGCTATTTCTGCTCGGTACCCCCTCTCCCACAGTGTAAGTATGATGATGTGTTATTTTCACTCGGTACCCCCTCTCCCCCAGTGTATGTATGATGACTTGTTATTTCCACTCACTACCCCCTCACCCCCAAAATGTCTATGATGATGTGCTACTTCCGCTCGGTACCCCCTCACCCCCATTGTATGTATGATGACATGTGCTACTTCTGTTCGCTACCCCCTCACCCCCAGTGTATGTATGATGACATGTGTTACTTCCACTCGGAACCCCCTCACCCCAGTGTATGTATGATGACATATGCTACTTCCACTCGCTATCCCCTCACCCCCAGTGTCTGTATGATGACATGTGCTTCTTCCACTCACTACCCCCTCACCCCCAGTGTATGTATGATGACATGTGCTTCTTCCACTCGGTACCCCCTCACTCCAGTGTATAGATGATGACCTGTATTACTTCCACTTGCTACCCTCTAACCTCCAGTGTCTGTATGATGACATGTGCTAATTCCACTCGGTACCCCCTCTCCCCCAGTGTATGTATGATGACATGTGCTTCTTCCACTCGGTACCCCCTCACCATTGTGTATGTATGATGATATGTGTTACTTCCACTCGCTACCCCCTCACTCCAGTGTATAGATGATGACCTGTATTACTTCCACTTGCTACCCTCTAACCTCCAGTGTCTGTATGATGACATGTACTAATTCCATTCGGTACCCCCTCACCCCCAGTGTAAGTATGATGACATGTGCTAATTCCACTCGGTACCCCTTCACCCCCAGTGTATGTATGATGATATGTGTTACTTCCACTCGGTACCCCCACACCATTGTGTATGTGTGATGATATGTGTTACTTCCATTCGCTACCCCCTCACCCCAGTGTATAGATGATGACATGTATTACTTCCACTCGCTACCCTCTAACCCGCAGTGTCTGTATGATGACGTGCTAATTCCACTCGGTATCCCCTCACCCCCAGTTAAGTATGATATGTGCTAATTCCACTCGGTACCCCCTCACCCCCAGTGTATGAATGATGACATGTGTTACTTCTACTCACTACCCCCTCACCCTCAGTATATGTATGATGACATGTGCTACTTCCACTCACTACCCCCTCACCCCCAGTGTATGAATGATGACATGTGTTATTTTCTCTCGGTACCCCCTCACCCCCAGTATATATATGATGATATGTGTTATGTCCACTCAGTACCCCCTCACCCCCAGTGTATGTATGATGACATATTACTTTCACTCGCTACCCCCTCACCCCCAGTGTATGTATGATGACATGTGCTACTTCCGTTCGGTACCCTCTCACCCCCAGTATATGTATGATGACATTTGTTAATTCAACTCGGTACCCCCTCACCCCCAGTATACGTATGATGGCGTGCTATTTCCGCTCGGTACCCCCTCTCCCCCAGTGTAAGTATGATGACGTGTTATTTTCACTCGGTACCCCCTCTCCCCCAGTGTATGTATGATGACGTGTTACTTCCATTCGCTACACCCTCACCCCCAAAATGTGTATGATGATGTGCTACTTCCGCTCGGTACCCCCTCACCCCCAGTGTATGTATGATGACATGTGCTACTTCTGCTCGCTACCCCCTCACCCCCAGTGTGTGTATGATGAAATGTGTTACTTCCACTCGGAACCCCCTCACCCCAGTGTATGTATGATAACATATGCTACTTCCACTCGCTATCCCCTCACCCCCAATGTATGTATGATGACATGTGCTTCTTCCACTCAGTACCCTCTCACCCCCAGTGTATGTATGATGACATGTGTTACTTCCACTCAGTACCCTCTCACCCCCATTGTATGTATGATCAAATGTGTGACTTCCACTCGGTACCCCCTCACCATTGTGTATGTATGATGATATGTGTTACTTCCACTCGCTACCCCCTCACCCCAGTGTATAGATGATGACCTGTATTACTTCCTCTCGCTACCCTCTAACCTCCAGTGTCTGTATGATGACATGTGCTAATTCCACTCGGTACCCCCTCACCCCCAGTGTAAGTATGGTGACGTGCTAATTCCACTCGGTACCCCCTCACCCTCAGTATATGTATGATGACATGTGCTACTTCCACTCACTACCCCCTCACCCCCAGTGTATGAATGATGACGTGTTATTTTCTCTCGGTACCCCCTCACCCCCAGTATATATATGATGATATGTGTTATGTCCACTCAGTACCCCCTCACCCCCAGTGTATGTATGATGACATATTACTTTCACTCGCTACCCCCTCACCCCCAGTGTATGTATGATGACATGTGCTACTTCCGTTCGGTACCCTCTCACCCCCAGTATATGTATGATGACATTTGTTAATTCAACTCGGTACCCCCTCACCCCCAGTATATGTATGATGGCGTGCTATTTCCGCTCGGTACCCCCTCTCCCCCAGTGTAAGTATGATGACGTGTTATTTTCACTCGGTACCCCCTCTCCCCCAGTGTATGTATGATGACGTGTTACTTCCATTCGCTACCCCCTCACCCCAGTGTATAGATGATGACATGTATTACTTCCACTCGCTACCCTCTAACCTCCAGTGTCTGTATGATGACATGTGCTACTTCCACTCGGTACCCCCTCACCCCCAGTGTATCTATTATGACATGTGCTACTTCCACTCGCTACCTTCTAACCCCCAGTGTCTGTATGATGAGGTGCTATTTCTGCTCGGTACCCCCTCTCCCCCAGTGTAAGTATGATGACGTGTTATTTTCACTCGGTATCCCCTCCCCCAGTGTATGTATGATGACTTGTTATTTCCACTCACTACCCCCTCACCCCCAAAATGTCTATGATGATATGCTATTTCCGCTCGGTACCCCCTCACCCCCATTGTATGTATGATGACATGTGGTACTTCTGTTCGCTACCCCCTCACCCCCAGTGTATGTATGATGACATGTGTTACTTCCACTCGGAACCCCCTCACCCCAGTGTATGTATGATGACATATGCTACTTCCACTCGCTATCCCCTCACCCCCAGTGTCTGTATGATGACATGTGCTTCTTCCACTCACTACCCCCTCACCCCCAGTGTATGTATGATGACATGTGCTTCTTCCACTCGGTACCCCCTCACCCCAGTGTATAGATGATGACCTGTATTACTTCCACTTGCTACCCTCTAACCTCCAGTGTCTGTATGATGACATGTGCTAATTCCACTCGGTACCCCCTCTCCCCCAGTGTATGTATGATGACATGTGCTTCTTCCACTCGGTACCCCCTCACCATTGTGTATGTGTGATGATATGTGTTACTTCCACTCGCTACCCCCTCACTCCAGTGTATAGATGATGACCTGTATTACTTCCACTTGCTACCCTCTAACCTCCAGTGTCTGTATGATGACATGTACTAATTCCATTCGGTACCCCCTCACCCCCAGTGTAAGTATGATGACGTGCTAATTCCACTCGGTACCCCTTCACCCCCAGTGTATGTATGATGATATGTGTTACTTCCACTCGCTACCCCCTCACCCCCACTGTATGTATCATAAATGTGTTACTTCCACTCGGTACCCCCTCACCCCCAGTGTATCTATTATGACATGTGTTACTTCCAATCGGTACCCCTCACCCCCAGAGTATGTATGATGACATGTGCTACTTCCACTCGCTACCCACTCACCCCCAGTGTATGTATGATGACGTGCTATTTCCACTCGGTACCCCCTCACCCCCAGTATATGTATGATGAGATGTGTTACTTCCACTCGGTACCCCCTCACCCCAGTGTATATATGATGACGTGTTATTTCCACTGTGTACACCCTCACCCCCAGTGTATGTATGATGACATGTGCTTTTCCACTCGGTACCCCCTCACCCCCAGTGTATGTAAGATGACATGTGCTACTTCCACTCGGTACCCCCTCACCCCCAGTGTATGTATGATGACATGTGCTACTTCCACTCAGTACCCCCTCACCCCCAGTGTATGTATGATGACATGTATTACTTCCACTCGGTACCCCCTCACCCCCAGTGTATGTATGATGACATGTGCTACTTCCACTCGCTACCCTCTCACCCCAGTGTATATATGATGACATGTATTACTTCCACTTGCTACCCTCTCACCCCCAGTGGAACACTAATAGATAACTTTTTTGCTCAGTCAATCAATTGATATTAAAAAATTCACAAACATTTTGTCGGACCATCAACCTTATTTTCTAATTATAGACACTATTCCTACCAATGAACTCCCTCCTAAATTTGTAAACATTAATATACAAAGTGTTGAAGCTATGCAGAAAGTTAATATTGAAATTGGTTGTTATAAATTATTCAACAAATTACATAAAAAACAAAATGAAGATCCCAACCTACATACACTGGGGGTGAGGGGGTAGCGACTGGAAGTAACACATGTCATCATACATACACTGGGGGTGAGGGGGTAGCGAGTGGAAGTAGCACATGTCATCATACATACACTGGGGGTGAGGGGGTAGCGAGTGGAAGTAACACAAGTCATCATACATATACTGGGGGTGAGGGGCTACCGAGTGGAAGTAACACATGTCATCATACATACACTGGGGGTGAAGGGGTACCGAGTGGAAGTAACACATGTCATCATGCATACACTGGGGGTGAGGGGTTAGTGAGTGGAAGTAACACATGTCATGATACATACACTGGGGGTGAAGGGGTACCGAGTGGAAGTAGCACATGTCATGATACATACACTGGGGGTGAGGGGGTACCGAGTGGAAGTAACACATGTCATGATACATGCACTGGGTGTGAGGGGGTACCAAATGGAAGTAACACATGTCACCATACATACACTGGGGAGAGAGGGTAGCGAGTGGAAGTAACACATGTCATCATACATACCCTGGGGTGAGGGGGTAGCGAGTGGAAGTAACACATGTCATCATACATACACTGGGGTGAGGAGGTACCGAGTGAAATATTCATAGAGGAGTTACGTAGTAATAATTTAAAATTTAGTGTAATATATTGACAAGAGACGTGGAAAACTGATAACGATGATTTCTCTCAATTTTATTTAGAATCAGATGGATATGATTGTGTAACACAGGGGAAAAAATGTAGTGACAAAGGAGGGTTATTAATATATGTCGATGATCAATATCAATCTGAAATTAAAATGAATCTAAATACATACGATAATTGGGAAAGATTAATAATTCAAGTAACTAGAAATGGTTTATCAAAGACAATGACCATCGGAAATATATATAGACCCCCAAGGTCATGTAACGAAAATATTGCACAATTTACTTATGAATTTTCGTGAGTTTTATCATCTCTGGAAAACAGCAATAATAATAATAATC
The DNA here is from genome assembly GCA_963995525.1 of Escarpia spicata. Taxonomy (NCBI): domain Eukaryota; kingdom Metazoa; phylum Annelida; class Polychaeta; order Sabellida; family Siboglinidae; genus Escarpia; species Escarpia spicata. The sequence continues at coordinate 26,950,070 of OZ023213.1, forward strand.
TAATTACAGCAGGGGATTTTAATATAAATTTACTTAAAATAAATGAAAACAGAATATACAGTGATCTTTTTTTATACCTTAACATCTCATAGTCTTTACCCCCAAATTAGGTTCCCAACTCGTTTCACTACAACAAACGGAACACTAATAGATAACTTTTTTGCTCACTAAATCAATTTATATTAAAAAGTACTGCTGGGATTTTCACAAACACTTTCTTGGACCATCAACCTTATTTTCTAATTATAGACACTATTCCTACCGCTGAACTCCCTCCTAAATTTGTAAAAATTAATATACAAAGTGTTGAAGCTATGCAGAAAGTTAATATTGAAATTGGTTGTTATAAATTATACAACAAATTACATAAAAAACAAAATGAAGAACCCAACCTACATACACTGCTAAGTTGAACATATGTTATTTAGTCTTACTCGTTGTCTTCTATGGGCCAGCAGAGCTGTAACCCAGCTAAGAATGTTCCTTTTTATTCCATAGTGGATAGTTCTTTACACTAGCAAGGATAATCGTAACATGAAACGCATTAGTTGCACAATAATATATCAAACCTTAAGGAGACCGGCTGCTGTCTCCTTAAAACACCTGTACGCCGTGAAATATGAATCAACAGTCCCCTGTACACGGTATATATATATATATGGAACTTCACTATGAATGTCACCATTGGGACTGGGTAAAAGTAACGTGAATAGCATGGTGACCACATTAGTGGGACTAATGTCCTTTACTTTAAACTATATATGGAACTAATTTGGGACTGTCCTAGGGTGACCTAACTTGCAATGTGGCTATATTAATGAGGTGACCTTAAACCGAGGTTCAACTGTAACTACATCACATGTGTGGACGTAGATTCTAATTCGTTTTAGGCTATATTTTACCATTGTAACTGCCGATCACTATCATTGTGAACACCGTTTCGAAAGATGTGTATGTCGAAATCCGGAGTGTCTGTTTAAATGGTAATGTACTTCCAACCTAACAGAAATCCTGAGATGTTGTCCAGTTAGGCAAACTATTTTGGCATAAATATCCCCTCCCTAGATTTCGTTCTAGTGTATGTAGCTGGTTTTTTGTTGAAATGCTTTTGGAATAAACATGGGAAATATTACGATTTGTTACATAAGACTGATGCAGAGACCCCCACAATGATGTTACGCTTCAGCACGCTTGCCCACAGACCTCCCTCTGCACTTTACAGATGGCCCCTTACATAATGTACACATACCGGTATGTCAATTTGATTTTGAGCAAATGAGGATATATACATTTGGGAGCTGAACACTAACCAAGTGGGTTTATATGTTTGTCTAGATAGTTTTGTAACAACTATATATTGTATTATTTTCTGTCAAATGATACAAACATATGATATTATCTCCTTTGTGAAACATTAACATTCGTTTATCAAATTTCAGATACGTGTATGTACCATATGACTTTTCCAACAATGTAAACAATATATTTGTGACTGAATGCTGTTAGAGTATTGCGTTGTAAATGCAGACATATTATGTCATTTGTTTATTTAAAAACTGTTGAACTGTTGTTTATGACAATAGAGTTTCAGTGTCGTGTGTGGCAGGTTCGAACCTGCTGGTGTACCGTATCAATACACTACTGGCTGTGCACACACACTTATTCCATTCAGTAACTTCAGCCGTTTACAATAACTCCATCTAAGCCAAGTTAATTCCATTTAAACAACAATTGTAAATAGCAGAAGTAGAGTTTAAAATTCTCAGAGAAAACCCATCAACAAGGGAGTATTTCAACCTGAAGAGGGCGTGAATATAACATTTCACCCACAATCTCGCCCATTTGTATATATCAGAGCACACCAACATGTGATGCAAATGTTGCCTATGTGCTATGCAGTGAAAAGATGGCTGGAGGAAAGGAGCCATCTTGCATGGTTTCAACAGAAAGATGTCAGCAAGCGACTACATGCTTAATGTTCGACAGTTACAACTGTACTCTAGTATGAGAGGCTATTCTGCTGATATATATATCTTCTGGGGTGTTTGCCAAGGATAGGTGCAGTACGCAGATGTGTACTGCTGTAATGGAATAGTCAATTTTGCAAGTTTTAAATGTGTAGTTGTTTTCAGAATTTTGGATAATACCAAACTGTTTTTACCAGATGCTTTTGTTGTTGGTTGTGCAATTTGAACTTACATGCTTCATACAGTATTTTTCTGGATTTTGACAGAAATTAATCATGTATTTTACAAGGTATATTATGTCCTGACTTTATAGTTTCTAGGTTATCAGTGTTTTACTGTATCATATGAACACTTGCCATAAGAAGATAACATTTTTGTAACAAATTTATTGACACATCTATAACCGTGTACACACATGCTGAATAATACTAGGCAGTGGTAATCCATATGACAACAATATTTTCAGACAAACCTGTGTATTAAAACAGGCATTTCTCCTTTACTTTACCTCATAATCAGAGGTAATGAGTGACCAGTCGTTTTGTTTACACTTCTGGATTTCAGTACGAATCGGCTTGCTCTTTGCTTAATTAACATAATGCCAGGTCTTGATGTGTTTACCATAAAGGTGTGTTATATTCAACAATACGTGGCCAGTAACATCTGTACTGTTATTCCCACCTTGAGATTTTAAATACAAGTTTTAAAAGACAGTGTTACTGAATGTCAAATGTTTGAAACAAGTTCAAGTTAGGGAATAACAAAATAATGTTCTCATTGAGGAAACATTGTGTTTATTTATATCAAAATAAACAATACACAAGTTACTATTGATAGTATACATATTTTAATCGTGTGAACTTTGCTTGTTACTCCCAATATGAAAGAAAATCCAACATTACCCAGCTAAATGTAGATCTACACACCATAAACTGTTTTCATCTTGGAACCAATGAGCATCTAGTTTTCACCAGGTCAGATATCCACAGCTAGATGAGCATGTCGATAAATCTTTAAAACATTTACTACTTAAACCTAACGTTTCATTACTGCACGCTTTTGACATTTTCATTATAACATACTGGCATCTAAAATATAAGGCAACAATGGTGTATTTTAAACATAGATATCATTAAACCACACACGGTTCATCCAACTCTACAAAAGCAGGCATGGGACATGAAATGTTGCACTTTCTAATGAAATACATCACAATATTTCTTTACCCTACAACTCTGTTTCTGTGTGGAAAAATATTCAATATTTGTAGTTGGCATATTTGACATATGCACTCAATAAATATTTTGTATTAGACCATCACTTCTGTTGGCTTGATCTAGTGGTATGATTGCACATAATTACCTTATCACTCCATCATATCATCTGACCTTTAACATTCAAGGACAACAATTTACTGCTAGAAAATGTGTACAAATCAAATACAATTACAAAGAATTCATATCTACAGGCTAATGGTACAATTCATTCAGACATTATTTAACCTCCTGTTTCGCATAGACCTGATCTACACATTTCATATCACTGTAGCTACACACAAGTTTACATTGTCTAGATGCTGTTTGCAACATTGAAAATACAGCGGGTGTTTCTCTTTGGTTGACTTGGCTACGCTGCCTAAGTCAATATCTACTCTTCAGCATTACATATTACAGCATCAGGCCTAGCAGAACCAACCAACCAATACTCCAACATCTCCCTTCCTGTTGCATAGGCATTCACCTTCGTGACATTTCGTTTGCCACTTCTCACGATTTCCGATACTTAATAATTTCATCAGTCATATAATAGATCTTTTTATTATAGACATTTTCCAACCAGATGACAAGAAAACTTCTTTTGTTTCAAATATCAACCAGCCGAATAAACTTTCTTGTTCTTGTTGTTGTGTGAATAAGTTTCAAATCAAGTATCAACCAGCCGAAATATATAATTTTAATTGGTTACATACATTTATGTTAATAAAACTAATAAAGTTGACATAATAATATAATTTTTGTTTAAGAAAATACTGTGCAACACTGGCCCCAAAACATAAAGAAACAATTTAGAGATATGTACAATGTAGAAGTTTGAGTTTGTTGCTTTTGAGTAGCCCGAAGATACACTGTAGCAACTGGACGGTCGCAGCAATGAGGGGTGTCAGGGCGCCATGACATACCCCGACAGCGACAGCAGTGATGTCAAGGGGTCTCTTGCCCTGGATGTACAGGTTGCTGACACAACCCTTCTGCATCTTCTCGTGCTGGCCAAATGTCATGCCGTCCAGGTTAGGCGCGCCATCTGAAGCAAACCTTGACAGAGGTCAAATACAAAATTCAATTGTGATGTAAGCAAAACCGCGATGTAGTGGATACATCAATTATTACACAAACTAACAAAAATACTGTTCCATCACAAGGGATCACTTGATCACTTGTATTTTCATGGTTAGGTAAAAAACAAAGTGCTTAGTTGGGTATTTTGTGTGCATCATGGCGCTACCCACATATACGCAAGAGACGGTTTCAAGACATTTGATAAAGATTGCATAACTTGGGACAGTTGTATGCAATGCCATGCATGTTTTCTATAACTGTTCCTTGCTACATTTTTAAGTACAAGATATTTGTGAAACTTACCAATATACAAGTTGCCGCGTGTGTTCAGGTTGAGTAAAACCACTCCAGATTCTCCCTTCACAAAGCTCAATCCGCTGATCTCAAGACTTCCTTTCCTCCCAGTTCTGAAGTCAACAGCATCATCCATATTCATCTACTCATACCATAGCTAATATAAGAAATACCTGGGTTTTATTTTTAAACTGAAAAAAATGCTTTAAAATTCATATCGGTTAAAGTATGATCTTTAAGTAGCTATTAATATGATGAAAAATCAGTAAATGTTGGGATTCTTGCATCACCATTTTCTAACTGGAGTTTTCAGTTGCCACCATTTTGCACATAACAGATATTCAAACCTATTTTGTTTTATTAAAATAAGTGACACATCACTGGAATCGAACTACGAAAAAACAGAATAAATGATGAGAATCATTTGTAAAGATTGTTAAGGACTGTTAAAATATATAGTAACCACATTGGTTTCAATGTATTCATTAATTGGATTTAACTTATTATCTTAGCTTAGTTTGATTGGTTTGAAATTAAACTAATTTACTTAATTTAACTAGACTTTTCTTACACATTTTACATTTGCACCATCTTTGAGCTGATTTAAATCCAGATATACTGTGCATTATAAAATGCCTAATTTATTATATATGAAATATAATATTGTTCATGGCTCCAAAATACCATTAGATTGCAAAAAATAAACTAACTTTGTTTAAACATTTGCTCCAAAGTTTATTTCTTGCTGCTTGATTTACTATTTCATTACATATTTGACTGAACTGGCGTGACGTGCTATGTGCCTACATAATATCTAGTAACCATTGTAGCACATTTATCTAGGTGCATATACTTGCAGCAGACTATGTTCTCTTTAATGTGTATCTAGTTTAATTCAAATAACAATTCTTGGACTATCATATAGTGAAAATGCCACAAACACTACATTGTTCTGGAGAATAAATAGTTCTATGTCAAGGTTCATAACCGATCAGTATCCTAAACACTTCATACATGACCTGCACACAGCAAACCAGGTTAAGTCGCACAGGTCTATTTTGAACACACACCAAGAATAACTGTGTAAGTCATGTTCCATCAATTTTAAAATTTGGGCATAAATGCATACTTTATAATCTCATATTCCAAAGTCCAGTAATCCCAAACTAATAAAATACATGCACTTATGAACCCATACTTTATAAATCCCAACAGATAATATCAGTCAAAATTACCTTGTTTCTCAAAATATATTTTTTTATAGTTTGCTTCAATTTTTGCAATAAATCAAAATCTACTGAAGATATTTCAATTTAAAGCTCAAGTCCAGTGGAATTCAAAAAGGTACAAATCTCAATTTCAAAATTTTGCAACTGTGGCATGCCATATATGTAAACCTTGAACATGTTCCTTTGAAAGGCTTGTACACAATCCTCTGCAAGGCTAGTACATTATCCTCTGCAAGACCAATACATGATCCTCTGCAAAGCTTGAACATGATCCTCTGCAAGACTTGTACGTGATCCTCTACAAAGTTTATAAGGGGTCCTATGTGAAGTTGGGATATATTTGCTATGACAAAAACTGGTATGCCAATATTTGATGTGGTCCTAACATCATGGTAAGAATGTATAACAGTACTGCCTTGGTCTTTGTAAGGTGTCAATCTCATTAATGGTCTTACAGGAATGTTCAAGTTCAAGAGGAGTTGGATCTGGCATGGGTTGGATCTAACATGGGTTGGATCTGGCATGAGTTGGATCTGGCATGATTTGGATCTCCCATGAGTTGGATCGCTCATCAGTTGGATCTGGCGTGAGTTCGATCTATCATGAGTTGGAGTTGTCATGACGTGGATCTTTCATGAGTTGGATCTCTCATCATTTGGATCTGACACGGACTGGGTCTGGTATGAGTTGGATCTGTCATGAGTTGGATCTGACATGACTTGGATTTGTTATGAAATGGATCTCTCATGAATTTGATCTGTCATGAATTGGATCTATCATGAGTTGGATCTGACACGGGTTGGGTCTGGCATGAGTTGGATCTGTCACTAATTAGATCTGACATGACTTGGATTTGTCATGAGTTGGATCTGTCATGAGTTGGACCTGGCATGAATTGGGTATCTCACCGCCGTTGATGCCGAGTGAGATGTCCTGCTGATTGCATTCAGCTACGATGGTCATCCACATCCCCGGCTTCATTGTCTCCTTGCCCTTCAGGATCGCCGACTCTACAACAGCCACAATCACTAAGTGGTCCCTACACACAACAACAGCCACAATCACCAAGTGGTCCCTACACACAACAACAGCCACAATCACCAAGTGGTCCCTACACACAATAACAGTCACAATCACCAAGTGGTCCCTACACACAACAGCCACAATCACCAAGTGGTCCCTACACACAACAACAGTCACAATCACCAAGTGGTCCCTACACACAACAACAGTCACAATCACCAAGTGGTCCCTACACACAACAACAGTCACAATCACCAAGTGGTCCCTACACACAACAACAGTCACAATCACCAAGTGGTCCCTACACACAACAACAGTCACAATCACCAAGTGGTCCCTACACACAACAACAGCCACAATCACCAAGTGGTCCCTACACACAACAACAGTCACAATCACCAAGTGGTCCCTACACACAACAACAGCCACAATCACCAAGTGGTCCCTACACGCAACAACAGTCACAATCACCAAGTGGTCCCTACACACAACAACAGCCACAATCACCAAGTGGTCCCTACACACAATAGCCACAATCACCAAGTGGTCCCTACACACAACAACAGCCACAATCACCAAGTGGTGCCTACACACAACAACAGTCACAATCACCAAGTGGTCCCTACACACAACAACAGCCACAATCACCAAGTGGTCCATACACACAACAACAGTCACAATCACCAAGTGGTCCCTACACACAACAACAGCCACAATCACCAAGAGGTCCCTACATGCAACAACAGTCACAATCACCAAGTGGTCCCTACACACAACAACAGCCACAATCACCAAGTGGTCCCTACACACAACAACAGTCACAATCACCAAGTGGTCCCTACACACAACAGTCACAATCACCAAGTGGTCCCTACACACAACATCCACAATCACCAAGTGGTCCCTACACACAACAGTCACAATCACCAAGTGGTCCCTACACACAACAGTCACAATCACCAAGTGGTCCCTACACACAACAGCCACAATCACCAAGTGGTCCCTACAAACAACAGTCACAATCACCAAGTGGTCCCTACACACAACAACAGCCACAATCACCAAGTGGTCCCTACACACAACAACAGTCACAATCACCAAGTGGTCCCTACACACAACAACAGTCACAATCACCAAGTGGTCCCTACACACAACAACAGCCACAATCACCAAGTGGTCCCTACATGCAACAACAGTCACAATCACCAAGTGGTCCCTACACACAACAACAGCCACAATCACCAAGTGGTCCCTACACACAACAACAGTCACAATCACCAAGTGGTCCCTACACACAACAGTCACAATCACCAAGTGGTCCCTACACACAACATCCACAATCACCAAGTGGTCCCTACACACAACAGTCACAATCACCAAGTGGTCCCTACACACAACAGTCACAATCACCAAGTGGTCCCTACACACAACAGCCACAATCACCAAGTGGTCCCTACACACAACAGTCACAATCACCAAGTGGTCCCTACACACAACAACAGCCACAATCACCAAGTGGTCCCTACACACAACAACAGTCACAATCACCAAGTGGTCCCTACACACAACAACAGTCACAATCACCAAGTGGTCCCTACACACAACAACAGTCACAATCACCAAGTGGTCCCTACACACAACAACAGTCACAATCACCAAGTGGTCCCTACACACAACAACAGCCACAATCACCAAGTGGTCCCTACACACAACAACAGTCACAATCACCAAGTGGTCCCTACACACAACAACAGCCACAATCACCAAGTGGTCCCTACACACAACAACAGTCACAATCACCAAGTGGTCCCTACACACAACAACAGTCACAATCACCAAGTGGTCCCTACACACAACAACAGTCACAATCACCAAGTGGTCCCTACACACAACAACAGTCACAATCACCAAGTGGTCCCTACACACAACAACAGTCACAATCACCAAGTGGTCTCTACACACAACAACAGCCACAATCACCAAGTGGTCCCTACACACAACAACAGTCACAATCACCAAGTGGTCCCTACACACAACAACAGCCACAATCACCAAGTGGTCCCTACACGCAACAACAGTCACAATCACCAAGTGGTCCCTACACACAACAACAGCCACAATCACCAAGTGGTCCCTACACACAATAGCCACAATCACCAAGTGGTCCCTACACACAACAACAGCCACAATCACCAAGTGGTGCCTACACACAACAACAGTCACAATCACCAAGTGGTCCCTACACTCAACAACAGCCACAATCACCAAGTGGTCCCTACACACAACAACAGTCACAATCACCAAGTGGTCCCTACACACAACAACAGCCACAATCACCAAGTGGTCCCTACACGCAACAACAGTCACAATCACCAAGTGGTCCCTACACACAACAACAGCCACAATCACCAAGTGGTCCCTACACACAACAACAGTCACAATCACCAAGTGGTCCCTACACACAACAGTCACAATCACCAAGTGGTCCCTACACACAACAGCCACAATCACCAAGTGGTCCCTACACACAACAGTCACAATCACCAAGTGGTCCCTACACACAACAGTCACAATCACCAAGTGGTCCCTACACACAACAGCCACAATCACCAAGTGGTCCCTACACACAACAGTCACAATCACCAAGTGGTCCCTACACACAACAACAGCCACAATCACCAAGTGGTCCCTACACACAACAACAGCCACAATCACCAAGTGGTCCCTACACACAACAACAGTCACAATCACCAAGTGGTCCCTACACACAACAGTCACAATCACCAAGTGGTCCCTACACACAACAGCCACAATCACCAAGTGATCCCTACACACAACAGTCACAATCACCAAGTGGTCCCTACACACAACAGCCACAATCACCAAGTGGTCCCTACACACAACAGTCACAATCACCAAGTGGTCCCTACACACAACAGCCACAATCACCAAGTGATCCCTACACACAACAGTCACAATCACCAAGTGGTCCCTACACACAACAGCCACAATCACCAAGTGGTCCCTACACACAACAACAGTCACAATCACCAAGTGGTCCCTACACACAACAGCCACAATCACCAAGTGGTCCCTACACACAACAGCCACAATCACCAAGTGGTCCCTACACACAACAGTCACAATCACCAAGTGGTCCATACACACATTTTACACTTTCACAATTTTGCGATTTAATACCCACTTTGCTGTGGCAGGTCACATATGTATGTCTAAAGTGTAAACTTGTTGAGTTACCAGTGCGTCCTCATAAGGCTTCAGTTCCTTCAGTCTCCTCAGTGCCTTCTCATACGCCTCCTTCACATGGGGCTCTATTGCTTCATGTCTGACGCACACAAACACATGGAAACAGTCAAAGACGAATCTGACACCAATCCCATCATAATCAAGCTAGTGTGTGTGTGTGTGTGTGTGTGTGTGTGTGTGTGTGTGTGTGTGTGTGTGTGCGCGTGCGTGCATGTGTGTGTTAATGATTTTTACTTGTTTTGGGGTTTGTACCTGATATTACATGGATGTAATGTTTTCTGGAACTGTTCTGAAGTTTGTTGATCAGTTGGGGCAGGGTTGGCATGTTTCTGCCCTCACGGTAGAAACAGTGTGGCACAAATACTTTCTGCCCATGCAACAGAAATACCTTTCTCCCCTAGTTTCTGTCCTTACGGCACAAAATTCCCAAAAAAAGTTTTATAGACATTTATTTTACTATCAATATCAACATTCCTGCTTCCTCAGAACCGTATTGTCTGCGATTCTATCGGACATTGTGATTTTAATAAGTAGAAGTGACGTTTTTATGATTTAATTAGTTTTAATATCAGGGTGCACCTGTGTGAAACAAGCTGTGATTCAGCCATGCGTGAAGAATAGTCAGGTCATTTGAGATGTCAATGCCAATTGACATGTGGTAAGTTGACAAGTCAATTGGCATTGACATCTTCATTCCCCTGCTCGGTCAAGCGTAAACATTACAATCCTTAAAATTCACTTGTATGCTGGATACAAAATCTGATAAAAGATTGTTGCTGTCGTCAACACCAAAGCCCATGTCCGTGTGCTGCTAGCAATAAATACTGCTGTATTAGTGTATATATTGAACTGGCAGCAATTATCAGAAATCGCCAATCAAAATGGTCATGCTCGAATCGCTCGTCTATAATGGGTATCCCCACAGAAACCTGGAGAGTCCGTATTGGCTCTTTCCATGCGGGCGCGCTACAGCGAACAAATGGCCACGCTGGCAGAGCTTTGCAAAGGCGAACCATGCGAAATCGATTATCAGGTGGATAGGGCCATACAGCCTCCTCACAGCCCTGCTCTGCCTTTACGTCAGCGTCAGCCTGATGCTAGCGTTGCTGTTGCTCGTGGGGGCATTGAGCTAAGCCCTGGTCCAGTCACCCCAGAACAAACACAGCCACGCCGACGAATGATGAGGTCGTTTAGGGTGAAACAGCAATCCTAAACCCACACCTAGAGAAAACACCTCACACATCCTACCTAGACTATAAGATATTAAAAGCAGGAGACATTCATCTAAACCTGGGACCCACAGAGAATGTTTGCCATGTTTGCAGCAAGACAGTGGACTCACAACATGGTCTACACTGTGACACTTGTGATGTTTGGTTGCACCCCGGCTGTATCAATGTTAACCAACAGGAACTTTGTGCATTTGAAACGTATGATATCCCCTTTATGTGTCCAAGGTGATAATAGGAGGAAAATGACAACAATTACATAAATACCATTGAATGTGATGTATTTAGTGGCGGCGATAGATTCTCAAATATTGACAAGGGTGGAGATATACAAACAATACTAGACCCTCCAACTGTCGCTGGTCTATCTTTTGCTCATATTAATGTAAACGGTATTGATGCCCACTAGCAAGTTTGACATTGGTGGATATGAATTATTCCGAGCTGATAGGAAGAAAGTGGGTGAAAAGCCAGGAGGAGGCTTTGCTCTTTATATTAGAGACAACGTAAACTTTGAAGAAAAACCATAGTTGATACCACAAGATCTGGAAGGCATTTGTGGAATAGTCACATTAAAAAACAAACAAGATTATTATTGCAAGCATATACAGACCTCCAAATGAAAAGATTAACTGGTTTGATAAAATGGATCAGCTACTAAATAACTTTAGTTATATACTAAGCTGGAGTTCATCATCAATGGTGATCTTAACTGTGATTTATTAAAACAACCATTAGAAAATCACACTAAGCACTTTGCTCAAACATGTCCCATGCACCTACACAGACTCTTAGAACAGTGGAAATGATAAATTTCTAAAACTTTGATAAGGACATTAAAGATTATATGAAAATGAAACATTATTTTTTTTAAATAGCACATTCTAAGGGATTAGAAATATTTTGGCAGATGTATAGGCACTTCAGAAATGTTGTTTTGAATTCTCTCAAGACTGCAAAGCGGGATTACTTCACTGGTCTAATCCTGGAAAATAAGAAGAAACCAAAATTAATGTGGAGATGCCTAAAAGAACTCCTGCCAGGAAAATCCATGTCCAGCCCCAAAGGTGTACTTGTTGAAGGTCAAAAAATTACTGATCCAAAATGTAAGGCCAATGCATTCAACAAGTATTTTACATCCATTGGTAAAGAATTGACAAGTAGGCTTTCACCACCTGCTTCATTCACTCCACCTAAACCACCCGAAATACCTGCTTTTACTTTCCCTACTGTCACACCTGATTTTATTGAACAACAAGGAATATGCCCGAAAATAAATCTGTTGGTCTGGATAGACTGCCTGGCCGACTACTACGCGTAGCAGCACCAGTCATATCACAACCACTCGCTTTCATTCTAAATCCCTCTCTGACATCTGGCAAGTTTATCACAGAATGGAAATGTGCAAAGGTGCTCCCACTTTACAAATCAATGGAAACTAACAACTACAGACCGATCTCAATTCTAACCATTTTGTCTAAACTACTTGAATGTTTTGTTCATAGTTCTTTTTACAGATTATTTGGAAGAGCATAAACTTTTCACGAATGCCCAATCAGGTTTCAGAAGATTGACTCCACTGTAACTTCACTGCTAAATGTTACAAATCGATGGTTAAAAACATTGTTAAAGGACTTGTAACGGGAGTAGTGTTCATTGATCTCCGGAAGGCCTTTGACACTGTGGACACTGATATTCTGCTGAACAAACTTAAAGGATTTGGGGTTACACACATTGAACATAAGTGGTTCTCGAGCTACCTCACTTGTAGAGCACAATCAGTTTCGGTGGATGGCCATCTGTCTGATCTTTTTTCTGTGAATATTGGGGTCACCGAATCCTGCAATATAAACATGTTTGCAGACGACACACTGAAATTGATTCAGCTGCAAAACCAGTGTGTTCGGCTCAATTATAATCCAATATCAACAGTGATTTATGCAAAGTCAAACAGTATTTTGATATTAACAAACTTAGTATTAATGTAGAGAAATGTCAATTGATGCTAATTGGCACTCGTCAGTCCATTGCCAAGATGGCTGATGTTAGAATTCATATCATCAATGAACCACTTAAACATGTATCGGTAGCCAAGTACCTTGGTATGTCTATCGACTCAAACCTAAAATGGGACGACCACATTAACAGCATGATTCCTAAAATGTCATCCAAAATAGGAATCCTAAGATCTCTTTATCAAATAGTATCAATCGACATTCTCAGGCAATTATATAACGCAATAGTTCAACCACACTTTGATTATGGTGATGTAATCTATGATTCAGCCACAGCACCAACCAAAACTAGATTACAGAAACTACGGCCAGAGCTGCTACTCATATCTGGGTCTAGTCCTAGGCAAAATAGAAATACTAGATTTCAAACAGGCTGGTTATCTCTACAGCAAAGAAGGCATTTTAATAAATGAGTTCTTATGTACAAGTGTGTAAATGGTCTAGCACCACAATATTTGTGTGATATGGTTACATCAAATAGTCATTCTTACAATACCAGAAATGCCTCTCAGCTGAAACCATCCAAAGCCAAAACTGCCTACTATCAACAGTTTCAATGTGTCCGGTTTGAAATTATGGAAAAAAAACTACGAATTGAAATTCAAAACATCCATTCTGTTCAATCCTTCAAAAAGACCCTACACAAATATCTGAGTGTTACACCACCATATTAAATGTACTTTTTTTTCCTTTTCTGTTTCTTGTATGTTATGACTACTTTATATACTTTATTCATTTTTTATTTCATGCATTCTATTTATTACTATTATTTATTGATTTATTGTAATCTCTTTTAACCTGTATCCTTTGTACATATATCAACACGTGTTGTATGATTGATGTAAATGTTGTATGAATGGTTCGACCATCGACAATTGTGAAAACTAAGTATGTCACTGAGTAGAAATTTAATTGTAAATCAATCAGTCAAAAATCTTCTTACACCAATACTGTGTCATATTGTGGCAACAGCCCCAACAAGTTATTAAAACACAGACAGCTAGACAGTCAGCTCAACCAACCACTGAAACAATAGCAAGCTCTAGCAGCTAGCCTAGATAGTTGGATACAGTGGCAAGGTGCTTAAAAACTAGGCTTTCCACTGACCACAAGATGACCAGGTGATAATTAGTTTGAATTGCCAGCCAACTTCTAGCCTGATAAAAAAAACAGGGGTACACAGGGACTGACAGTGCAGAGGTAAGAGAAATACTGAACAAAGGAATGCTGCAGCCCATGTGTTGTCAGGTAACAAGTCATTTAAACAAGCCAAATGCGCACAACAAATTGCTCACAAATGAATGCAAGTGGTGGGATTTTGCCCCTAAGGATTATGTCTGGTTACATTAGATCAGTGACTTGTTTATATTACAAGATGGTAAGAATACATCTAACACAATACTCGTATCCACCGTATTAACAAAACAGGGAATCATTAGGGAAATGCAAGCACTGCAAGACAGAGACAAAAATATGTTATTATACAAATGTACTTGTGCTCATGTGAAAGCACTCGTACTTTTACTTAGATTGCACAAAGACAGGTACAAAAAGATACTGGCAACATATTCATTAAAACAGTTGCACTTTCCTATCAATGGCATGTATTCCCTGGTTGTTGCCATTTCTGCCGGGCATAAACTGTTTCTGCCTGGCAGAAATACTTTTCTCTCCTATTTCTGCCCTGGTTAAGGCAGAAATACCTTTCCCCTATTTCTGCCCTGGGGATGGAGAAATAAAATTATGTTTTGAAAAACTGATCTAAATTTTATGTCCTAAAAACGTAAGGTATTAAAACTTTAGGAAACCATATTGTGCATATATATATATATATATATATTTATGTAGTGTTATCCTTAGGATGGGCAGTTTTTGTAGTCTTTATAATGCTCAAATGATTTTATGTGAACTCAGAAAAGAAGGGGTGAGTATTAAGTGAATCTGTGGATGATGTTCTGAGATTCTTTGACAAGACAGTGTGGTAACGAGCATGTGCACACTAGCTGACCAATCGGGACAGCTGCTGATATACACTTCAGGCACTGCAGAAGCAAACCTGAGCTCCATAAGTCACAACAGCAGACAGAAACTGAAAAGAATGGGATGAGTGTCTCAAAAACTAGCAAAACGATGGATGACATTCTGACTCACCAAAGGCTTAGGCTCAGACCCGTCTGTCCATCTTCAAAATTGGCAGATGACTGGTCAAGACAACTGATAAGACTGGAGGGGGCCAGCTGGCCACTAGATTAACTAACATTTCCATGAATACAGGCACACATTAATGGCTATCATTTGCAGTGAAACAAATCAAATGGATTACTATAAATATAAAAAATAGCTGAAATGACACGGGTTTGTTGTTGAAAACTAAACTGACCAATAGTGGCTGTGACTGACGTGACTGGCTTCCACACAAGCTGTTCACGTGCTAAAAGGCATACTTTTAATTAATTCAAGACTGGCAAAAACTTACTTCTGGCTAAGGGCCTGTGTCTCACCCATCAGTGATCTGGGCGTCCTGCTTGTGTTGTTGTTCCTGGCTTGTCACAGCCCCCGGCGCAGGCTGCAACAGAGAGAACAACTGTCCATGACACCAGGGACTGTTTCATTACAGTAAACAACTCATCGAGAAAATCCACCACGAAACATAATCCTTGTTATATTGAAGAAGCTTTTCAAAATGCTCAGTATCGAGGCCAACCTTACCCCAACGATCCTCTTAACGCAGCTTTCCAAAAAACTTCTGTCACTGAGACATTTGAAAGAACCATCAACAAATTTGTTTTAAAGAAGAAACATTTCCTCTGCTATTTGAATCTTAAGTGCTAGTTTTAAGTAAACTGTTTATAGCAAAACATATATGAAGTATTATGTGATGTGTGTTTTTACACATTTTTATTGCTGCCTACAATGTGTTTTAA
The DNA here is from genome assembly GCA_963995525.1 of Escarpia spicata. NCBI lineage: Eukaryota > Metazoa > Annelida > Polychaeta > Sabellida > Siboglinidae > Escarpia > Escarpia spicata. The sequence continues at coordinate 26,966,354 of OZ023213.1, forward strand.
CCGATTTTATGTATATTATCAATTGTATTGCAGCCATATGAATGTGCATCTAAAGGAAAATTTAAATTTGTAATGCAATGCTCAAGTTGTTGTATGAAATAATGTCTGATGAGTGTTTTAAAAACGGTTAATGCTGGCTACAGTGTGTTTTACCAATTTTACGTGTATTACCACTTTTATTATTGGCATTTCAATGTGTATCTAAAGAAAATGTTCTGTTTTTAATAGAGTGCTTTAAATAGACAATAAAGTTATTGAAACAGGAGAACAACACCCACCTGCAGCCCAATGAATATCTAAAGGTAAATTTATGTATCTAATGCAGTGTTTTAAATGGACAGTAAGGTTATTGAATCTTGAAAGACAGGAAAAGGAGATTAGCCAATATCACCCACCTGCAGCCCAGGGAGGACGGCTGTTTCCCAGGTCTGGGCGTCTTTACTCGGGTGGAGATCCACAGCTGTGATGGAATGCTCAAACACAGTGCGGATCTTCTGTATACCATCTGCCCCAGCCATGTCCCTGATGGAATATTGCATGTATTCCAGCCATATCCCCACAGCTATAAGCACCAACACATGTTGACTAGGGTATCAATGCCAATTACTGTTTGTTTCACAGGAGAAATTGTCTACACATTCAGCAAATTACAGGTATGTAGCTTACAGACTTCTCAAGTTAGATACACACACAAAAAACAGATCAAATTATCAAGTGCGATTTCAGTGCTTACCCTTGTTCAACATTACAGATACACCTTGCATTTAAATACTTAGTATTTTTTCAAAAGTAGTAACATAAAATCTATTGGTCATTGGTTGACTTGAGTAAATTCTAAGACACTGATCTTTTACCATTGGCTGATTTCGCACATAGTGACCAGCCCTATTACTCACAGAAATAGTCCTTGACCGCCCGGTCAAACAGCTTGTAGAATGACTGTCTTGCTTTGCTGTCTGATCCCGCCAACTTCTCCTCATCCTCCAGCCATGTCAGCCACATGTCACATCACCAACCACATGAATCATAACTAAAATGAAGCAACAGCTGCTAAAGACATGTTACACGTTCAAATATCCAAGATAGCATCCCAGTGCACAACAAAGATAGAAATAATATACGGGTAAACAATAAATTATTACATTAATCAGAGAAATGCTTTTAAACAGGGGAGTTTGTAAATGACCGGTGGAGATTCATAGTAAACACCTTCTAATCTATCAGTTGGTATGGCATAAATCTGTGAAAGGTGAATTGTTTTAATAGAGAGGAAGACCATCAGAATGTTGTGACAATGGTGGACATTTAACAACTGAATTATACGAACAAATGCACTATAATCATGTACATTTCCAGTTGAGTTACATCGTCCCGATATGGTGTTGTCATAAATACCAGAACCCGAAGCTTGTCACGGAAGCCAGTGGGAGAGGGCGTCTCGTGACACATACATACAATAGTTTTCATTGGATTTACTGTGCCCTGGGTACAATGAAAGAAGCAAAAAGTAAGCGTCGCAGGCAAGTACGTGCCTTATTGTGGAATTAAAACTAATGTTGGGGGTTTCAGAAGCTAGAGGCCATCCATATCACGAACCATGCGAGGCAGAAATCCCTGAGACACTTGCTGGCATTTGGTTGCCACGGTTGGACCAGGATGACTTTTCAAGAGTCGTGCAAGTCACTCCGGCTGGACTTTTAACAGTGTCAGACTCGGAAGGTCGACCAGGAAGTAGCAAATTATTTTGTCCACAACCTGCCCGGTGTCCTGTTCTCACCGACACCTATCTGGAGACAGACAAGAGAAGATGCGCATGCAGTTTCCGAGATGTGGCTGTTGAGTGTGGAGAAGAATGCTATGTTGTGGAATGACTGCATTCAGCTGTATGCCGAGCAGAGCGACAAATGTACACCTCATTTCTCTGTACTGAGGAAACACAAAATAAGCCTTGTATGACAGCAGTCTCTGCACTGTGTGAATTACCAATTCCAGTCCGGCATGTACAAGCTGTATGTCGAAGTCAAAACTTGCAGCCATGGCCAGAAAGCTGCAACGACAAACATTGCACTGCAGATCGGACTACAGGATTCAACCATTGCCAGCAAGAAGATGCGTCACATCCTTGCATCAACAAAAGTACATCCACCAAGTCGCAGTGGTATACAGAAGGCTGCCAACAAGACTGCTAGCATAACTTTGCAGCATACAATAGATGAGTTAAAGCAGAAACGAGAAAAAATGCATGACATAAACAATTCGAAATAAAAAAGAAGACAGTGCCATCAGCAACTGCACCATCTTAGACAGAAGTTGAGGCTGTTGTGAAAAGGAGGCGTCGGAAAAAGAACGTGACAGCACTGCGACACGGAGGAGACCATCAATATTCATTGCGTTCGAGAAAGTTAGCCGACCACAGCTTTTCAAGCAGAGTGAGTAGCTGAAAAGAATTGTACAGTCTGTGGTAAATTAAATTTAAAAGTCACAGTCAACACAGAGAACACTGCCGGCACATTGGATTTATCTCGACCACACATGATATCTGCTGGCTACATACCTGCGAACACAATGTCTATTAATATTGACTCGACGTGGTTCAACTTCAAGGCTAATGTAAATGTGTGATGCTGTCACACACAAACTATTGTGACACCGGTGACTGGCGTCGAGCCCAGGCCAGGGTCAGCATCTCTCATCCTGTGCTCTATCAAATAGCTTAGGTGCTGTGCAGTAATCACTCTACTCTCCAAGAGTTCTTTAGCCAAAATATCGTCCATGCTGCAAAATGGCATTAACACAATATGAAGTCTAACAGTGGTCTCACCCCGACGCCGACGCCGTTTGTAGTTTGTAGCGCTAGGATAACGGCTACATTGGCGCCACCTAGCGAGTAACACGTATAATAAATCTGAATTATTTGATAGATGGCGCCAATGTAGCGAGTTTTCCTCACGATGTTTCGACGATCATAATAATATTATTATCACCAGTCCACCCACGTGGTAACTAGGTAGAAAATGCCACGTTGTGACGTCATCAACGTGGTCTTAAGGTTGTGGTAACGTGAAATTGCACATGAAAACCACGTTGACCACCTTACTGCGCCCCAACAAAACCACGGAGTTTCTACTAAGATGCAATGTTGTCACAATTAACGTTAGCGCAACGTGGCTGCCACGTGGTAACTACGTAGATGTGCTAGCTGGGTATGAACTATACATATTTGCTTCTTTATAAATATACATTGCACACCACAGCGTCGCGGAATTCCCCACGTAAATGGTCCTCTACGCAGTCACATAGGCCCTACACAGTAATGAGATACACAAATAATGCAATAGTGACCATTATTAAATGATGTGCTTGTAATTATTGGTTGCTTACAAGAAGTGGCCATGTTACAGTTGCACTGAGTAAAGATAAAACATATTTTTAGTAGTATTGATGGTATAGATGCAACCTTTAATATATTAATTACAAAATGGCAATGTCAACAGTATTCACCTAGATGTTGACAATCCTGCTCTCCAGAAGCACCTGTGTGGCTTACCACATCCATCCAGAATTCCTCTGTGTCAGCCTCTTGCTGGTCGGTCCAGTTGACCGTACCTATCCGGGCCCACTGTTGCTCGAGATCTCCGACTCTGCCGCTGTAGAGCTTCAGGAATGAGAGATCGGTGAGTCGCGGCTTGAGTGGACTTAGAATTGTTGTCGGTGACAGAGATGCCAGGTTCTCTAGTAGCTGGACGTTACTAAGCAATCGCTGTCGCAGTTGCCTCAGTAGTTCCACCACGTAGTCGCGACACCGCTGCTTCGCGACGTCTACCCTCGCAGGATCAAGGTTGCCTTCAGCCAGCAACATGTTGAACGCAACTTCGAAGTCGCACGCAGCAGTCGGAAGGTGCATGCATGTATGTGTGTATGTATGTATGTATGCATGCATGTATGTATGTATGTATGACTTGTATGTGTGTGTGTGTGTGTGTGTGTGTGTGTGTGTGTGTGTGTGTGTGTGTGTGTGTATGTGTGTATGTACACTTCTTTGAATCTAGATGCTGCTCCTCCAGGAAGGCGACGAGAGCTTCTGTGATGGCTGCCGCTGTGCCATCTTCTCGGCTGACGAGCGCAAGAAATGTTGTCACCACCCATCGCTTTGTCATGCTCGCGGATACCGGATGACAACACAAATTTGTTTTATCGTACAGCTAGACGTCTGTACTCTCGTCGATCAGCAAATTGTACGTTGCATGAATCCCCAATATCCGTCAGTAGCTCTTCATGCATGGCACGCCCTAGCTAGGACTCGGCGGATGAAGGCGGTGCATTTCGTTCGATGGAGCTGTACGTTCTTGCCACTGATGTCTCGATCGATTTCGCCAACGAGGTCAGTGATCTGAACACTGGAGTGGCAGTCAACATGGGCAGCCAGCTTCAACTCTGTCATTTTCACGGATGTGTCCATCTTCACCGATGAATCACCAGCATCAAAAAGAGAGCGGGTGCTGGAAAACGGAGCGGCATTTTACCATGCTTTTCTGTTTTTCCATGCTGCACCAGATCACCGTGGTGTGCGCGCGCTTCACAACGGCAAAAACGACAGAATGCCTTTTTCTCATCACCTGGAACTCTCCGAATCCACTCCTTTAAACCAGTCTCTTTTCCCCAATCTGTACAGAATTTCTTTCCGTACACACTCCACTTGCCCATTACGAAATAGACTTAGTAAATGGTAAAGTAGATCACACTCATGGTCATATAGCTAGCTGTAGGTACGTGCTTTCCCGCTGACAACTCGAAAAAGTTATCTGTTTTATCCACCAGAGTTTATTAAATTGAAAGTTGAGTTCCCGTTATTTTTTACCTAATAGTAAATATACCCTTGATAGTCTGGCTGGCGCTGCACACGCGCACGCTCACACAAACAAATATAAACAAACACAAACACGCACATACGTTAGACTTTGTTTTATCCTCTCACGTAATTAATTAGTTGACAGTGTCAAGATATGTGAACCACTGCATAGAGAGTAATGTTCACAACAAGATACAGTTTACTATCAAAGTAAAATCAGAAAGGAATTGTAAAAAGCAGTACAGGAGAAGTTTTCACAAAGGAAGATATAAGGACACGAAGAAATATGTAGACAAATATAGTGGAATAACACACTGAAAAATAAGACACTAGAATGCTGGAATATCTTAAAGAGTGAAATTGAGTGCATCGTCGATAAACTTGTTTCGTTGAAAAAAGAAGGGAAACGATCCAGAAAGAAACACTTATCGAAAGAAGCCATTAGAAAAATTAAGTGCAAACAAATGATGTGGAAATCATGTGAAAATGATGATGAAGACTACAATATTTATAAAGAAGCACTTAATCAAGCTACCACTGAAAATATAAATTCAAAGAGAAGCTATAAATCAATTAGCTTATAATAATTTTTATACAATTTTGTATGCATACGTTCGGGGCAAACAGACAGTTCAGGATAAAGTCGGGCCTCTAGAAGATAGTGCTGGAAATATAATATAATTGTAAACTTAAAAATAATAATTTTCGTGGGCATATAATCCGTTCGGATCTAGATGCTGCTCCTCCTGGAAGGCGACGAGAGCTTCTGTGATTGCTGACGAGCCCTAGAAATGTTGTCACCACCCTTCGCTTTGTCATGCTCGCGGATACCGGATGACAACACAAATTTGTTTCATCGTACAGCTGTACTCTCGTCGATCAGCAAACTGTACGTTGCAGGAATCCCCAATGTCCGTCAGTAGCTCTTCGTGCATGGCACGCCCTAACTAGGACTCGGCGGATGAAGGCGGTGCATTTCGTTCGATGGAGTTGTATGCTCTTGCCACTGATTGTCTTAAAGAGCGAAATTGAGTGCATCGTCGATAAACTTGTTTCGTTCAAAAAAGAAGGGAAACCATCCAGAAAGAAACACTTATCGAAAGAAGCCATTAGAAAAATTAAGTACAAACAAATGATATGGAAATCATGTGGAAATGATGAAGACTACAACATTTATAAAGAAGCACTTAACCAAGCTACCACTGAAAATATAAATTCAAAGAGAAGCTATAAATAAATTAGCTTATAATATAAAATGTGACAGCAACAGTTTTTATGCATACGTTTGGAGCAATCAGACAGTTCAGAATAAGGTCGGGCCTCTAGAAGAAAGTGCTGGAAATATAATATAATTGTAAACTTACAAATAGTAATGTTCGTGGGCATATAATCCGTTCGTGTTTTGGGCCGGTCGACATGTACGACCACACAAAGAATCTGTAACACAACAAGCATAATATATTATATAACCCTGGCGGAATTGTTTCGTGCAAGCGGTCGCATAGGCTATTGTTATGTCATGCGCCAGACGCGGGTAGTGTAGCTGCATTGGGCCACACCCAGTCGCAATTAGCTAGGGATCATGGACGTGTCCACAAATATATACGTACAGTTCTCTCGGCTCCGTATTACGAGTATGAATATACACGACCTGGTGAGTTATTTTTTCATGTTTATGTGTTATATGTAATAGTGATATTATTACAATAATACGTAACTTAAATTGTTTCTTGTTGCTCCATTACCCGTCACTTCGGGCATGCCAGCTATAGTAGGACGAGTGTAGTAGTGTTGTGTCGTATAATGTTAAATTGTGTTTACAGACCACTTACATATCTAGCATGCATTTTAACTAATTATTGTGATGTATAGGTACTTTAGATAATGTGATAGTTATTACTTAAAAGAAATACTTAGCTAAAACAAGTTTCTCCGATTCGTTGTCTTTACAAGTTCAGACAAATGTCGATCTATAGGGTGACTGCTTATTACATAGGTTTAACACGTATAATATTAGAACAGCCGATGCAATTTAGTAATGCAGCGTTGGTTGCTTGACTATGTTGTAGTCGCAATTAGCACGCTGTCCGTCTGTCTTCATTCATGCCCCTATTTCTCTCTATAAAAATATGTATTTTTCTCCCTGTCTCCCATTCTTCAACTCTCCCCGAATCGCACACTCTCTCTCCTCCATCCTCTATGATTGTCTGTTGGTCTATAAGTCTGTTAGACAGAACGCCAGCCCACTTGTGTGTCTGCTTGCCTGTCTGTCTGCCTGCCTATATCCCTATATGGCTGCCTGCCGGCCTGCCTCCTTCTCTATGCCTGTCTGACTATCTGTATGTCAATATGTCTCTATCTATCTATCTATCTATCTATCTATCTATCTATCTATCTATCTATCTATCTCTCTATCTATCTATCTATCTATCTATCTATCTATCTATCTATCTATATATCTATCGATCTATCTATCTAAATCTCTATCAGTCTGTCTGTCTGTCTGTCTGTCTGTCTTTCTGTCTGTCTGTCTGTCTGTCTTTCTGCCCGCCCGCCCGCCCGCCCGCCCGCCCGCCCGCCTGCATGCCTAGACTGTATGCCTGCCAGTATGTCTGTATGTCTGTATAACTGCTGCCTGCCTGCTTGCCAGCCGGTTTTGTGTTTATCTGCCTACCTTTGTATCAGTTTTTGCCCGTCTCTACCCCCCCCCCATCTCTGTCTCTGTCTGTCTTTCTCTCTCTATTTCTCCCTCCAACCCTATCTCTTCTTTCTTTCTCTCCCCCCCCTCTCTCTCTCTCCCTTCTCTCTCCTTTCTCCTTTCTCTCCTCTCTCTTCTCTATATCTTCTATTTCTCTTCTCTCTATCTCGCTCTCTCTCTCTCTTCTCTCTCTCCTCTCTCTCCTCCCACTCTTCTCTCTCTCTACTCTATCTCCTCCCTCTCCTCTTTCTCCTCTCGTCTGTCTCATCTCTCACTCCTATCTCTCTTCTCTCTCCTCTCTCTCTCTATTCCCTCTCTACTCTCTCTATCTTCTCTTTCTTCTTTCTCTTTCACTTATCTCTTTCTTCTCTCTCTATCTCTATTCTCTCGCTATATCTCTTCTCTCTCTGTTGCGTGCCTGTCTGTATGCTTGCCAGTATGTCTGTATGTCTGTATAACTGCTGCTTGCCTGCTTGCCAGCCGGCTTTGTGTTTATCTGCCTATCTCTGTCTCAGTTTTTGCCCGTCTCTACCGCTCCCCATCTATGTCTGTCTTTCTCTCTATATATCTCCCTCCACCACTCTCTCGTCTTTCTTTCTTTCTCTCTCTCTCTCTCTCTCTCTCTCTCTCTCTCTCTCTCTCTCTTTCTTCTCTCTCCTCTCTCATTTCTCTCCTCTCTCTATTCTCTCTACATTCTATTTCTCTTCTCTCTATCTCGCTCTCTCTTATTTCTCTCTTCTCTCTCTCCTCTCTCTCCTCTCTCTCCTCTCTCTCTCTCTCCTCCCTTTTTCCTCTCTCTCTTTACTCTATCTCTTCCCTCTCCTCTCTCTCCTCTCCTCTGTCTCATCTCTCCGCTCTCTCTCCCCTTTCTCTTCTCTCACTCCTCTCTCTCTTCTCTCCCTCTCCCCTCTCTCTTCCCTCTCTCTTCTCTCTATCTTCTCTCTCTTCTTTCTGTCTCTCTTCTCTCTCTAGTCTCTCTCTTTTTTCTCTCTCTTCCCTCTCTTCTCTCTCTCTCTCTCTCTCTCTCTCTCTTCTCCTCCAACTTCTATGTTTGTCTGTTCGAATGTCAAGTTTCATGTCTATTAGACAGTATGTCATTCCGCCAGTGTCCCTGCTTGCCTGTCTGTCTGACTGTCTGCCTGTATGGCTGCCTGCCTGCCTACCTGACTACCTGCCTGCCTGCCAGCCTTTCTGTCTGTGTGTGTGTGTGTGTGTGTGTGTGTGTGTGTGTGTGTGTGTGTGTCTGTCTGTCTGTCTGACTTGACTGTATGCCTGCCTGTCTGTATGTCTGTATGTTTGTATACCTGCCTGCCTGCCTGCCTGCCTGCCTGCCTGCCTGCCTGCCTGCCTGCCTGCCTGCCTGCCTGCCTGCCTGCTGGCTGTATGTTTTTGTGCCTATCTCTGCCTCAGTCTTTGCCCATATATGTATCTCTGCCTTTCGGTATATTTTGTATTTCCTGTCTGTTTATCTACTCTGTAAACTTTCTTTGTATTCAAGGTCTTTGAAACCAGGAATTCATTTGGTTGCTCTGTACTGAACATTTTCAAGAGCTGTAATAGGTTCCATTAAGAAAGGACTCCATATCTTAATTAAGCGGTGAATCGAAAGTGACTCCAATATCTTTCACCTTTTCGGTACTTGTAAGTGTTGTCTGATTGCTTCCCAGTGAATGGCCTTTATTCCTTGTGGATGATGATCCAATTCTCGTATGGTTACATTTTTCTGGATGGAATTACAAAAGTTTAAAACAGGCATTTCTCTTTTACTTTACCTCACAATCAGAGGTAATGAGTGACCAGTCTTTTTGTTTACACTTCTCTAGATTTAAGTACGAATCGGCTTGCTCTTTGCTTAATTAACATAATGCCAGGTCTTGATGTGTTTACCATAAAGGTGTATTATATTCAACAATACGTGGCCAGTAACATCTGTACTGTTATTCCCACCTTGAGATGTTAAATACAAATTTTAAAAGACAGTGTTACTGAATGTCAAATGTTTGAAACAAGTTCAAGTTAGGGAACAACAAAATAATGTTCCTGTTGAGGAAACATTGTGTTTCTTTATATCAAAATAAATAATACACAACTTACTATTGGTAGTATACATATTTGAATCGTGTGAACTTTGCTTGTTACCCCCAATATGAAAGAAAATCCAACATTACCCAGCTAAATGTACATGTACACACCATCAACTGTTTTCATCTTAGAACCAATGAGCATCTAGTTTTCACCAGGTCAGATATCCACAGCTAGACGAGCATGTCAATAAATCTTTAAATAATTTACTACTTAAACCTAATGTTTCATTACCGCATGCTTTTGACATTTTTATTATAACATCCTGGCATCTAAAATATAAGGCAACAATGGTGTATTTTAAACATAGATATCATTAAACCACACATGGTTCATCCAACTCTACAAAAGCAGGCATGGGACATGTTAAATGTTGCACTTTCTAATGAAATACATCACAAGATTTCTTTCCCCTACAACTCTTTTTCTGTGTGGAAAAATATTCAATATTTGTAGTTGGCATATTTTATATATGCGGACAATAAATATTTTGTATTAGACCATCATTTTTGTAGGCATGATCTAGTGGTATGATTGCACATAATTACCTTATTACTCCATCATATCAACATTGCTTTGTGAATCTGACCTTCAACATTCAAGGACAACAACTTACTGCTAGAAAACGTGTACAAATAAAATAAAATTACAAAGAATTCATATCTACAGCCTAATGGTACAATTCATTCAGACATTATTTAACCTCCTGTTTCGCATAGACCTGATCTACACATGTCATATCACTGTAGCTACACACAAGTTTACATTGTCTAGATGCTGTTTGCAACATTGAGAATACAGCGGGTGTTTCTCTTTGGTTGACTTGGCTACGCTGCCTAAGTCAATATCTACTCTTCAGCATTACATATTACAGCATCAGGCCTAGCAGAACCAACCAACCAATACTCCAACATCTCCCTTCCTGTTGCATAGGCATTCACCTTCGTGACATTTCGTTTGCCACTTCTCACGATTTTCGATATTTAATAATTTCATCAGTCATATAATAGATCTTTTTATTATAGACATTTTTTAACCAAATGACAACAAAACTTCTTTTGTTTCAAATATCAACCAGCCGAATAAACTTTCTTGTTCTTGTTGTTGTTTTAATAAGTTTCAAATCAAGTATCAACCAGCCAAAATATATAATTGTAATTGGTTACATTTCTGTTAACAAAACTAATAAAGTTGACATAATAATAGATTTTTTGGTTACGAATATACTGTCTCCAACACTGGCCCCAAAACATAAAGAAACAAGAACACTGTAGCAACTGGATAGACACAGCAATGAGGGGTGTCAGGGCGCCATGACATACCCCGACAGCATCAGTGGTGATGTCCAGGGTTCCCTTGCCCTGGATGTACAGGTTGCTGACACAGCCCTGTAGCATCTTCTCGTGCTTACCAAATGTCATGCCATCCAGGTTAGACACGCCGCCTGAAGCATAACAACCAATGTCAACCCTCTGGCAGTACTGGCCGAACACGCTACAATTAACCTATCCAGCACATGATATGTTGCCTAGCAAAACCTAACATAAAATCATCAGAAACCAGAGAAGGTGTGTGTGTGTGTGATAATTTAGATACATTTGCTGTGGTCTCTGATGATGATGTGCACAAGTTGGTTATGAAATCTAAGACAACCCTGGATTCTGGACCCCATGCCAACCAAATTGGTCAAATAGTATATTGAGGAATTTGTGCCATTCCTTACACACATCATCAATTGCTCCACTGCTGCTGGGGAATTCCCACATGAATGGAAGACTGCACTTGTAGAGCCACTGCTTAAAAAAGCAGGACTGGATCATATTCCAAAAAACTATCGCCCTGACAGACAGTTTTGACATTTTAAATGCAAATACATTTTGTTTATGTCAAATGCAAATGCAAATACTTTTCAAAAGTATTTCAATATTGTTCAAATACTTTTCTAATTCTCTTGACGTCCCCGTGCTCGTGCACAATAAATCATGACAAAAATGAGCTATACTTGACCATTGTTTATCCAGAATTAAGTTCATTGAGTCAATAGTACCATGCTATAATTGATCACACATTGTTCAATGTTCCCCTGTGACAGGTTAATCCTGTTTTCCATTTCCTGGGCCCACTGATGCATTGTCTTCCAATAAAATTAGATTAAGCCACCCACTGTTAATTAAATGCTTGCTAAGCTGACCCTGTCACAGGCCAGCTGATACACTGATCATCCATCTGATAATGACCCAGGTAGTTAATGATCAAAGCATGCAACTAGCTGCAGTTGGTCAACTAATAAAAGAGCTATAGGAAGGCCAGTTTTTTCTCAGTGAATGTCATGCGTTGGTGATCACATAAGTAACATGAGTGACCTGTATCAACTGCTCAGACCAAGCAACAATTTAATTAAGCACAGCTGTGATAACAGTTTTCATTGACATAATTAAATGCTATAAGGATTTGATTTTTCAAATACTTTTAAAATGTATTTAAATGCAAATAGTTTTGGCTCCAAATGTTCAAATGCAAACACTGGATCAGTCACATTTAAATGCATTTAAATGCATTTGTATTTGACCCCATGTCTGCGCCCTGTATCGAATCTCCAGTATATCTCTAAATTAACAGAATGGGCTGTTGTAGACCAACTTTGCTTTCATTCAGAATGTGGATTTCCTTTGCCACCTTGTCAGTCAGCATACAGAGCTTGACATTCTACTAAAACTGCACTTGTTAAGGTCCAGAGTGACATTCTTTTAAACATGGCACAACAGAAGGTCACACAACTGGTTTTAATTTACTTGTTGTCAGCTTTTCATACTGGGGACAATAACATTTTGTGAATTGTTCTTTTGGTGTATCAGGCACAGCTCTAAATTGGTTTTCATCTTATCTTCAAATTCAATCAATTATTATTGATGGTACGGTGTCTGACCAGTTTAAACTTGATCAGGGAGTACCGCAAGGATCATGCCTCGGTCCTGTGGAATTCACAGAGTATTTTAGCCCTATTTTTCATATCATTGATCAGCAAGGTAAGCTGGTGCATGCGTATGCTGATTACCATCAGGTGTACTGTAGTTTTAATGCCAATTCTATGGACTGTAATCGCGAGTCTATGGAACGGTGCATTAGAGACATCAATAGCTGGATGCAAAGCATGAAACTTAAAACAAACAACTCCAAGACTGAATATATCTTAACTGGTACTCCGCAATAACTGGAAAAAAAACAGTTGTTGCGGAAAACGCCTAACAGTGGTCTCATTTATGATTCTATCACATTTGGTTCTCGAGTTATTGCACAACCTTACTCCGAACAGTGGCCATCTTAGTTTTGTCCAATATGACCGGTCACATAGGGAGCTCAGCTTGGCTCCCATGGAAAAATGAAATGTCATGGCCATATCTAACGCTGGTCCAAAAATGGTGATTGTGGAACGATGTGGACAATTATAACGATTAAGCCACCTGACTATATATAGGCCAGTTACAATCTATGAAGTAGGTAGGATGCACGAATTTGGGATGGGCTCAGCTCAAAATGAACTGCATTTTAAGAGGGGTAGGATCCAAGTATTGCACATTTGGGGTTGGGTCCATTCTCAGTGTTCAACATTATGTCAAAATTAATTTTGTGTACAAAATGTGCATTAAATTTAGGTGCAAATGATTGGTGGATGGAACAAATTCCTGTGAACAAGAATGTTCAAGACAACTAGGAGGCATTGACCTGTGCTGTGAAGATGTCAATAACAATTTCTTCAGACCAATAAGAAATAAACATTCCCGTAATTTAACAGCATGATATTAGGTCGGACAGCAAAGATTTGTTTTCCCTTATGCTGCTTAGATTTATACAGTTAAGCTAATGAATTATTATACCTGTCAACTCTCCTGTGAAATCTGGGAGTCGCCCGGAATATTGGTAAATCTCCCGGATTTTCTCACGAAATCTCCAACAGCACCCCCTGTCTTCGAGACAGCGCGAAACCATGGGAGATGTGCCAAGACGTGCTGAACCAAAAAATCTCCAACAGCACCACTCCAATCTCCCGGACTTCAACAAAAAAGTTGGCAGGTATAAATTATATATTTTCCTTGTCATGTTGTAAAAATGTCTAGGGTCAGGTATGTTTAAAGTGTCAGACGAGTATTCAAAAATACAACAAAATTATTCTGGTACGATTTAACCATGGGAGTAGAATCTCATCTTTAGACACATCTGCCTGATTCACAGTGTGAACGTTGTTGTCTGTTTATGGCTCTCACACAGACTGCAATATTTACACTTGCCTTTGATGTGAATAATACAGATGGCGTATTGCACACAACAATGTAATCCACTTACTTGAACATGTAGTGCCATCTAACATATAACTGTATGGGCATGTCGTACATCGATCAGCAATGGTGCAGGAATCACTTGGCATTACACCCAGAATTGCATGTGGTTCACAGAAACACTGCGACGTCTCAGCAGCACTCAGTTCCACTGCGACATACAGCCAGAAGGTTGCATGTTTATCTACAAGGGAACCGGATAACATTTACATGTTTCTGCTGTACAGCTCGTCTTTGTTCTGCAATATATTAGCTGTGTGATATAGATTTCAATATGCATTTGCAGCACAGTACTTTTAATTTTGTGAGTGCATTGTTCTATTCTGCCAACAATGCAGTTGTTTGTGTTGGACTCCCCATGATGTTTCCCATTACGTGTAGCGAAGGACATCATTGCAAACACAACACACCATTTTGTCTAGTGGTGTTGCACCACCAGCACAACGTACAACAAATAACCAATGTTGAACTTGAATGTATATTAATATCAAACACTGTAGAATGCAGTACATACCTTTACATGTCTTTGAAGTACTGTCATAGACTAAGGGTGACTTGCAAGAGTCGCTGTCACACTAGTTTGCCACAGAACACTTGGAGCAGTCAGACGCCCATTCTACAAGCAAATAAACATCAGTTAAGCAGTCACAACAAGGAAAATTAGATGACAGTCTCTCAAGACAGACATCAGCCATAGAGACGGGGAGAGGGGGAGAGAGTGACACAGAGAAAGGAGAGTGGGGGAGAGAGAGGAAGAGCGAGGGAGAGCGAGGGAGAGAAAGGAAGAGGGAAGCAGACGGAGGGAGAGAGAGAGAAACAGAGGTGGAGAGAGACCATGGGGGAGAGAGAGGAGGGGAGAGAGGGGAGAGAGGGATGGAGAATGATAGAGAGGAAGAGAGAGAGACATACATAACATATAACATTCACATATTGCAGACATTTCATTACCATCTTTCTGGTAGATGTTTAGTGATCTTTCCACCTCGCCCCCCTTACACTAACATATCATAACAACATACAACACATTATTGTCAACTTTTGTGTAGTGGTCTGCATGGAACAGTACGCCAGGCCTTAGAGAGACGATGATCTCGCTGACTGCAGATCCGTAGTCCTTCACTCAGTTCACATGCAGTGCATTGAGCAATTTGATGTGCAAGACATGTGGTTCTGCAACTGTCAAAGATGCAAGGCATCAACTCTTCTCCAATAGCAGTCGTCAATGACCCAGGCTGCCCTCTTCGAGCATATCAAGAGGTACTTGTTCCAAGCCTGTTTCATCTGGAAGCAGTCACCTACTTGCCACCAGGCAATCGTTGTGTTTGGTGAATAGGGATGGGAACAGGATGAGCGCAACAAGCAATGGCTTCCTTTCTGGACTACTCTTGTCTATGCAAGTATGGCTTGTGCCCTCCTCCTACATGGTGGCTGCATGAAAGAACTGCAGGGCAGGCCTTCATTGCACGGCACTAGGTAGCTGCCTAAACAATGATGAGAAAGATGCTAATCATTGAACCTCTACTAATGGATAGATGGATGGTCGGATGATGGATGATACTGTTTAGGTACATTCATTGTAGGATTCGTTCCGAATCATTGAAGCAACGATTCTGAACTATTTAAAAATTATATGTTCACAATCACGGTTGAAACAAAATATCATTGAATTTGTGTATCTAATTGATATATCATTGCTATTTCTAGAATAATAGTATTATTACTATGAACTGGGTTACATTCCCAGTTGTACATAATCAGAAGTTTCTGTAATAAATAACGACACTGATCTTGACCTTGATCTATATTGACCTTCATTACATGAAATCCATTTCGTCTTTCAGTATCAGTTCGAACATAATAATAAAAAATATACCCCTGTTCACACAGTAAGATCAATCTACCCCTGTTCACACGGTAAGATCAATCTACCCCTGTTCACACGGTAAGATCAATCTACCCCTGTTCACACGGTAAGATCAATCTACCCCTGTTCACACGGTAAGATCAATCTACCCCTGTTCACACGGTAAGATCAATCTACCCCTGTTCACACGGTAAGATCAATCTACCCCTGTTCACACGGTAAGATCAATCTACCCCTGTTCACACGGTAAGATCAATCTACCCCTGTTCACACGGTAAGATCAATCTACCCCTGTTCACACGGTAAGATCAATCTACCCCTGTTCACACGGTAAGATCAATCTACCCCTGTTCACACGGTAAGATCAATCTACCCCTGTTCACACGGTAAGATCAATCTACCCCTGTTCACACGGTAAGATCAATCTACCCCTGTTCACACGGTAAGATCAAACTACCCCTGTTCACACGGTAAGATCAATCTACCCCTGTTCACACGGTAAGATCAATCTACCCCTGTTCACACGGTAAGATCATCGAATCATCAACAGGACTCGGACAGTGGCGGAGCCAAAAGCTACTATTTCAACATTTATGAATGCCCTCGTAGTGAGATATGGCTTAGGCTCTGACAGTGGCGGAGCCAAAAGCTAATATTTCAACAGTTATGAATGATGCAGCTCTATGTATGGCCCTAGTAGTGTATGGCAACAGGTAAGCTTAGACTGACAGTGGCAGATTTCTTCAGATATCATGATTTATGCTTGATTATTTGCTCATAGTATGCGTATACCCTAGTAGGATGTTATGGCAGCCCTGACAGTGGCGGGGTTGACCGAACGGTTTGGTGGGGGTCGGTCACATATAGTTGGGGTGACCTGGTGGCGGAGTGACCCCCACACATGTGGTGAAGGCGGAGTGACCCCCACACATGTGGTGAATAGTGTATATATTGGTGGAGTGACCCACACACATATGATGAATTGTACGTAGTAGACAGTAGTGCTTAGCAGTCAGGGGCCGGCATGCTTGCTGTCGTTGTCACAATGGATGTGTATGTAACAATTTATAACAATATACAGTCAATAAAATTGCATGTCATTAATTTGGCCTAATTCAATCAATACCTGACTTGCGTTGTTCCTTCTGCATAAACCTAAGTTTTTGAGCATTTATGAGCAAATTTTACCTTTACCTTCACTAAAGTGACCTTTACCCCAAATATTTAAGAAAACACAGGAAATGAATTCATTATTCTCAAAAATGCCTAAAAGTAGTCTCATTTATGGTTCTACTACTTTTGGTTCTCGATTTATTGCACAACCTTACTCCAAACAGTGGCCATCTTGGTTTTGTCCAATATGACCGTTACAAAGGGAGCCCAGCTTGGCTCCCACGGAAAAATGAAATGTCATGGCCATATATAACGCTGGTCCAAAAAGGTGATTGTGGAATTATGTGAACTATTATAAGATTAAGCCACCTGACTATAGGCCAGTTACAATCTATCAAGGCGGGTGGGATGCAGGAATTTGGGATGGGCTCAGCTCAAAATGAACTGCATTTTAAGAGGGGTAGGATCCAAGTGTTGCACATTTGGAGTCGGGTCCATTTTCAGTATTCAACATTCTGTCAAAATTAATTTTGTGTACAAAATGTGCATTAAATTTTCCCTGCAAATGATTGGAGGATGGAACAATTCTGTGCACAAGAATGTTCAAGACAACTACGAGGCATTGATCTGTGCTGTGAAGATGTCGTCAACAATTTCTTCAGACCAATATGAAATCAACATTCCCCGTATTTTAACAGCAAGATATTAGGTCGGGCACCAAAGATTTGTTTTCCCTTGGATTTATACAGCTAAGCTAATGATTTATTATATCTGTCAACTCTCCCATGAAATCTGGGAGTCTCCCGGAATATAGGTAAATCTCCCGGATTTTCTCTTGAAATCTCCCACAGCATCCCCCGTATTCGAGACAGTGCGACATCATGCGAGATGTGCTAAGATGTGCTGAACCACTGAATTTCCAACAAAAAATCTCCAACAGCACCCACCCCCATCTGCCAATGTTAAGATCCGAGATATATGGGAAGCATGCTGAACCCCCGAGGAATCTCCTGGATTTCCAAAAAAAGTTGGCAGGTATAAATTATGTATTTTCCTTGCCATGTTGTAAGAACTTCTAGGGTCAGGTAAGTTTAAAGTATGAGCTCTCACACAGACTGCAATATGTACACTTGTCTTTGCGTGAATAATACAGACGACGTATTGCACACAACAATGTAATCCACTTACTTAAACATGTAGTGCCATCAAGCATATAACCGTACGAGCATGTCGTACATTGATCAGCAATGATGCAGGAATCACAGATGTCACCACCAGCTGAAAGCAGAAGAACTTGGCATTACACCCAGAATTGCATGTGGTTCACAGAAACACTGCGACGTCTCAGCAGCATTTTTTGCATCACCCGACTCAAATTTTGATGAAATTTAGGACAGTTTTGGCTCACATGAAAATATGTAAATAAATTGTCTTTTTAAAATCTAGGTCAAGTATTATTGATGATATAGGTCACTGAACTTTGACCTGATTCGCATACTGACTGTCACAATAATGCCCATAACTCTGGCTGTTAATAAAGCTAGAAAACGAAGCAATACATAATTGGAAAGCCAATAAACAAGCGCACATAGATATAATGTGAATAAAAATAATATATTTGTGAGAATTTGACTTTTGACCTCAGATACCAAAAAAAACGTGTCCTCCGATTTGTTTGATTTTTTTTTACTATTTCAGAAGTATCCCTGAAAATGTTATAATGGGCAAATGATAATGTTCAGAGATACATTAAATTGAGTACACCCGTGGATGACAAATTGTACCAGGATGGTACAGGATAACTCACTTCATAATTATCTAATTGTTATTCAATACACCAGGGATTATTGGTATGCAATAAGCCACCAGAGGGACTAGATCATGCTCATGTACATGTCTACTTTGTCTGTAATTTTATGTGATTGGTGGCATATAGAGCAACATTCAAACATTACAAATGAACGAATTTGATTGCATATTACATATGGTAAGTATTACAAATTGAATGGTATTGACAGTTGCACAGCTTCATGTGTGATGATTCAGTTTCATTTGACTGAGAGATAATACATGAGACTCATGCATATTCATTGCACATGTGCGTGATACTACAGAAACTGCTATGAAATAACTATTTAGTCAGTCTGTAACCATCAAGTCTACTAGTGACTAGTGACGGTGTACTGATCCACTAAAATAGCACCCGGATAAAATAAAGAAAACACACTTGCGAAATGTTTTTGCAGAACTGGTTTTAAGAACCTAACATTGGGTTTGACCACACAACATAAGCTGTGCAGACAATGTCATGAAAAGCTGGAATCACTTCTTGAAATAACTTCGTCATCACCTGCTTCTTCATTTGCACCAATGTCTGGCCAAGAATCTGATCAATGCCAAATATTTGATAAAGAAACAGTTTTTGAAGAGCATGAACTGTCAATACTAAATGAATCATTGGATATTTTTGGTGAATCCCCACTCTCAAAACGAAAGATAGGCCAGGAATCCTATGCTGCAAGAAAGGTGCAAAAATTAACAGCAGTGGTGAAGAAGTTAAAGTTAGTTGCACAAGAGAAATGCTTCGAATATGAGGAAACAGCTACTTCTGGTGAGAAAGCTTTGGTGACATGATGGCACACTTAAAGGACAAATTCCGGAAAACAAACGAGATGCGAAAAGATAAAATCGTTGACCGTGATCCCAAAGAGTTGGAGCATCCGGAAAACAGCAACACTCTTCAACACATCATACCTCATTGTAAACAGAGCAAAACATTTAATGAAAGAGAAAGGCATCATGAGTGATCCACATCCCAAACCAGGAAAAAGCCTGTCCTCTGAAACCATCTAGTTGGTGAAAGCATTCTATTCTATTGTATGAGAGAAAAGACTTTGTCTCCATCTTTGTTCATGGTGAATGAGTCGATAAGCAAAAGCAACTACCGGGTAGTTCTTTGTAACTTTGCATTTGCACAATTCATCAGAATGGAAAATTAATGTTGGTTGGTGCAAAACTCAGCAAACTTAACAAAAATGATCACATCCCACTGGTTCACTACAACCATTGTCTTTCACAACTACGATGTAATCCACCAAGTCACGAATGCTTTCTGCAAAAATGTGTGTGGTGACTCAAGTAATTTGAATGAATGACTATGGATTACATTTGACAGGCAGGTAATCGAGGACACTGAATTTAAAAAATGGATAACTACTGATCGATCAACACTACCAATCACGAAACTCAGTGCAGATGATTTGATCCATGAATTCTGCACCCAACTTGAAATCTTGCAGTGGCACGATTTCATAAGCAGACAGCAGTCTTCATGTCTAAGAGACACTCGTGAATCACTTCAGCCAAGCCATTTTATTGTTGTCTGTGACTTTGCAGGAAACTACTCTTTTCGTCCTGCAAGATGAGGCACAATCGTTCCCTTGGAATAATGCACAGGCAACATTGCACCCATTTGTTTGCTACTATCTTGAAGCTGGTAATGACTGTGTGTCACATGTTAGTTATGTTGTCATTTCTGACTGTAACATACATGACACCATTACTGTGCACCTGTTCCAGAAAAACCTCATCAGCAGCTCTTTGAATTTGCATCAGCCCATTTTCCTGCAATCAAATTCTACTTTTCGGCCACAGAAGAGTACTACAAAGAAACAACTCTTCTTGCAAGCCATATGCAGAGCAAAAACAATAGCAGGAACACAGAAGCTACACTTCTTCAAGCCATTGTCACTTAATCACTTGGAAGTAGCAATATATTTCACATGTTCCATAAGAAGAAAAGAGATTGTGACAGCCCAGTGTGATGGTCTCAGTCTCATGGATATCAGAGAGTATCTGACGGCCATCTATGATGGAAACTGATGGGTGGCATATGTAATGGATGTTATTCCAGCTGATAAAGAGGTTGAACTGAACTTCCTTCACCCAGATGGACCATCACCGTCATATTGCTACCCACGACACAGTGACACTCTTCATGTTCATGTGGGTGATATACCAACGCATATTCACCCGACAACTGACACTGGTTGGACCTACAAACTATCCAGAGGACACAAAAAAGTATGAGGCCCTGCAAAGAATTTGAATACATGTTAAGAGAGAGACTACAGCACGTCAGTATATACTCATTTCATTAGAAGGTACCCTTTAGCAGCTTGTTAAGTGATCTAAAAAAGGTGAACTAATAAAATTCAATGTTCCACCCACTGATCTATAGACCAAAGGTAATTCACCCAGGTGTAATCACTTTAATGTATCTCTGAACACAAATATTATTTGCCCACTCTAATATGTTCAGGAACTCTTCTGCAATATTATAGGATACTGTAAAAAATTAAAAAAAGGGAGGATACAATTTTTGGGTATCTCAGATTAAAAAAAAAATGAAATGTCATGGCCATATCTAACGCTGGTCCAAAAAGGTGATTGTGGAATTATGTGAACAATTATAAGATTACGCCACCTGACTATAGGCCAGTTACAATCTATCAAGGCGGGTGGGATGCAGGAATTTGGGATGGGCTCAGCTCAAAATGAACTGCATTTTAAGAGGGGTAGGATCCAAGTGTTGCACATTTGGAGTCGGGTCCATTTTCAGTATTCAACATTCTGTCAAAATTAATTTTGTGTACAAAATGTGCATTAAATTTTCCCTGCAAATGATTGGAGGATGGGACAATTCTGTGCACAAGAATGTTCAAGACAACTACGAGGCATTGATCTGTGCTGTGAAGATGTCGTCAACAATTTCTTCAGACCAATATGAAATCAACATTCCCCGTATTTTAACAGCAAGATATTAGGTCGGGCACCAAAGATTTGTTTTCCCTTGGATTTATACAGCTAAGCTAATGATTTATTATATCTGTCAACTCTCCCATGAAATCTGGGAGTCTCCCGGAATATAGGTAAATCTCCCGGATTTTCTCTTGAAATCTCCCACAGCATCCCCCGTATTCGAGACAGTGTGACATCATGGGAGATGTGCTGAGATGTGCTGAACCACTGAATTTCCAAAAAAAAATCTCCAATGGCACCCTCCCCCATCTGCCAATGTTAAGATCCGAGATATATGGGAAGCATGCTGAACCCCCGAGGAATCTCCTGGATTTCAAAAAAAAGTTGGCAGGTATAAATAATGTATTTTCCTTGTCATGTTGTAAGAACTTCTAGGGTCAGGTGTGTTTAAAGTATGAGCTCTCACACAGACTGCAATATGTACACTTGTCTTTGACGTGAATAATACAGACGACGTATTGCACACAACAATATAATCCACTTACTTAAACATGTAGTGCCATCAAGCATATAACCGTACGAGCATGTCGTACATTGATCAGCAACGATGCACGAATCACAGATGTCACCACCAGCTGAAAGCAGAAGAACTTGGCATTACACCCAGAATTGCATGTGGTTCACAGAAACACTGCGACGTCTCAGCAGCACTTTTTGCATCACCCGACTCAAATTTTGATGAAATTTAGGATAGTTTTGGCTCACATGAGAATATCTAAATAAATTGTCTTTTTAAAATCTAGGTCAAGTATTATTGATGATATAGGTCACTGAACTTTGACCTGATTCGCATACTGACTGTCACAATAATGCCCATAACTCTGGCTGTTAATAAAGCTAGAAAACGAAGCAATACATAATTGGAAAGCCAATAAACAAGCGTACATAGATATGTGAATAAAAATAATATATTTGTGAGAATTTGACTTTTGACCTTTAAATGTGTAGTAGTTTTCTCAGAACTTTGGATAATACCAAACTGTTTTTACCAGGTACTTTTGTTGTTGGTTGTGCAATTTGAACTGACATGCTTCATACAGTATGTGCGTTAATCACTAATGTATTTTTCTGGATTTTGAAAGAAATTAATCATGTATTTTGCAAGGTATATTATGTCCTCTCTTTATAGTTTCTAGGTTATCAGGGTTTTACTGTATCATATGAACACTTGCCATAACAAGATAACATTTTTGTAACAAATTTATTGACACATCTATAACGATATACACACATGGTGAATAATACTAGGCAGTGGTAATCCGTATGACAACAATATTTTCAGACAAACCTGTGTATTAAAACAGGCATTTCTCTTTTACTTTACCTCATGATCAGAGGTAATGAGTGACCAGTCTTTTTGTTTACACTTCTCTAGATTTAAGTACGAATCGGCTTGCTCTTTGCTTAATTAACATAATGCCAGGTCTTGATGTGTTTACCATAAAGGTGTGTTATATTCAACAATACGTGGCCAGTAACATCTGTACTGTTATTGCCACCTTGAGATTTTAAATAAAAATTTTAAAAGACAGTGTTACTGAATGTCAAATGTTTGAAACAAGTTCAAGTTAGGGAACAACAAAATAATGTTCCTGTTGAGGAAACATTGTGTTTCTTTATATCAAAATAAATAATACACAACTTACTATTGGTAGTATACATATTTGAATCGTGTGAACTTTGCTTGTTACCCCCAATATGAAAGAAAATCCAACATTACCCAGCTAAATGTACATGTACACACCATCAACTGTTTTCATCTTAGAACCAATGAGCATCTAGTTTTCACCAGGTCAGATATCCACAGCTAGACGAGCATGTCAATAAATCTTTAAATAATTTACTACTTAAACCTAATGTTTCATTACCGCATGCTTTTGACATTTTTATTATAACATCCTGGCATCTAAAATATAAGGCAACAATGGTGTATTTTAAACATAGATATCATTAAACCACACATGGTTCATCCAACTCTACAAAAGCAGGCATGGGACATGTTAAATGTTGCACTTTCTAATGAAATACATCACAAGATTTCTTTCCCCTACAACTCTTTTTCTGTGTGGAAAAATATTCAATATTTGTAGTTGGCATATTTTATATATGCGGACAATAAATATTTTGTATTAGACCATCATTTTTGTAGGCATGATCTAGTGGTATGATTGCACATAATTACCTTATTACTCCATCATATCAACATTGCTTTGTGAATCTGACCTTCAACATTCAAGGACAACAACTTACTGCTAGAAAACGTGTACAAATAAAATAAAATTACAAAGAATTCATATCTACAGCCTAATGGTACAATTCATTCAGACATTATTTAACCTCCTGTTTTGCATAGACCTGATCTACACATTTCATATCACTGTAGCTACACACAAGTTTACATTGTCTAGATGCTGTTTGCAACATTGAGAATACAGTGGGTGTTTCTCTTTGGTTGACTTGGCTACGCTGCCTAAGTCAATATCTACTCTTCAGCATTACATATTACAGCATCAGGCCTAGCAGAACCAACCAACCAATACTCCAACATCTCCCTTCCTGTTGCATAGGCATTCACCTTCGTGACATTTCGTTTACCACTTCTCACGATTTTCGATATTTAATAATTTCATCAGTCATATAATAGATCTTTTTATTATAGACATTTTGTAACCAAATGACAACAAAACTTCTTTTGTTTCAAATATCAACCAGCCGAATAAACTTTCTTGTTCTTGTTGTTGTGTTAATAAGTTTCAAATCAAGTATCAACCAGCCAAAATATATAATTGTAATTGGTTACATTTCTGTTAACAAAACTAATAAAGTTGACATAATAATAGATTTTTTGGTTACGAATATACTGTCTCCAACACTGGCCCCAAAACATAAAGAAACAAGAACACTGTAGCAACTGGATAGCCACAGCAATGAGGGGTGTCAGGGCGCCATGACATACCCCGACAGCATCAGTGGTGATGTCCAGGGTTCCCTTGCCCTGGATGTACAGGTTGCTGACACAGCCTTGTAGCATCTTCTCGTGCTTACCAAATGTCATGCCATCCAGGTTAGACACGCCGCCTGAAGCATAACAACCAATGTCAACCCTCTGGCAGTACTGGCCGAACACGCTACAATTAACCTATCCAGCACATGATATGTTGCCTAGCAAAACCTAACATAAAATCATCAGAAACCAGAGAAGGTGTGTGTGTGTGTGAAAATTTAGATACATTTGCTGTGGTCTCTGATGATGATGTGCACAAGTTGGTTATGAAATCTAAGAAAACCCTGGACTCTGGACCCCATGCCAACCAAATTGGTCAAATAGTATATTGAGGAATTTGTGCCATTCCTTACACACATCATCAATTGCTCCACTGCTGCTGGGGAATTCCCACATGAATGGAAGACTGCACTTGTAGAGCCACTGCTTAAAAAAGCAGGACTGGATCCTATTCCAAAAAACTATCGCCCTGACAGACAGTTTTGACATTTTAAATGCAAATACATTTTGTTTATGTCAAATGCAAATGCAAATACTTTTCAAAAGTATTTCAATATTGTTCAAATACTTTTCTAATTCTCTTGACGTCCCCGTGCTCGTGCACAATAAATCATGACAAAAATTAGCTATACTTGACCATTGTTTATCCAGAATTAAGTTCATTGAGTCAATAGTACCATGCTATAATTGATCACACATTGTTCAATTTTCCCCTGTGACAGGTTAATCCTGTTTTCCATTTCCTGGGCCCACTGATGCACTGTCTTCCAGTAAAATTAGATTAAGCCACCCACTGTTAATTAAATGCTTGCTAAGCTGACCCTGTCACAGGCCAGCTGATACACTGATCATCCATCTGATAATGACCCAGGTAGTTAATGATCAAAGCATGCAACTAGCTGCAGTTGGTCAACTAATAAAAGAGCTATAGGAAGGCCAGTTTTTTCTCAGTGAATGTCATGCGTTGGTGATCACATAAGTAACATGAGTGACCTGTATCAACTGCCCAGACCAAGCAACAATTTAATTAAGCACAGCTGTGATAACAGTTTTCATTGACATAATTAAATGCTATAAGGATTTGATTTTTCAAATACTTTTAAAATATATTTAAATGCAAATAGTTTTGGCTCCAAATGTTCAAATGCAAACACTGGATCAGTCACATTTAAATGCATTTAAATGCATTTGTATTTGACCCCATGTCTGCGCCCTGTATCGAATCTCCAGTATATCTCTAAATTAACAGAATGGGCTGTTGTAGACCAACTTTGCTTTCATTCAGAATGTGGATTTCCTTTGCCACCTTGTCAGTCGGCGTATAGAGCTTGACATTCTACTAAAACTGCACTTGTTAAGGTCCAGAGTGACATTCTTTTAAACATGGCACAACAGAAGGTCACACAACTGGTTTTAATTTACTTGTTGTCAGCTTTTCATACTGGGGACCATAACATTTTGTTGAATATTATGAATTGTTCTTTTGGTGTATCAGGCACAGCTCTAAATTGGTTTTCATCTTATCTTCAAATTCAATCAATTATTATTGATGGTACGGTGTCTGACCAGTTTAAACTTGATCAGGGAGTACCGCAAGGATCATGCCTCCATCCTGTGGAATTCACAGAGTATTTTAGCCCTTTTTTCATATCATTGATCAGCAAGGTAAGCTGGTGCATGCGTATGCTGATTACCATCAGGTGTACTGTAGTTTTAATGCCAATTCTATGGACTGTAATCGCGAGTCTATGGAACGGTGCATTAGAGACATCAATAGCTGGATGCAAAGCATGAAACTTAAAACAAACAACTCCAAGACTGAATATATCTTAACTGGTACTCCGCAATAACTGGAAAAAAAACAGTTGTTGCGGAAAACGCCTAACAGTGGTCTCAATTATGATTCTATCACTTTTGGTTCTCGAGTTATTGTTATTGCACAACCTTACTCCGAACAGTGGCCATCTTAGTTTTGTCCAATATGACCGGTCACATAGGGAGCTCAGCTTGGCTCCCATGGAAAAATGAAATGTCATGGCCATATCTAACGCTGGTCCAAAAATGGTGATTGTGGAACGATGTGGACAATTATAACGATTAAGCCACCTGACTATATATAGGCCAGTTACAATCTATGAAGTAGGTAGGATGCACGAATTTGGGATGGGCTCAGCTCAAAATGAACTGCATTTTAAGAGGGGTAGGATCCAAGTATTGCACATTTGGGGTTGGGTCCATTCTCAGTGTTCAACATTACGTCAAAATTAATTTTGTGTACAAAATGTGCATTAAATTTAGGTGCAAATGATTGGAGGATGGAACAAATTCCTGTGAACAAGAATGTTCAAGACAACTAGGAGGCATTGACCTGTGCTGTGAAGATGTCAATAACAATTTCTTCAGACCAATAAGAAATAAACATTCCCGTAATTTAACAGCATGATATTAGGTCGGACAGCAAAGATTTGTTTTCCCTTATGCTGCTTAGATTTATACAGCTAAGCTAATGAATTATTATACCTGTCAACTCTCCTGTGAAATCTGGGAGTCGCCCGGAATATTGGTAAATCTCCCGGATTTTCTCACGAAATCTCCAACAGCACCCCCTTTCTTCGAGACAGCGCGAAACCATGGGAGATGTGCCAAGACGTGCTGAACCAAAAAATCTCCAACAGCACCCACTCCAATCTCCCGGACTTCAACAAAAAAGTTGGCAGGTATAAATTATATATTTTCCTTGTCATGTTGTAAAAATGTCTAGGGTCAGGTATGTTTAAAGTGTCAGACAAGTATTAAAAAATACAACAAAATTATTCTGGTACGATTTAACCATGGGAGTAGAATCTCATCTTTAGACACATCTGCCTGATTCACAGTGTGAACGTTGTTGTCTGTTTATGGCTCTCACACAGACTGCAATATTTACACTTGCCTTTGACGTGAATAATACAGATGGCGTATTGCACACAACAATGTAATCCACTTACTTGAACATGTAGTGCCATCTAACATATAACTGTATGGGCATGTCGTACATCGATCAGCAATGGTGCAGGAATCACTTGGCATTACACCCAGAATTGCATGTGGTTCACAGAAACACTGCGACGTCTCAGCAGCACTCAGTTCCACTGCGACATACAGCCAGAAGGTTGCATGTTTATCTACAAGGGAACCGGATAACATTTACATGTTTCTGCTGTACAGCTCGTCTTTGTTCTGCAATATATTAGCTGTGTGATATAGATTTCAATATGCATTTGCAGCACAGTACTTTTAATTTTGTGAGTGCATTGTTCTATTCTGCCAACAATGCAGTTGTTTGTGTTGGACTCCCCATGATGTTTCCCATTACGTGTAGCGAAGGACATCATTGCAAACACAACACACCATTTTGTCTAGTGGTGTTGCACCACCAGCACAACGTACAACAAATAACCAATGTTGAACTTGAATGTATATTAATATCAAACACTGTAGAATGCAGTACATACCTTTAAATGTCTTTGAAGTACTGTCATAGACTAAGGGTGACTTGCAAGAGTCGCTGTCACACTAGTTTGCCACAGAACACTTGGAGCAGTCAGACGCCCATTCTACAAGCAAATAAACATCAGTTAAGCAGTCACAACAAGGAAAATTAGATGACAGTCTCTCAAGACAGACATCAGCCATAGAGACAGGGAGAGGGAGAGAGAGTGACACAGAGAAAGGAGACAAGGAGAGTGGGGGGGGAGAGAGGAAGAGCGAGGGAGAGCGAGGGAGAGAAAGGAAGAGGGAAGCAGACGGAGGGAGAGAGAGAGAGACAGAGGTGGAGAGAGACCATGGGGTAGAGAGAGGAGGGGAGAGAGGGGAGAGAGGGATGGAGAATGATAGAGAGGAAGAGAGAGAGACATACATAACATATAACATTCACATATTGCAGACATTTCATTACCATCTTTCTGGTAGATGTTTAGTGATCTTTCCACCTCGCCCCCCTTACACTAACATATCATAACAACATACAACACATTATTGTCAACTTTTGTGTAGTGGTCTGCATGGAACAGTACGCCAGGCCTTAGAGAGACGATGATCTCGCTGACTGCAGATCCGTAGTCCTTCACTCAGTTCACATGCAGTGCATTGTGCGATTTGATGTGCAAGACATGTGGTTCTGCAACTGTCAAAGATGCAAGGCATCAACTCTTCTCCAATGGCAGTCGTCAATGACCCAGGCTGCCCTCTTCGAGCATATCAAGAGGTACTTGTTCCAAGCCTGTTTCATCTGGAAGCGGTCACCTACTTGCCACCAGGCAATCGCTGTGTTTGGTGAATAGGGATGGGAACAGGATGAGCGCAGCAAGCAATGGCTTCCTTTCTGGACTACTCTTGCCGATGCAAGTATGGCTTGTGCCCTCCTCCTACATGGTGGCTGCATGAAAGAACTGCAGGGCAGGCCTTCATTGCACGGCACTAGGTAGCTGCCTAAACAATGATGGGAAAGATGCTAATCATTGAACCTCTACTAATGGATAGATGGATGGTCGGATGATGAATGATATTGTTTAGGTACATTCATTGTAGGGTTCGTTCCGAATCATTGAAGCAACGATTCTGAACTATTTAAAAATTATATGTTCACAATCACGGTTGAAACAAAATATCATTGAATTTGTGTATCTAATTGATATATCATTGCTTTTTCTAGAATAATAGTATTATTACTATGAACTGGGTTACATTCCCAGTTGTACATAATCAGAAGTTTCTGTAATAAATAACGACACTGATCTTGACCTTGATCTATGTTGACCTTCATTACATAAAATCCATTTCGTCTTTCAGTATCAGTTCGAACATAATAATAAAAAATATACCCCTGTTCACACGGTAAGATCAATCTACCCCTGTTCACACGGTAAGATCAATCTACCCCTGTTCACAATATACCCCTGTTCACACGGTAAGATCAATCTACCCCTGTTCACACGGTAAGATCAATCTACCCCTGTTCACACAGTAAGATCAATCTACCCCTGTTCACACGGTAAGATCAATCTTCCCCTGTTCACACGGTAAGATCAATCTACCCCTGTTCACACGGTAAGATCAATCGAATCATCAACAGATACGTAAGTTTTTGAGCATTTATGAGCAAATTTTACCTTTACCTTCACTAAAGTGACCTTTACCCCAAATATTTAAGAAAACACAGGAAATGAATTCATTATTCTCAAAAATGCCTAAAAGTAGTCTCATTTATGGTTCTACTACTTTTGGTTCTCGATTTATTGCATAACCTTACTCCAAACAGTGGCCATCTTGGTTTTGTCCAATATGACCGTTACATAGGGAGCCCAGCTTGGCTCCCACGTAAAAAAATGAAATGTCATGGCCATATCTAACGCTGGTCCAAAAAGGTGATTGTGGAATTATGTGAACAATTATAAGATTACGCCACCTGACTATAGGCCAGTTACAATCTATCAAGGCGGGTGGGATGCAGGAATTTGGGATGGGCTCAGCTCAAAATGAACTGCATTTTAAGAGGGGTAGGATCCAAGTGTTGCACATTTGGAGTCGGGTCCATTTTCAGTATTCAACATTCTGTCAAAATTAATTTTGTGTACAAAATGTGCATTAAATTTTCCCTGCAAATGATTGGAGGATGGAACAATTCTGTGCACAAGAATGTTCAAGACAACTACGAGGCATTGATCTGTGCTGTGAAGATGTCGTCAACAATTTCTTCAGACCAATATGAAATCAACATTCCCCGTATTTTAACAGCAAGATATTAGGTCGGGCACCAAAGATTTGTTTTCCCTTGGATTTATACAGCTAAGCTAATGATTTATTATATCTGTCAACTCTCCCATGAAATCTGGGAGTCTCCCGGAATATAGGTAAATCTCCCGGATTTTCTCTTGAAATCTCCCACAGCATCCCCCGTATTCGAGACAGTGCGACATCATGCGAGATGTGCTAAGATGTGCTGAACCACTGAATTTCCAACAAAAAATCTCCAACAGCACCCACCCCCATCTGCCAATGTTAAGATCCGAGATATATGGGAAGCATGCTGAACCCCCGAGGAATCTCCTGGATTTCCAAAAAAAGTTGGCAGGTATAAATTATGTATTTTCCTTGCCATGTTGTAAGAACTTCTAGGGTCAGGTAAGTTTAAAGTATGAGCTCTCACACAGACTGCAATATGTACACTTGTCTTTGCGTGAATAATACAGACGACGTATTGCACACAACAATGTAATCCACTTACTTAAACATGTAGTGCCATCAAGCATATAACCGTACGAGCATGTCGTACATTGATCAGCAATGATGCAGGAATCACAGATGTCACCACCAGCTGAAAGCAGAAGAACTTGGCATTACACCCAGAATTGCATGTGGTTCACAGAAACACTGCGACGTCTCAGCAGCATTTTTTGCATCACCCGACTCAAATTTTGATGAAATTTAGGACAGTTTTGGCTCACATGAAAATATGTAAATAAATTGTCTTTTTAAAATCTAGGTCAAGTATTATTGATGATATAGGTCACTGAACTTTGACCTGATTCGCATACTGACTGTCACAATAATGCCCATAACTCTGGCTGTTAATAAAGCTAGAAAACGAAGCAATACATAATTGGAAAGCCAATAAACAAGCGCACATAGATATAATGTGAATAAAAATAATATATTTGTGAGAATTTGACTTTTGACCTCAGATACCAAAAAAAACGTGTCCTCCGATTTGTTTGATTTTTTTTTACTATTTCAGAAGTATCCCTGAAAATGTTATAATGGGCAAATGATAATGTTCAGAGATACATTAAATTGAGTACACCCGTGGATGACAAATTGTACCAGGATGGTACAGGATAACTCACTTCATAATTATCTAATTGTTATTCAATACACCAGGGATTATTGGTATGCAATAAGCCACCAGAGGGACTAGATCATGCTCATGTACATGTCTACTTTGTCTGTAATTTTATGTGATTGGTGGCATATAGAGCAACATTCAAACATTACAAATGAACGAATTTGATTGCATATTACATATGGTAAGTATTACAAATTGAATGGTATTGACAGTTGCACAGCTTCATGTGTGATGATTCAGTTTCATTTGACTGAGAGATAATACATGAGACTCATGCATATTCATTGCACATGTGCGTGATACTACAGAAACTGCTATGAAATAACTATTTAGTCAGTCTGTAACCATCAAGTCTACTAGTGACTAGTGACGGTGTACTGATCCACTAAAATAGCACCCGGATAAAATAAAGAAAACACACTTGCGAAATGTTTTTGCAGAACTGGTTTTAAGAACCTAACATTGGGTTTGACCACACAACATAAGCTGTGCAGACAATGTCATGAAAAGCTGGAATCACTTCTTGAAATAACTTCGTCATCACCTGCTTCTTCATTTGCACCAATGTCTGGCCAAGAATCTGATCAATGCCAAATATTTGATAAAGAAACAGTTTTTGAAGAGCATGAACTGTCAATACTAAATGAATCATTGGATATTTTTGGTGAATCCCCACTCTCAAAACGAAAGATAGGCCAGGAATCCTATGCTGCAAGAAAGGTGCAAAAATTAACAGCAGTGGTGAAGAAGTTAAAGTTAGTTGCACAAGAGAAATGCTTCGAATATGAGGAAACAGCTACTTCTGGTGAGAAAGCTTTGGTGACATGATGGCACACTTAAAGGACAAATTCCGGAAAACAAACGAGATGCGAAAAGATAAAATCGTTGACCGTGATCCCAAAGAGTTGGAGCATCCGGAAAACAGCAACACTCTTCAACACATCATACCTCATTGTAAACAGAGCAAAACATTTAATGAAAGAGAAAGGCATCATGAGTGATCCACATCCCAAACCAGGAAAAAGCCTGTCCTCTGAAACCATCTAGTTGGTGAAAGCATTCTATTCTATTGTATGAGAGAAAAGACTTTGTCTCCATCTTTGTTCATGGTGAATGAGTCGATAAGCAAAAGCAACTACCGGGTAGTTCTTTGTAACTTTGCATTTGCACAATTCATCAGAATGGAAAATTAATGTTGGTTGGTGCAAAACTCAGCAAACTTAACAAAAATGATCACATCCCACTGGTTCACTACAACCATTGTCTTTCACAACTACGATGTAATCCACCAAGTCACGAATGCTTTCTGCAAAAATGTGTGTGGTGACTCAAGTAATTTGAATGAATGACTATGGATTACATTTGACAGGCAGGTAATCGAGGACACTGAATTTAAAAAATGGATAACTACTGATCGATCAACACTACCAATCACGAAACTCAGTGCAGATGATTTGATCCATGAATTCTGCACCCAACTTGAAATCTTGCAGTGGCACGATTTCATAAGCAGACAGCAGTCTTCATGTCTAAGAGACACTCGTGAATCACTTCAGCCAAGCCATTTTATTGTTGTCTGTGACTTTGCAGGAAACTACTCTTTTCGTCCTGCAAGATGAGGCACAATCGTTCCCTTGGAATAATGCACAGGCAACATTGCACCCATTTGTTTGCTACTATCTTGAAGCTGGTAATTACTGTGTGTCACATGTTAGTTATGTTGTCATTTCTGACTGTAACATACATGACACCATTACTGTGCACCTGTTCCAGAAAAACCTCATCAGCAGCTCTTTGAATTTGCATCAGCCCATTTTCCTGCAATCAAATTCTACTTTTCGGCCACAGAAGAGTACTACAAAGAAACAACTCTTCTTGCAAGCCATATGCAGAGCAAAAACAATAGCAGGAACACAGAAGCTACACTTCTTCAAGCCATTGTCACTTAATCACTTGGAAGTAGCAATATATTTCACATGTTCCATAAGAAGAAAAGAGATTGTGACAGCCCAGTGTGATGGTCTCAGTCTCATGGATATCAGAGAGTATCTGACGGCCATCTATGATGGAAACTGATGGGTGGCATATGTAATGGATGTTATTCCAGCTGATAAAGAGGTTGAACTGAACTTCCTTCACCCAGATGGACCATCACCGTCATATTGCTACCCACGACACAGTGACACTCTTCATGTTCATGTGGGTGATATACCAACGCATATTCACCCGACAACTGACACTGGTTGGACCTACAAACTATCCAGAGGACACAAAAAAGTATATGAGGCCCTGCAAAGAATTTGAATACATGTTAAGAGAGAGACTACAGCACGTCAGTATATACTCATTTCATTAGAAGGTACCCTTTAGCAGCTTGTTAAGTGATCTAAAAAAGGTGAACTAATAAAATTCAATGTTGCACCCACTGATCTATAGACCAAAGGTAATTCACCCAGGTGTAATCACTTTAATGTATCTCTGAACACAAATATTATTTGCCCACTCTAATATGTTCAGGAACTCTTCTGCAATATTATAGGATACTGTAAAAAATTAAAAAAAGGGAGGATACAATTTTTGGGTATCTCAGATTAAAGGTGAAATTATAAAAAATATGTTATTTTTATTTACATAATATTTTTATTTTACAATACCTATGTGTGCCTGTTTATTTGCTTTCCAATGATGTATTACTTTCTTTTCTAGCTTTATTAACACTATAATAACAGCAGAGTTATGCCCTATGGCTAGTATGGGCATCAATATAATGGTAGGTATGTGAATCGGGTCAAAGCTCGGTGACCAAGATCTTCAATATAACTTGACCTACATTTTTAATTTTTGTTACTTTAATATTATCGTGTGAGCCAACAACTGTGCGCTAAATTTAATCAAAATTGGTTCTCATTATCCCGCCGCATTCCCGCTAGCCGACCACCAACCAGCGTGAAGTCTTCTCAAAGCCACCACCAGGCGTCCGCAAAATCGTCATAGCAATCAACATTGCCAAAATCTGGTACGGAAATCCATTGGTCTGCTCGGGTTGATAATACTGTTGATAAATGTTAACAGTAGCTGGTTGAAACCTATTCAGACTAACTGTGAATTAACATTATTATGTGTTTCATCTGAGTTAAAGTTTAAATTCAGAGTTTCGCAAAGAGATCAGCCAGGGGGTATAGCTGGCTGGCACTGACGTAATGAGCAGCAGCGACCCCTGGCGCGAGGATAGTTCTCGGGAACACAATACAAGCGTTCGCTGCTTCTTGTGATTGTGTTGTGTTGATAAGGATTAATTAATTTAGTGTTATTAGTTTGCAACAGTACATCATGGCAAGTAAAAGAAAGCATCAGGATTTTCAATCTGACCTTGGACATTGCAATTGTTCAAACATTTGTAATAGAACCGAGAAGAGAGGGGCATGTCCCTGTTGGATCAGGCTCGGAGCCTGAGGCAGAGCCAGAGCAGCTGTCACTGTCAAAGGAGCATGTTGGCATTTTTGCTGGAAGAATTGTACTTCACTACTTGTGGTACGAAAAAACAAATATATATGCACAAACAGAGTCGGAAGACAGGGATCAAAACTTTCCAAGAAACTTGGCATAGACATAGAACAGGCCCCGTCGGATGCATCAGACAACTGGTCTGCAGGAGAAGAAGCGCTGGTGAGTGATGTTCATTGACATTGGCATTGTATGGTTGCGTGTCTTAAATTCGTGCGTCGTCCACTTCGATGTCGGTATTGACTATTGTGTCATGTCTTTCTTCTGTTTGAATGCTTGGGTGACACTTGATGTAATATGTTGCACTGGCAGCTCCAATTGGTCATAAACTTTGCTGGCATGTTACAATTCTGTGTGCACTTTTTAAGGTGTTTTTTTTAATACCAAGTATTTCGGCCCCAGGTCTGGCTACAACAATTGTCTTTGAAACAAAATGGGGTAACACAGTTTGATTTGATAGATGAGCAATTTCATGTAACTTTGGACATGGCACTGAAAAATAAATATTATCATATTGACAATTTATTACTTGTATGATATTGTACACATGTTGGGTGTAATAAAAATGAAAGTTACACACTAATGCTACTTGGTAATTATGAATAGGACCATTTGGAATGGTCAGGCTTTTATTTTTAAATTTTATCTCTGAAACTTACCACAAACACTAGGCCCATTTCCATATTAATATTACAGTACACCAAGTTAAACAATATATATTTTGATCAAGTGGATACTGGTAATTAGTTATGCACAGTTGGTATTCATCTATGTCTTATCCACATTAGTGCATTTTGCTAGATGTGTTATTGGTGGCCACCATGTAACCTGAGTGACGAATATGTGAATATTTTAATCTCAAGTTTGAAAGCAAAAAGTGTATTCACAGAAACTGTTGTTTCTCCTTCTTCTAGCTAAGTTTTATGTAAAACAAAACCAAATTTGCCTCTAGGCCTTATAGAATTTATGCAATCTGAGCTTAAAATCTGTAACGTGAGTGACGATATGTAACGTGAGTGACGTCCTTAGAATCATACTAGTTCTGGTTCTGGTGATATGGTGATTCTGGATATATAGGTAGCTTGAAACTAGTGACCTATGGGGAACACATTAATTAAAGTGATCATCAAAAATTTGTATTAAAACATATATGTTTACATATCTTTCGTCATTTGAAAGCTGAAATGGAAATTGGACTTTGAGTTGCAGAACGTTTGAGAGAACATGAGAAACATTTACCCATGAAACCATTGCAAATGTCCTCAATTGCAATATACCATTTATGTGTAACTCTCTTATTGTTACACCCAAAATATGTGTTCAATATTACAAACATTAAATTGTCAATATATGTGAAGTTATATTTGTCAATGTTATGTCAAAAATTATATGGAATTGACAACAACTATTTACTGATTGATTTACTGTTTACTGTAGCAGGAAGTATATGTTTAAAAACACAATTTATAACAATTTCAGAAGGAAGGATTACATATAGATAAAAAACAATTGGATATTTTATAAACAAATGACTTTAATGAAGTGCCTGCTACCCCAAAAATCGGCAAAATTGACTGTACACGTGAAGATGACCAATCAAATGTTCACTGATCACTCCAATCCTGACAAGATAGTCCGCCAATAGTGGTGTATCTTTGGTGAATGACGAGAATACATGCATGTTATGTTATTGTTAGTGACTGGGTCATTGTGGAATATGATGATGTCTACCCTGGTGAGGTTTCAAATTTTGTAATGATGATTACGTGCAAAATTAATCATAATTGATTATGCTTATTTTCTAAGTAATCTAAGTAATGTAATCACTGTGAATCTGAATAGTGGACACTTTTATTAAGTTTTTAACAATTTAAAAGATTTTTAAGTGGCTAATTTACATTTTAGTCGTGACATTTTATTATGTACTGTATATATCCTAGGTACAGGTGTACAAGGGAAAGGTTGAAATGAATAGCAATATATATTTTGTATTAACGATTACTTCAAAGGAGAGTTTTATGATAAAGTGTGTATTTTGTTGTGTTCGTGATACACAGGCATAAATTTGATGACACATAAAGCAGTCAAATGGCAAATAATTTTGTTGCTAGACAATTGAATTTGTGAATTTGTTCACAGTTTGGGGCTTTGACCCCCTTGGAGCCAAGACTGGGGAAGAAACTAACTGAGCCACTCACCAATCTGATACACAGGTAAGCTACTTACAGCTACACAAAGCAGTGCCTTGTCAAAGATAATCTCATAGATTGAATTAAACAGAAATGGGGGAAGGAATTTGAAAATCACCTAAGCACAGAGTTCGTATGTTTCAAAATACAGCAAATTTTACACAACTTGTTGTGATATTCATATGTTTAATTGGTCGTGACATGAGGACAACAGCTGTTTAATTCGACAATAGCATATCCAGAAGAGTCAATGTGTTGCCCTGTCAGGCCCAATATCACATTTCCTTGTGCTAACTTATCACATCCTGCATAAGTTCATGTTTCAAGTCAAAGCAAATAGCACGTTAACCGATTTCAACCCAGCGTAATCATACAAGATGGTGGCAGTTAACTTTAAGTGGATAGTCCACCAGCCATTGAAGATTGTTACAAAGGGACGCATATTGTAGATTTTTTTTTTTTTTATATACTTCATATGCCTAATGATTTTAACAAATGAAAAAAGTGCACCATTGGTCACTGGTTTACCAATTGGTGATGTATTTCAGAACAGAAAACAAAACAAAAGATTTTGAGTTATTTATTTACATTTTTATATATGCTTTTCTGGAGGGCCTCTCTCCTACCTGAGAAGATTGAGTTCATCAGTTGGCGCCGATGAAAATTAGTTGTCTGTTGTTCCATGCATGGGTGTAAACTGGTAATCGTAACTGCACCCTTGTGATAGATGGAGCATACCAAATGTTCCATGCTTTGGTGTAAACTGGTAATCGTAACTGTACCCTTGTGGTAGATGGAGCATACCAAATGTTCCATGCGCTGGTGTAAACTGGTAATCGTAACTGCACCCTTATGATAGATGGAGCATACCAAATGTTCCATGCTTTGGTGTAAACTGGTAATCGTAACTGTACCCTTGTGGTAGATGGAGCATACCAAATGTTCCATGCGTTGGTGTAAACTGGTAATCGTAACTGCACCCTTGTGATAGATGGAGCATACCAAATGTTCCATTCTTTGGTGTAAACTGGTAATCGTAACTGCACTTTTGTGATAGATGGAGCGTACTAAATGTACCATGCGTTGGTGTAAACTGGTAATTGTTACTGCACCATTTAGCAGTTGGTGAGTTATCTATGTATTAATATGCTAACACTGGAGTCTTGTAAGTGTATCTCCTTCAAGACATCAAGGTCTACTCACATCTTGCTAAGTTCGTATGTTGCTTGAATGGCCTGTTTAGACCATTGTCCTCCGATCCACCAATTGACGATGCATTTTAGAAGCCACAACAATAGGTTTCTTTAGAGTTATTTACTTTCATGTCTTTTGTATGCGTGACTTTCTGATAGTCTTTTTAATTCAATTGAGATTACCAAGTTTTCTGGATAAACAAACCATGCACATCATGGGGATATATCAGCATTTGGAAATTATGTTCCCATCAAATGATATCCGAATTGCAAGGTTTCCGGGATATCAGAGTGTGGGTTAATTATGTTCAGCTGCATAGCTTTTGTAATATTCATGGGAGGTTTAAATTATATTCCAGTCAGTAATTATTTATAACAAATTGGAAAACTAATATCCATCCTTCACAATGTTATTATTAGCTTGAATTTGTGTATGTTTTATGCCCAATTTTAAAAATTTGAATGATTTAATGAATTGTTTGATGTTCCGTTTTGTTTCAGCCAATGTCCAGCTTCAAATTGTTGGCTGAAGATGCGTCTCTTAAAATGGTTAGTGTCGACACCAATGCCTTTATGGCCAACTTGGATAGATATTGGAAAGCCAAAGGAAAGGACAGCTACGGAATAAATCAAGCTCAGCTTGTAAATATCCTTTAAACCTTAAGTGTAAGTGTAAGACAAAATACTCATTTCTAATCAACTAATGCATGGATTTAACACTGGATACCATTAGGTAATATTAGTTGTTCTTGCTTGACCAAATTGGCAGTGTATTAAGTTTATATGAAAAGTAAGCCAGACATTAAATAATAATCAATTTGCATATGGTATGTTGGTAACTCAATATTTCTGACATTTTTGTGGAAAGTGCCATGGAAATGTCTATAAAATATTACTCTTTTCATACTCAAGTAATGTTATTTGGACCACCATTGATTGTGGAGCAGAGCTACCAAGTCGTCGTCTCCATCATCTTCTCGAACCTCACCTGGAGTCACCTCAAAGACCTCAACTTTAAATGTTCTCGACTCACTCAACCCTAAGCTCGTCTACAGCAGCGTGAGTAGAGTCTTACACCACTTTATACTCATTCAACTGTAAGCTTCTCCGCATCAGCATGAGTAGAGTCTTAGATCACTTTATACTCACTCAACTCTAAGCTTGTCTACAGCAGCGTGAGTAGAGTCTTACACCACTTTATACTCATTCAACTGTAAGCTTCTCCGCATCAGCATGAGTAGAGTCTTAGATCACTTTATACTCACTCAACTATAAGCTCGTCTACAGCAGCGTGAGTAGAGTCTTACACCACTTTATACTCATTCAACTGTAAGCTTCTCCGCATCAGCATGAGTAGAGTCTTAGATCACTTTATACTCACTCAACTCTAAACTTGTCCGCATCAGCGTGAGTAGAGTCTTAGACCACTTTATACTCACTCAACTCTAAACGTGTCCGCAGCAGCATGAGTAGAGTCTTAGATCACTTTATACACACACAACTCTAAACTTGTCCGCATCAGCATGAGTAGAGTCTTAGACCACTTTATACTCACTCAACTCTAAACGTGTCCGCAGCAGCATGAGTAGAGTCTCAGACCACTTTATACTCACCTCTAATGTTCAATATTTGTTGACATTGCCTCTCAAGAAACTTATTTCTCGAATATTTCTACTGTGTTGTGCTGTTTTCACCATCAAAATGTAATGTGATAGGCTTGTAGTGCAACAATAGAGAGTGTCTGCAAGCAATCTCGATTCCCTTCCCTATCCCTAATGCGCTGTGCATACTACGTCATCACTTTTTGTGTTTATGCGATCGGTCATGAGTCGAGTGGATAGGTAAATACGTAACCGGCAGGGGTGATCGGTAAGCGCAATCCCATCCATTTTGCATTCAAATTATGGATGAATCAAAGTAAACAATATGACAACATCTTACATACAGCTGTTTTTGACTGATTAGCCGCCTCATTTTTAATTGCTGTTGTGTTTAATGCACCAGAAACAAATATTTTTTAAAGATCTGTCTCAGCATGTAATACATAACGGTGGGGCACAAATCGTGCGTGCCATCGCTTTTGTTGT
Organism: Escarpia spicata; assembly: GCA_963995525.1. Classification (NCBI taxonomy): domain Eukaryota; kingdom Metazoa; phylum Annelida; class Polychaeta; order Sabellida; family Siboglinidae; genus Escarpia; species Escarpia spicata. The sequence continues at coordinate 27,006,975 of OZ023213.1, forward strand.
TTTTCACACAAAAAACTGATCAAATTCTTCCATAAGATATCTGTGTGCTAAATCTCTAATACATATTGCCATTGTCTTGGGTGAAGTACGTACGAATATAGACAGGCAAATCCAAATCTCGTAAAAGGCGTTACCATTAAAAACCGTGCATCCTATCTTCGCTGTAATGTGCTTTTGTACATAATTCCAAAATGATTTAGATGCATTATGGTCTGTCCATTTGAGCTTGTGATTAGGACCACATATCCAGCTGAAAAGGGCACAAATGTACAAAACGTTGGCGGCACGTGAAACGCCGTCATGCAGACACTCCTGACAGTTACGTATCTCCAACAATCGACACCGATTGCGCAGTGCGTTAGGGATAGGGAAGGGATTCGAGATCGGTATGCTTGCAGACACTCTCTAAAGACACTTCCTTGCCAAAGAATAAAATATTCAAAAACAATTTTTTTTATGTTTCTTGAGAGGTAATGTAAACAAATATTTAAATAAGCCAAGAAACTGGAATGCCGTTACATTCAAGGAACCCTGTAATGTTGCTTCACAACCAGGCAGCTTCAGTGGCAATGTATGTTCTTTATAAGCTTGTAGTTTCATATCTGTGTTGCCATGGATATTTCCTGCCGAACAGCATTTAATTTGACTTCTAACTTCTTTACATCCATCATAATTATTAATAATACTAATGTTGGTTCACAACAAGGCAATGTCACTGGCAAGCGTGTCGTGTTTTGTCATCTATTACCTGTTGTTTCATGCACTCGATTTTAATTCTGATAAGTGACATGTTCTGAATAGACTTGTAGTTTGATGTGTGTGTCATCAGGGAGACGATGGTGTGAAGGTGCCCTTCACAGACCTGCCTACCATTCCGGATTGTCTGGAATCAATCCGGAAAGTCACCTCAAATGACGGTATTACGGTGAGGGATGAAAATATTACGGACTGTGACCATGTTGGGTAATCACTGAAATTTAGGTTGCACTATATTCAACAGGTGGCAGCATATGTATGCAGCATGTTGTGACATGGTTTTTCATTCGCTGAGTCTGGTCGTAATGTAACCAATAGGAAATAGCGTTATGACAAAATCGCATTTCCACGATCAAACAAAACGAAGTCACGCGGCACGAAATGATGGCTGACAGCGAAACGACGCCACCACCAACCCAAAAGAAATGTGTAATGCAAAAATGTAGTGAGTGTTGTACTTGTAGTGTTAGGCCAACTGACTGTACTAAGACTAAGTTAGTGTATTTATTGAGGAGTTTAGTGTATCATTTACAGCCTGTCATACAGTGTAGGCGATGACAGTGTAATGTAATGGTTTTGGTCCATCGCTACCCCCCCCCCCCCCCCTCTATCATTTATCATACTAGAGTTGAGTAGGCTAGAGTGTAGGTGGTGTTGATGACAGTGTAACTAATGGTTTGGTTTTGACCCAGTGTAATGTAATGGTTTTGGTCCATCGCTACCCCCGCTACCCCCCCGTGACAATATCTTACATGGTGGTTCTGCATTACTGACAGGAAGCATATATTCCTGAAAATCAGTGTAAATGGGAAGATGGATTACTGACAGGAAGTTTTTGGGGTAGGCAGGTCTGCCTTCATCCTTCTGCCATACACAGAGAACGAGGAGCAGTTTGCCTTCACCATATAATAACCAGTATCAACATGCCACAGAAACTGAAGGGCACACTCATGTACATTGTCAAAAGTTAGTACAGTGCTCTCGGGCTAGCTTGCTGGACATTCTATGTTTGCCTCCTTCTTCTATGTGCTGTGTCTGTCACAGGCATTGGTAGATCATGGCCCTCCAAACCACATAGTCGTTTGTAGTTTATAGCAGTTCTGTTGTTAGCCTTGGTGCATTATATTGCATTTGCAAGCTAGTGGCTAATTTAGTGGAGAAAAAGATCATCATTAGCCAGACAACGCCAAGGTCTGCAGCTACCAGAGAGTAGAAATTATGTGCAAAATCTAAATAAATTGTTGACCATGTAGTTTGCAAAGCAACAGATCGGTTCCAATTACATTCATGATCGATCTGAATAAAATATATCTAGTTCTCGGGTCCAAAGTGAATTTGATTGCCTTCTAGCAGGGTGAACAAGCTAGCACCCCATTAGGGGTACATTCTTACATGCAAATGGGTAGTTTAACAGTTTTCTGTCCTACCTGCAGTGTGTTCCTTGAATGTTTCTCTGTGTACATTGACGACTGTGTGTGTAGAATAAAGAGGGAGCAACACAGGAGAAGATTGACTTCATGCTGAATCTGCCGTGTACCTCCTACTTGGTTGGGGTGCCTTGTGATGGGTGTGTAGAATGAAGAGGGAGTGACACAGGAGAAGATTGACTTCATGCTGAATCTGCCGTGTACCTCCTACTTGGTTGGGGTGCCTTGTGATGGATGTGTTTCTTGTCTTCTAGCAGTTGTTAGATGTCTACAGTGGACACTTGAAAGTCCTAAAGAACTAGTTTGTACTGTCCACTATGTCTTCATAATGGTAACCTGGCCATAATGAAGATATTGTACAGTCTAGTCAATGTCTACTACGGACAAGTTTTACTGTGTATTGATAGAATTGTGCTAGACTCACAGCTAGCTGCTCATTAAAATACTTTTCAGTCATGTTATTTGGATTTCATTTGGCAAAAATCCCACAATAAAAAACCTTACTCTAAACAAACAAAACTAAGGAATGTCATGTAGTGTAGCATGTCCATAAAGTTTGAGAAAATATGTAAGAGTTATGGATGATTATTTGTAAGATACGGTAGATATCCAGTGGACATTTGCCAAAATAGCTGCAGCCACAGAGAAGGCTCTTTGGCTTCACCCACACTACGGAACAACATACCTCCATCCATTCGCCAGGTTCCATCGACAGACGTTTTCAAAAGACAGTTAAATATGTACTTGTTTCGCCAGGCATTTTAGAAGTTTTAATTATTTATTATATTTTGTATAAAACACTTTTATTGTATTGTTCATAGTTTCGTATGTGCTTATTCTAGAGATACGTTGTAATTAACATATCTTGGATCTCTAGTTTTAATTAATATAGTTTTTTATATAGAAATGTACTAGTTTTTTTGTATGTATGAATTGCTTTAATGAATTTGTAAAGCGTCTTTGAGCCGTTTAACCTGAAAAGAGTGCTATATAAATGTACATATTAAATATGGTGCTCTTACATTGTTGACAGCGACGCCTTCACCAAGTTACTAGACAGTGGCGACCTGGAGCACAAGTCATCCATGCAGGTGACAGTCGCCGAGCCGGTTCTTGCTCCAATCCTCACAAAGATCTGCTTCCTCACCCACTTCTGCGGTAGGTCAACTCAAGGTCATCCACAGCGAATTGTTGTTCTTGCTGAACCATCCTCACAACTCAGAGGGTATATCGTCTTGCTAAAATGCTGAAGTTAATCGAAGCCAATAACCTTGTTACCTTCAAGATTATATTTTGTTTGGGTTTTGGCCAAGCAGTATTACATGTAATGGTTAGGAAGTAGTAGTTACTTGAACACACATTACCACTCGGGTGAATAGTCAAACGGATAATTATATTGAGATTCCCTTGAGTCTTTGATATGGGGTGCAGGCATCTGCACTGTTTTCACTGATGGTACAGTCGCGGCCACCGGAGTAAGCTACTAGAAAAAAGTACAACCGATTTCACTAAATATATTGTTGACAGTTACTTTCAAACAAGAAATTTTAAAAATTGGATGATAAATCCGTGTAGATATCATTGGTCCCGGTTTGAACGTTGTGTGCGTTCACTTGCAGTGGTGGAGCAGATCGGTAACACGGCATCTCTGTACAGCCGTTGCATCCAGAGCCATCATCTGTGTTTAATAGTCAAGCTGCAGGTAAGGGAGTTTATTCTGCCCATCTCTCTCCATTGTATTTAGTTGCATTGGCCACTCAGTGCCAATATCTCAATGTTGTATTTGCTCCTGATAATTATAATTTTACATGAAAGTATTTTTCATAGTTCATTGTCTGTGGTATAGATGTGGTATTCAAAATTGTATTAGTAGTAAGATTTAATGGGGCAGTAAACATGTCAAGTGCTCTAATATAATACATTTTTGCATTATTTCAATAGATGTTTACATCAGTTACATATTAATTGTGCTGATATCCACTCCTGTAGTTGTGTCTTGTGCACTTATATTTCCAAGATATGACAAAACTACATTTGATGCTGTTGGTTTAATATCTGACATTGGTTTGTGCAATTTCATAGAAACTAACTGAATTGCGGTGACATGTCTTTACAATGTAGATTGGCACTTTCAAACTGTTTTGTTTCAGCCAAACACCGTGAACTTTGAAGGCAAGAGCAGCGACGAATCAATATTGTTGAACGTCCTAGATGAGATCCGAGGCATCCTCACTACGTAGTGACTATGACTGTGATCACTGCCGTGCTGCTAAATGTCGCCACTGTCATCAATCAGATGCTATATGTGGAGGTGTATTAAGTTCCACAGGACAAAGACACAACTGCCTACATCAGCATGTGGTTAATAGCACACGGTAAATTACTCTCCATCTGCCTGTAGTTCAAGACAACCACCAGGCGGCCAAAGTTGAGCTTTGGCGCTGTTAGGAAACCAAGGGTAGAGTGTTTGCAAGCTCTCTGATCTCGACTCCCTTCCCAATTGTGTCACATGATCGGTTCGATTGTCCAACAATCAAACTATAATCTTGTGGCACGATCACGATTGGGGAGTCGAGATGGGGCACTTGCAATTACTATTAAATTTGTGTGACAGACCTTCCAAATCTTCCAATATAGTAGAAATCTGGTTTTTGGTCAATTTGCAAAGAATATGCACCTGCTTTTGTTGTATTTGATTTTACATTTTTTTATTTTAAGTTTTAACATTTTCATTAATATTTTTGTGAGCAGGACATGTAGAAATACCAGATTTCTTATGTAAATGGCGCTAACAACAAGAAACTGTCAAATGTTCGAACAAAACTCCCACTTTCAGATGCCCGATATGGGAGAGATCTCCCACTATTTTATAGTCAACTTGGAAGGTCTGGGCTGGTGTCATTGTCCCAGTAAGGAAATACCTGGCATTTCCATGCATCAGTATAACTGCTGTGCCACTTAACGATTAATTTGTAAATCAGACTACCGGTAGTACATTTTGAGAATGCATGTTGTAGCTTTCGATGAAGGTGGTGTGCCTCTGTTTACATACAATTATGTGTTATTTATCTATTGAATGTTTGCTAACTCGTGATATGTCAGATTTATTAAATGTAGTATCCCACAATTTGACAATACGCTCTGGATCGTTGTGGGTGCTTTGACAGCCACAACTGTGCAATGGTGAAATGATGTACAAAGAGAATTAGACTAGTTATTAAATTTATTCTGGTGTTGAATCAGTTGGTAGCAGTTCTTAAATGTTGGTCAGCCAAGATGGTAATAAATTGTTCCAAAGCATTTTCTCGGTTACATCATAATGTTATTTTTACCAAGGTAAATGTAGACTCCGTTTCAAAGATGAAAATTTCTGCAGCCAAGAGATTTTCAATTTTTTCTGGCAACATCTAAACACTGTTGGCTGTGTAGGCAGAATTAGGTTAACTGGTTTGTTAGCAATATGCTTTCACAATTTATCTTTCCAAACAGAAGGTACCTTTCCAAACAGAAGGTACTAATGTATACATTTAGATGATTATCACAATGCTGGATGGTAATTAGAGCAATTAAAACAATGATTTAGTAGCAACATTGTTTACCCTGTAATGTTTGTCGGTTTAATAAAGTATTTAACTCTTAAGATAAAATGAATTGTATATTACCAGGATAGCATCCCACAGAATGTACATTATGAAGTATGCGTGTGTACGAACAAATGTACATTACATAAGGTGGGGGGTTTAGTTTGGGTTAGGTACCAGGTAATGTTTAGCTTTGGTGCACGTCCAAGTGCAGGTTTCAAACAATTAATAGCAGGTGTTGTTAAATTCTTGTTGGTGTATTTGTTAGTCTCAAAGAGATACCGTTCTTAAATAGTCCCTAATCCTGCATTGTGTATATGGAGGTGGCACAATGGTGCTTGTGATATTGTAGCAAATACAGGATTGCAAGAAAACGTTGTATACCAAGCACTGTGAGTTGTGAATGGAGGTTGCTACTGATAGCATGACTAGCACCATACAATCACCATTTGAATTTCAAGGTACACCTGCATATGCAGGGCACTGTAAAAACAGCTATCCTGATGTCTTCAGGAAATACTCGGTGTTAGTAGAATAACTAAACTGGCTGTTTAATGAACCAGCTGTGGTTCCACCAAGAAACGTTTACTGTTATTTCCTGTGCCAAATGTATCTTGAAATTAAGATGTGAACATTCAATCCTTTGAATAGCCTCAGGCTAATTTTGAGGACTTGTATAGGGGGCATGATAGCCAAGCTCTTGTCTCTTGAAATGAAGACATTTGCCATCTTAGTAATGTGATGGCCATATGAATTCAGTTGGGGTAGACCAGGACGTAAAATGTAGTCTACATAGAGAACCATATGTATGTATAGACATACATATGTAACATGTATGTACATTGTATTGTACGACACTGTTTAGGACTACCATGATGTTAACGAGCTGTAGCGTTGGTGGAGAACTGATGTTTGTTCACCAGTAGAGGGCGTGTCTGTCTCTATGTACACTGTTCGAGGTGTCCTGCCATATGATGCAAATTGTGCGACATTCCCATGAACACAATAAAGTTTCTGAGAAATATATTGTGGTTTACATTTTGTTTTGCTTTTAAAGCGTAATGATCATTACAATGATTTGGTAGGACTTCACTATTAAGGTCGCCCACAGGATTGGGCTGAAGTGACCTGAATTCCAGGGTGACCATATTATTTACTATAGTTTACTGTTACACAAATAATTTGGGACTGTCCTAGGGTGACCTTAATTGTGAGGTGGCTGTGTACCGAGGTGACCATAAAGCGAGGTTCTGCCGTATTTATAAATGCACTCTGCAGGTGCACTACTTGCAACATGTCAGACAATACACACTGGAAAACAGAAATGAAATCACATTTTCAGCTAATTGCAACTTGCACATTTACATCTGATCCAAGTGAACAACCTTGCAAACTATTTTCATTAGAAAAACATCTGGTCTGAAAATATTTTGTGTGAAAATGTCGGCAGTACTGCACTAAGGTCACTCCTTGACAGCTTTTGGTTTTTGAAGTCCTGCAAACATCTATCAGTCGTCTTGTAATATGACCAGTAGCGCCACCTAGCGGTTTTTTTCTCTCCCTCAAACTAAATGTTCGAGCACTGCCCAAATTCGTGCGTATTGGTTTGGCCGTTAGCGTCACCTGGCGGATTTTTGGTGAACTAAACTAACCCTAGCTGATAGGTCATGAACTACAAGTGGTACCACCTTGCGAACAAGTTGTAAACTAAATGTAGAAGTACTGCCCAAATTCGTGTCTCTTGCACGCTTGCGTGCAATAGAGCCCCCTGATGGATACTTCATGAACCACAAACACCATCCCCTAGTGGACAAGTGACCGAACCCCATGTTAAAGCATAGGGAATTTTACCCATGTTAAAGCATAGGGATTTTACCCCCGTTAAAACATAGGGATTTTCCCCATGTTAAAGCATAGGGAATTTTCCCCATGTTAAAGCATAGGGATTTTCCCCATGTTAAAGCATAGGGAATTTTCCCCATGTTAAAGTATAGGGATTTTCCCCATGTTAAAGCATAGGGAATGAGTTTGAGTAGAGCAAGAGCAAAAGTACCCGGATGTAGGTATCATCCCCTAGTGGACTAGGGAGCGAACCTCGTGTTAAAGCATAGGATATTTTCACCATGTTAAAGCATAGGGAATTTTCATCATATTAAAGCACAGGCCATTTTCACCATGTAAAGGATAGGGATTTTTTCACCATAGCGCGTATGTAATGTAATCCCTTTATTTGTCATCATGATGCAGTGACATCGTTAAAACTCTGCAGTCTGTGTTTTTTTTTATTTTCTACTCTTCAATCTGTGATCTTTCGGCACGCCCACGTGAACTTTATGTTCTGTTTAACATTTTGGAAGATGAACAACATGACTAGTGATAACGTCCGACAAGGGATTTTGCTACCGAAGGCGCAGCCTTCTCCGGCTATGGGACCACTCGACCTCTCGACCCAGACAATCAACCCGGACCAACAGCCAACGACCAGTTCGACGACCAGTTTAACGACCAGTCCGGTCGTTTGGTCTCAGTGTTATCAACTTTCTTTGGACAGGAGGGTGTTGGTCGACAACAGCTTCAGTTCCCGTAGTGTAGACGTGTACAAGTCATTTAGCGGCTTATCCGTGTTGTTAAAAATTGGAATTAAATCCTTGATAAATTCCGGAATATAAATGTCCCGAAGCTTCCTGACAGTGACCAGCTGGCGAAATCTGTCTGGCTTCGTTAAATTAATTATAAAACACACAGCCAGATGGTCGCCGGAAGGGTTACCCTTTGTGTCCCCAAGACATGGCTCAGAAACTGTTGGCATCCCAATCAACAAGGTACTAATGTCCCGGGTGATGACAACGTCCATCTTGTGTGTGGGTCCCACCACGTGTTGTACCAATCCGTGAACTTCCAACGTGCCATTGAAGCGCACCGCATCTGCATCTTTAATGTTGTCGGGGTGGAAATTAAGGTCACCTGTTATGATTACATCGTTGGTTATAACAGCAAGGCGGTCCAAGTACAAACTCCACTCGTCAAAAACACACTGTTCTTAAAACCGTTTCGCTCAGAGGGAGGCGGACGGTAAACGCTGCATAATCTCACATTCACATCATTGGAAGTGACCGTACAGTCCATATGTTCGAAATGTGTAAACATGCCATTGCGTGTAGAATCCACAGTCTTAATGGTCAATCCGCATTTGTAGAGTACGGCCTCACCTCCACCGCGCTTCTCACTGGGTCGAAAGATGTGTTGTATTGTGTAACCAGATGGCACGAGTTCGTTTATAACCTGATTATCAGTGTCGGTTCCTAGCCATGTCGCAGGTAAGGCTAACTTACTTGAGATCAAAACAATATCCGGTTAAAATGACTGACAGTAAGCTGTGGAAGGAATTTGCAAGCCGACCAACTAACCACAAATCACTGTCGGGGAGGAGGTGGTGTGATTTACCAGGGTGTTTCAACAGCGAAAGGAGTTTATTCTCCTGCCAAACATGGTTACTTTAAATAAATTAAAACGATACAAGCTTTTTAATACCTTCGTATTTAAAGTCCGATATATATGAATAATGTAACAGTCTCTAAGCCTAAAGCTTTGCAGCCGCTTCGTGAACTTGCATGGTCCTGTTGCCGTATCGCACGCATTGTAGAACTTGTATAGTCCACATATCGAAGTCATCGTGGCCGTTTACTGCAATTACAATAAAGCGATGTAATAATAATAATAAGAAGAAGAAAACAAAGACGAAGAAAACTTATGTAGTTACAAGATGATCTGCTCGTTTTTCTGTACCACTTTTGAAGTCTTTGCATTTTGGATTCTTGTACGATATCGTATAATATTTAAGATCTGTACCATTACATACCCGGCACTGTCCAGTAAGCAACCATCTTATTTGCATTCACTACTTACTCCTGTAAGAAAACCTATAGAGCTTCGATGATCTAGTTCGTGCCTACTTTTTGTTCCTAGAGTCAACACTAACATTGAAACTAGGGCTTTTTCTGTTGCTGCACCAACTCTTTGGAATAGGTTCCATCTTAGTGTTAGATCAGTTGAAAATATTACAAAATTCTGTCGTCATGCATTTAAAAACTTATCTTTAGAACCATAGCTCCCTAGCGCCTTGACCCCATATTTTGACAACTCGAATAATGCTTATGGATTTTCAGATTGACCAATTATTTTGTTTTTATGCGCCTCTGAGCTTGGTTGAATGGGGGAGGGTACAATTGGAGGTTCCCATAGATTACCCTCTATGGACCCGTCCCAGACTGGGTCACGTGCCCCACGGACCCGAGCTCCCCGAACGCCGATGAAAAAACCAAGGACCAGAGCTCCCGGGGGCTCACTGAACTCATGGCCAACTCGGGCCAGTATTGGCCCAATGTATGTTACTATATTGGGCCAATGTTGGCAGCAAACATTGGGTTAAGATGGGGCCAATTTTGGTCTAACAATGGCAGTTCCGATGCTTGGCCTACCACTGGCCTATCAACATTTGGTTGGCATTACAAGCTATAAGCTGTCATTCTCTGCCAACCAGGCCCAAGACAGAAAATGTTATGGTATATGGGGTGTGAATGTCGTGAACCTCCAACACCGGCCTGCGATATCACTGTGGGTTATCCAGCGTCTTTCTTCATTACAGTGCGGGGAAACTTAATTGCACCCAGAGCTCGGATTCGCCACTACCATCCAGCATTGATATAATCACCGACCTAAAAGGATACCCGGTGGAGCATTAACGCTGACTTTCCAAAGTCTCGTTTACGACGCGACCCAGCTGCCCGATGAAAATTCTGACTGCTGATTCCGGACAACCTGCTCGGAAGGTAGGACCGTGTCTTTGTAATTGTGTTGGCGTCCGTACTTCTGTTTATATTCAGTTGATCACTGAACATTGATACGATTCTGACCATGTTTTAGTTGTTACAATATTTTCCTATTCGTTGTCAATACAAATAACAATTAGTTGTGTTTTTCGCCCTACGTATCGTTAGTTCCCTCTGTCAAGTTTTTTCTATTAGTATGGCACTAGCTAGACCTATACGTCTGCGTAAATACGGTTAGAAAGGCATCCATTATTAAATATAGTCTACACTATTTATAACATTTTAAAACATCAGTCCATTCTTTTGGTGTCTACTAAATCATAAATACACACTTTGATATTTTATTAAGTAACTGTCCTTTCATCTTTAACAGTTTACAGGAAACACAATATTTTATGGTATCGTTGCATAACGCATCCTTGTACGCGCGCTCGCAAATTTATTTAATATTTGTGTCACCAAAGTAATCATTTATTCTCATAAAGGTGTAAGAAGAAATATGTGCGCCAGGGGTAAAATGTAAAGCGCATACATAGGTTATTAGGACTGGATACTGCGCTTCATAAAACAAACCTTCTAATACACAAAAAGCTTGTATGAAAGCAACGTTCAGGGGATTTTCTTTTGGTATACGACACACATGCCCAAGTTACCGGAGTCTTCTATGTCTGATGACATCTGAGATTTTTAGTATATTCGGCAGTAATTTTAATTAGTATTTATTGAATGTTGATTGAAACACATTATAGAATCAAAACAAATTATTAGTCAAAATCAAATCATGCGTGCAATTCACGAAAGTGGTAATTGTATGTAATAGCATAATAAACCGGAAAAAAAAACAAGTTTGGAAAGTAGTTAATTATGAAGTTGTAAACTTACAAATAATAATGTTCGTGGGGATATAATCCGTTGACTTTTGGGCCGGTTAATTGGCATGTGCGACCCCACAAAGAATCTGCAACACTACAAGTGTAATATATTATGTAACCCTGGCGGAATTGTTTCGTGCAAGCGGTTGCATAGGCTATTGTTATGACAGTCGCCAGACGCGGGTAGTGTAGCTGGAGCCACACCCACTCGCAGATTGCTAGGGACCATGGACGTGTCCACAAAGATATACGTACAGTTCTCTCGGATCCGTATTACGAGTATCAATATACCCGGTCTGGTGAGTTATATTTTTCTTCATATTTACACGTAATATATAATAGTGATATTATTAGAATAATGCATAATTTAAATTGTACATTGTTGCCCCATTAACCGTCACTTCGGGCATGCCAGCTATGGTATAACGAGTGTAGCAGTGTTGTGTCGTATGTTCAATTGTGTTTACAGACGACTTACATATCTAGCAAGCACCTTAACTAATTATTGTGATATATAGGTATGTCGTGTGCATATGTTAGACCTTAGATAATGTGATAGTTACTAGTTAAAAGAAGTACTTAGCTAAAACATGTTTCTCCGACTCTTTGTATGTACAAGTTCAGACAAGTGTCTATAGGGTGACTGATTATTACATGATGTTTAATTAGCACCTCTAATATTAGAACAGCCGACGCAACTTAGCAATGTAGCGTTGGTTGCTTG
>OZ023213.1:27021968-27041968 GCA_963995525.1 Escarpia spicata
CAAAACTGTGAATTGCATAGAAGAAACATTATAGCTGATTGTTAATTTATTAGTCATATAATTACCTGTAAATATGTTCAAATTGTGCAATATATGTGTAATATGTGGTTTATTATATTTTATATTATTTTACATTATTTGGTTTGCACTACTGATTATATAATTATTGAAAACACTTAATATAGTAAGATCACTGAATGTTTTATGTATGTGTGTTATGTTTTAAATCAAGCAAATATGATTTATATAATAGAAATCTAGATGTTCTTAAGAATACAATGTGTTCTTTTGAAATGTACTTTAGAAAGAACACTTTTTAGAACACAAGGGGTCATACGGAAATAAAACTCATTGTCATTGTCATTTTCCATCTCCTTTCTGATCTCCTTCCTTTCTCGTTCCCTCCAGTCCCCTCCCCTCCTCTCCGTTTCCGTCTCTCTCTCTCCACTCTACCCCTCCATCCTCCTCTTCCCCGCCTTTTCCTTTCTTTCACCACTCTACCCCTCCATCCTTCTCTTCTCCGTCGCTTTCCATGTGTCTTCAGTCTGTCTTTCTCATTTTAAATCCTTCATTCCCTCCTCTATTTCTCGACGTACCTATCGCCAGCTTCACCCTCTCATTCTCTCTCTCTCTCTCTCTCTCTCTCTCTCTCTCTCTCTCTCTCTGTCTCTCTGTCTCTGTCTCTGTCTCTCTGTCTCTGTCTCTGTCTCTGTCTCTGTCTCTCTCTCTCTCTCTCTCTCTCTCTCTCTCTCTCGTTCTCTCTCTCTCTCACATTCACTCGTAATTGGGTACGGTCATGGATTGTTGCACATTTAATACGAATGACGAGACTATTCATATAGGCATGCCAACTGTGCTTCATCCACAAGCAATGTCATGGTGCATTACCTCAGAGACAAAGCATTGATTCACCTACCGGTGAACATTATAGGCATTACGTGCGAGCCCAACAATGGTTCTTTCCTAATCACATGCCAAGAGGATTTAATTATTTGACTTTAGTTTGAATTTAGTATGACTACCTCTGTCGAGTTTCACCTGACAGTTGTTGTAAACGTGTATCTGGTAAGCGTAAAACGACCAATAGGAAAACAGTGGTTGAAATATAGATCACACGACGGGTTTCAGTACAACACCGACTTGACTGGTGGATGGTTGACTTGCGTGGTTCCAGCGCACATTATATGTATGTAACAAACAATATTCGTTTGACGCTCGATATGGTGCTTCGTTTAACAGGTGATTTCAACAGTGGAACACACTATAGGATATGAAAACAAATGCCGGAAAAGACAGCGTGAAGGGATAGCCATTGCAAGATGGCTTCAAGCGGGAAGGAAGGTAGGGATTTCATTTGCTTAGAACGTCAAGAAGTTATAGTCTGTTCAACATATTGCCTTTGGGTACAACAAGAAAATTGGTTATTGTTGACAGTCTATTCACGGCGGCAAGCACGAGCGCGCAAGAAATGAACATGGTTATTGTGTTTAAGCTTAACCTTTGTATCGTACCATAATGTAGACACATATGTTGACATACACGTACATACGCACTGGCGTAATGTGTTCATAGAACATCTTGCCAATCGCAATGCAAATACACACACGCTTGTGCTTGGCTGGTTATAGTTATATTATTTGGCAGTGATCAAAGAACTAGAAACAAATGTATCGTTATTTAAGGCAAACAAAATTAATGCACGAGGTAAACATTGTTTAATGCTATGCACCACGGAGGAGTAAACACAAGTTCGAACACCATCTCTCTTCGTTATTAATTCACCATTAATACCGCACTGTGTATTATACTTGAACAACAGTTGTTGGTATAATACATAGACAATAAATATGATTTGATTTCTGGAATTTTCCCCACTGTACTGTGTGCGGCCATATTGGATTCACCCCCTATCGTCGTCAACGAATACTATCGATGAAATTGCATACATCAGAATACTTATAATAAATTAGTAATATTATTTATGCCGCATATACACACGTTTACTGCATCATATCATATAACATAACATATGGCCGAAGTTTTAATACCATTCTAACGAATAAATAACTTTAACAAGTGTAGATATGCAAGTTTAATTAATGTTGAAGTTCACACACCACAATTCCGGCTGCCTGTGTTTGGCTGGTTATATAAGGCAGGTAAAATGTCTATGTTAATTGCAGCTTGACGCGCTCAATATATAGGGTTATATCACGTGGCATGGATGACCACACCGGTTATGGGAACGCCGGGATGGCTTAGGGACCGATATATACCCTCCCTTGCAGAGTGCTACCACAGGGAGTGGGTCAACTGTGAGAGATCCGGATTGTGACACTACTCTCCAGAGTAGGGTTGTAAGGAGCTCCCGATGAGATGTCCCGAGCCGATCATTGGTACAGTTAGCTCTGTATCATAGGCAGTAACGGCTCCAGTGTCTCCCACTTCCGGATTCTCTCTTTTTGTTTTTCAAAAATTAACTTCAATGTTGCTGGGCCATTTTCAAGACCTGAAAAGTAAAGTGCATAACATCTTACAGGTTCTTACACGTCCTCTTCTGGCTTGACTAGGGATTACAGTATCTGCCTCTGATGTGCCAACTCTCGCTTTTGATATATGTTCGGACTATTTCCATGCGTCTGAGTGTGGAACAATCTAAGATAGGAGTGGGGCAGTGTATTTAGCTTCGATGGGGTGGTTTTGGTATATATATATTTTTGTGTCAAACGACTGGTTCGGTGAAAGGTCAACCACAGACTGTGGGAGACTGTTTCATACGTCTCTGCGTCGGTATATAAATGAGTTATTTCTAATATTGAATCGGCATCTTTCTTTAAATATTTTTAGGTGGTGCCCTTTCGTATGTGCTTCGTTGGCTCCCAAAGTAACAACATTGGACAAGACTGCTGGATCATATTTCCCTGTTAGTATCTTATACATTTCAATCATATCTCCCGTGTGGCGACTGTATAATAGAGTTGGTAATTTCAGTCTCTGTAAACGTTCTATCTATTCAAGGTCTTTGAAACCAGGAATTAATTTGGTTGCTGTGCGCCGACCATTTTCAAGAGCTGTAATATATTTAATTAAGAATGGACTTAAAAGTTGTAGAAAAACACTTTTCATCGATGTGATCGAAAGTATGTCGGATTATCCCCATTATCGAATTGGCTTTTTTTTCTTCTTTCTGACATATATGCTTCAAAATCAAGCGATGGATCGAAAGTGACTCGAATAACTTTCACATTGTCCGTACTTGTAAGTGTTGTCTGGTTGTTTCCCAATGAATAGGCTTTATTCCTTGTGAATAATGATCCAATTCTCATATGGATACATTTATGTGGATAAAATGTGATATTTACTCTTACTCGCAAGTGCCTGTACAGAAGAAATAATTGTATGGTTTACAAATGCTGATGTACTGAAAAGAAGAACTAACTGGACTAAAACGTAAAATTAAAAAACCACTCAACTCCACCACATGTTATAGCAATATCAGAAGTAAATCCTACACGTTTTAATAGACAACTTACCACGCAGGAATAACACTTGGAATTGTATTATAAGGAAACTGTGAACATTAGTGAAGGCAAAGGCAGAGGGGTGTTCTTGTTTATTCACCATTTTTTTGCATTTCAAGTACACCAGTTTGATGTTGAGTTGAATGAAGCACTGTTTTGCATTTTGGTACTGAAACGGAAGGATACCCTTTTGTTAGGCTCTTTTTATAGAAGCCTTAACAGTACCATTGAGAACAATGACAACCTTAAGAAATTAGTGGATACAATAACTGAGAAATGTTTTTCACATGTTCTGCTATTCTTGGAGATTTCAACTACCCGTAGATTGATTAGTAAATAATTTAAACTACAGCAGCAAGTACTGAAGATAAATAATTTAAATTAATAAAATAAATCGAGACTGTTACTTGGTGCAACGTTTTATAGAGCCCACTAGAGGTAACGGTACAACTAAACCATCGCTCCTTGACCTTATAATCACTAGTGAATACACAGAGATCTCAAGAGTCGAGACTCCATCAGCATTAGGAAGAAGCGACCAATCATTCAAAGCCAAGCTAAAATCATTACGAAAAACAGATATTCCTTGTGAATAATGATCCAATTCTCATATGGATACATTTATGTGGAGAAAATGTGATATTTACTCTTACTCTCAAGTGCCTGTACAGAAGAAATAATTGTATGGTTTACAAATGCTGATGTACTGAAAAGAAGAACTAACTGGACTAAAACGTAAAATATAAAAACCACTCAACTCCACCACATGTTATAGCAATATCAGAAGTAAATCCTACACGTTTTAATAGACAACTTACCACGCAGGAATACAACTTGGAATTGTATTATATGGAAACTGTGAACATGAGTTAAGGCAAAGGCAGAGGGATGTTCTTGTTTATTCACTTTTTTTTGCATTTCAAGTACACCAGTTTGATGTTGAGTTGAATGAAGCACTGTTTTGCATTTTGGTACTGAAACGGAAGGATACCCTTTTGTTAGGCTCTTTTTATAGAAGCCTTAACAGTACCACTGAGAACAATGACAACCTTAAGAAATTACTGGATACAATAACTGAGAAATGTTTTTCACATGTTCTGCTATTCTTGGAGATTCCAACTACCCGTAGATTGATTAGTAACTAATATCAACTACAGCAGCAAGTACTGAAGATAAATAATTTAAATTAATAAAATAAATCGAGACTGTTACTTGGTGCAACGTTTTATACAGCCCACTAGAGGTAACGGTACAACTAAACCATCGCTCCTTGACCTTATAATCACTAGTGAATACATCGAGATCTAAAGAGTCGAGACTCCATCAGCTTTAGGAAGAAGCGACCAATCATTCAAACCCAAGCTAAAATCATTAGGAAAAACAGATTATGGAAGAATATCTTCTTACCAAAGATATCGAAACTTAAGAGAAATTTTGTCGATTGCGCTATTAGGTCAGGAGACTGACAAGAAAGCACAGAAACTGTATGAAAAGGATATAATTAATCAAATAAAACATAACCTAAGAAACCTGGCAGTATGCAAGGGCAAAAATTAAGACATAAACGGAAATACCCAACTTTCCAGAAAACAAAAACAAAGATGACATGACAAACTCGGCGGACTTGGAAAAACATAGGTGTTAGCCAATTACTTCTCCTCGGTAATTATGAGAGAACCAGAAGGAGATATCACGGAGGAACCTATGAGATTTTTATAACACAATGGAATCTTCCAAAATCAACCCATCGATAGTGGCATATAAAAACTATAAAAACTAGCATATCAAAACTAAAGACATTTAAACCATCAGGACTTGGTGGCCGCCATCCTTGTGTCTTAAACGAAGTAGTAAAGAGCACCGGCAGTATATTATCAAACATATATGACCTGCTCTGGTCCTATTTCTTCCTTATTTGTTGTCTCCAGACCTGCTCTGGTCTTATTTCTATACTTGATTGCAGAGGCATGTTTATTGTGCTTAACTCTCCTGTTGACATCAACAAGTGACTTGGCTCTCTTTCTCAGGAGGGCATTTTTCACACCCTAGAGAATAGATGACAGTGCATGGTCTTTCACAAGCCACCTGCACAATGTGACACCGTTCTGCCCCCTTAGCAGATAACATAAAGGGTGGCCTGATAAAATTGCCTTAAGTATTCCTCTCCTGGGGATATAGAAAGTTGACTGTTATACACAGTGTATAGGGACACATGTCACGCACACGCACACGCACACGCACACGCACACGCACACGCACACGCACACGCACACGCACACACACGGTGTTATTTCAGAACGTATGGTTGAGTAATAGTGAGATTATGACAGCTATCCTTTGGCCTTTTTTAAATGGCTCGAGTTCAGTGTGTTTGATACAGGAAATGTCGTCACAAAGAAGAAGACAGAGTTAACAGGCATTAATATAGCGCTCGCGGCCAGTCACGCAGGGTCACCCAGAATGGGATGATGAAGAACAAGGGTGAGTGCTAATGAAAACGAACTATCCTGAAGAATGTTCAGTAATCTAAGGGCGAGTGCTGTTTTGTTGACTTAACTGTCTACTAGTGCATCACTAGTGAGTATAATGTGCTTGGTGTGGAACTTGAAAACACGTTTTCAACATTTTAGTGACACTGTTAAAAAGATATTCAGCCGGGTTATCAATTAATAGTAACACGTGGACATGAAATTTACACTTGAAAGTGGATATATCTATAACATTATTATATTCGTAGCATAGCTGTATCTATTCGTTATTTACACATAAAATACAAGTTTTGTTAAAACTAATGAAATAACAACACATGTTAATGTTTGTGAATATTTAATAAATATAATGATACATGTAGTAAAGCAATTGATAGTGTTCTGCATATACACTCGTCACACTGCAAATACACTTTTGGTGACGTGTCTATCGTCACACAAAATTTCCTCCCAATGATTCGTGTGGATTCATCGTGTTGCCCAAGGGGATTACTTGGGATGTATCCAGTTGGGAACCTAACCCTTAAAAAGTGGGTTTATATATGTTTGTTCAGAAAGTTTCCTAACAAGTATATATTGTATTATTTTTCTGTCAAATTATACAAACATACAATATTATTTCTTTTGTGAAACATTAACATTCGTTTATGAAATTGCAGATACGTGTATGTATGTACCATACGACTTTTGCAACAATGTAAACAATATATTTGTGACTGAATGCTATTAGAGTATTGTGTTGTAAATGCAGACATACTATGTCATTTGTTTGTTTAAAAACTGTTGGACTGTTGTTTGTGATAACAATGTTTCAGTGTTGTGTGTGGCAGGTTCGATCCCTGCTAATGTTCATTCATACATTACTGGTTGTGCACACACACACTTACTCCATTCAGTAATTTCAGCCGTTTACAAGAACTCCATCTAAATTAAGTTAATTCCACTTAAACAACTATTGGAAATAGCACAGCAAATTATGGATTTTAAAAGAAATTAACCAGGTATATTGCAAGGTATATTATGTCCTGATGTCTGATGTTATGGTTTCTAGATTATCAGGGTTTCACTATCATATGAACACTTGTCATAACAAGTTAAAATTTGTGTAACAAATTTATTGACACATCTATAATCATGTACACACATGCTGAATAATATTAGGCATTGGCAATTGATATGACAACAATATTTTCAGACAAACATGTGTATTAAAACAGGCAATTCTCTTTTAATTCATCCCATGATCAGAGGTAATTAGTGACTAGTCTTTTTGTTTTCACTTCTCTAGATTTAAGTACAAATCGGCTTGCATTTTGCTTAATTAACATAATGCCAGTTCTTGATGTGTATACCATAAAGGTGTACTATATTCAACAATACGTGGCCAGTGACATCTGTGCTGTTATTGCCACCTTGAGATTTATTTTAAATACAAGTTTTAAGAGATAGTGTTACTGAATGTCAAATGTTTCAAACAATTTCAAGTTAGGGAATAACAAAATAATGCTCTTCTTGAGGAAACATTATTTCTTAATATAAAAATAAATAGTACACAAGTTACTATTGATAGCATACATACTTGAATTGAGTGAACTTTGCCTAGTACCACCAATATGGGCAAAAACCCAACATTACCCAGCTAAATGTAGATCTACACACCATAAACTGTGTTCATCTTGGAACTAATGAGCATCTAGTATTCACCAGGTCAGATATCCACAGCTAGACGAGCATGTTGATAAATCTTTAAATAATTTACTACGAAAACCTATCGTTTCTTTACCATGTGCTTTTGACATTTTCATTTGAACGTACTGGCATTTAAAATATAAGGCAACAATGCAGTATTTTGAACATATATATCGTTAAACCAGGCATGGTTCCTTCAGCTCTACAAAACTACAAAAGCAGGCATGGGACATGTGAAATGTTGTACATTCTAATAAAATACATCACAAGATTTCTTTCCCTACAATTCTGTTTCTGTGTGAAAAAATATTCAATAAGTATTTGGCATATTTGCACTCAATAAATACTTTGCATCAGACCATCAGTTCTGTTGGCATGATCTAGTGATAAGATTGCACATAATTACCTTATCTCGCCATCATATTAACATTTTTTTATGAATTTACCCTTCACCATTCAAGGACAACATTTCACTGCTAGAAAATGTGTACACATTAAGCAAAATTACAAAGAATTCACATCTACAGGCTAATGGTACAATTCAATCTGACATTAGTTAACCTCCTGTTTTGCATAGATCTGATCTACACATTTTGTATCATTGTAGCTACACACAAGTTTATAGTGTCTAGATTATGTTCGCAACATTGAAAATACATTGAATGTTTCTCTTGGGTTGACTTGGCTCCGATGCCTAAGTCAATATCTACTCTTCAGCATGTCCTATTACAGCATCAGGCCCAGCAGAACCAACCAACCAATCCTCTAACATCTCCCTTCCAGCGGTGCATAGGCATCCACCTTCATGACATTTTGTTTGCCACTTGTCACGACTTCCAATACTTAATAATTTCATCAGTCATATAATAGCTCTTTTTATCATACATTTTTCAGCATGATGACAACAAAACTGTGCTTTTGTTTGAAATATCAACCAGTTCTTATTCTGTTAATACGTTTCAAATCAACTATCAACCAGCCGAGATATATCATTTTAATCGGTTACATTTATGTTAATAAAACTAATAAAGCTGACAAAGCCCCAAAACATAAAGAAACAAGAACACTGTAGCAACTGGATGGCCGTAGCAATGAGGTAGTGTCAGGGCGCCACGACATACCCCGACAGCGTCATTGGTGAGGTCCAGGGGTCACTTACCCTGGATATACAGGTTGCTGACACAACCCTCTAGCATCTTCTCGTACTGACCAAATGTCATGCCATCCAGGATAGGCACGCCACCTGAAGCATAACCAAATCAAATCAAATCAAATCAAATTTATTGTAACTCATTACAATACAAATCAAGTTAAGACAAATCCTATATAATAACATAATGAGCAGAACAAGGGAAGAACATTATACTATGTTATATTCCCTACATAACAACCAATGTCAACCCTCTGGTAATACTGGCCGAACACGCTTAAATATTAATCTATCCTGCACGTGATATGTTGCCTAGCAAAACCTCCCGTCAAATCATCAGAAAACAGAGGTGTGTGTGTGATAATTTAGATATATTTGCTGCGGTCTCTGATGATGATGTGCACATGTTGGTTATGAAATCTAAGACAACCAGCTATGTTCTGAACCCCATGCCAACCAAATTGGTCAAATAGTATATTGAGGAATTTGTGCCATTCCTTACACACATCATCAATTGCTCCATTGCTGCTGGGGAATTCCCACACGAATGGAAGACTGCACTTGTAGAGCCACTGCTTAAAAAAGCAGAACTGGATCCTATTCCAAAAAAATATCGCCCTGACAGACAGTCAGACATGGGGTCAAGTACATTGAAAGGTATTTAAATGCAAATGCAATTTGTTAATGTCAAATGCAAATACTTTTCAAAAGTATTTCAATACTGTTCAAATACTTGACGTCCCCGTGCTCGTGCATAATACATAATGACAAAAATGAGCTATACTTGACCTTTGTTTATCCAGAATTAAGGGAGTTCATTGAGTCCATAGACCCATGTTATAATTGGTCACACATTTTTTTATTTTCTCCTGTGACAGGTTAATCCTGTTTTCCATTTCCTGTGCCCATTGATGCGTCTTCCAATAAAATTAGAATAAGCCACCCACTGTTAATTAAATGCCTGCTAACCTGATCCTGTCACAGGCCAACTGATACACTGATCATCCATCTGATAATGACCCGAGTAGTTAATGATCATCAAAGCATGCAAATGCTGCAGTTGGTCAGCTAATAAAAGAGCTATAGGAAGGCCAGTTTTCTCTCAGTGAATGTCATGCCTCGGTGATCACATAAGTAACACGATTGACCTGTATCAACAGCCCAGACCAAGCAACAATTTAATTAAGTACAGCTGTGATAACAGTTTTCATTGACATAATTAAATGCTATAAGTTCAAATACTTTTAAAATGTATTTAAATGCAAATAGTTTTGGCTCCAAATTTTCAAATGCAAACACTGGATCAGTTGCATTTAAATGCGTTTAAATGCAAATGCATTTGCATTTGACCCCATGTCTGCGCCCTATATCGAATCTCCAGTATATCTCTAAATTAACAGAACGGTCTGTTGTAGACCAACTTTGCTTTCATTCAGAATGTGGATTTCCTTGCCACCTTGTCAGTCGGCGTAAAGAGCTGGACATTCTACTGAAACTGCACTTGTAAAGGTCCAGTCTGACATTCTTTTAAACATGGACCAACAGAAACGCCACAGCAGTTGGGGAGGATTTGACACTTCCAATACGAACGACTTGATGCCGACCGGACAAGTAAGATCTGAACCACTCAAGTGCAGCGCCAGTGACACGGAATCTGTGAGTGATTCTGCTCAATTGAATTCCGTGGACAATTGTGTCAAAAGCGGCGATCAAGTCAAGCATAACCAACACAACAACACAGCCACGGTCTACTGCAGACATAATATCATTGTGAACTTTAAGCAGAGCCGTTTCAGTTGAGTGATCTTGTCGCTATGCCGATTGAAACTGGTCGTGCAAGTTGTTCTCTTGCATGTGGACATTCAGCTGTTTTGCTACAATGCGCTCGATTACTTTAGAGAGAAATGTCAGATTCGATACAGGTCGATAATTCTGCATTGATTCTGGATTTAGTCCAGCCTTCTTGATGGCGAGATGCAGCCAGTCTTGTATTTATCCGGAACAACGGACGCGTGCGAATAAACTAAGCTGACCTGCATTATGATTGTATTGATAAACCAGTTCTTCTACGTTCAGCAAGTCAAGATCATCCGAACGGAACAGTGGAATGTCTTGTCGAAAAGACACTACATTATTGTTGCATAACTTGCAATATTTGATTTTCATCAAAAGAGTGCGATGTTGAAGAATGGCTATGATGAAACTCACCGCAATGTGGTCAGAAAGGCCCATGTCCGTAAAGGTAACATTTCGAACAAGGTGTTCGTCCTTGCTGCGGCCTGGTCATGAGTACATCCAAAGTGTGTCCTTTCCAGTGGGTTGGCCCGCGAACATGTAACACCATCCCTGTGGCATTCACATAATTGGTCAATCGCCGTGCATCAACATTTGCAGCGTTGTCAATATGAAAGTTCAAATCTTCCATGATAATCAGAGGTCCAGGTTTTGTGGCATGCTGGTCGATGAAACGGTCCCATTCTTAAAAAAAACACAGTTGTTGACAAGCCATTTATCACAGATGGCGGCGGTCGATAAATAACAACGATTCTCAAGGATGACATTGGTGTTCAAAGGATCGAAATGCATCGGTATCCTGTTTGTGTAAGACGATTTCGGCGTGTGCTTGATGGAATATCCATATGGTACAATGTCTGTAATCACATTGGCGTCCCTCGAAGGCTTCAACCACGTTTCGCATATCGCCATCATATCGAGATGGTTTTCAAGTATATGATCCGCAATGGCGAGTGTTTTGTTCTGACACGATTGTGCGTTAACGTAGCATACTCTTACGCCTTGATCGCGCTATAACTGTTTACACAATGGTAAAGTTCTGAAATTTGGTACATTTGGCTTGGTTGTGCCAACGTCGGTACTCTTGCGTAGTGAATTATTGTCCTGATCTGTTTTGTGACTTTACGACCGCCAAGGTGTTTACGTTTCGTAGACGAACGCTTGAAGATGCACAGTTGGTGAAAGAGAAGATTCACACAGCAGGTCACCGGAGATCTGATATACCTGGTTGCATGGGCGGCAGTTGACAACAAATGTGTCCTAGAATAACGCACCACTGATGTTGACACACACGCATGCTGAAGTGCGTCTTGCGTCACTGAGTATCATCGGCGATTGCACAAAAGTTGTCCGTGGTCCGGTGTTATCCAAGAATAGACCACAGCGTTCTGCTTGACAAGTTTGCAACCGGTTCTCAAGGCAAGCGTAGACGAATGTCGATTAAAAACAATAACAGTCCGGCACCAGTAATCATTTTCAAGTAAAATGTAAACGTCCGAAGTAATATATGTACCTCTATACACGCACCTGAGAAATATGAAAAACGTTCCTTGAATTGAAATACGTCAAACTTGTAACAATAAGACAGCTGTCGTGGAAGCTACTGCCAAGCACAACACCTCAGCTCCATGTCATGCCATGAATATGTACAAAATAAAATCGACACACACCTCAGAAGGGCGGGATACTTGTAAATAAACAAGGGTTGAACTCTCGATAAGCCAAAAGGCTGCCATCTAGAGTTAATTATCTGCGTGGCAATCTTGTTAAATAAGCTGAAATTATGCTGACGCGGCGGTGAACAATTTCAATAGCAACCCCCCATCTTCTGATGTCACAGTTGAGCCAGGCAAGCAAGCGGAGAAACTGAAGAAAAGTTGAAGTGAAGATACAGCGACATGGCGTAGCGGCAAAAAAAATCAACAGACCTCCCCCGCCCGTCTTCCCATTTCATCAGTTGAGACGAGTTAGGAGACAGCGCAAGAGACAGCGAGAAGACGGTGAAATTACGGCTGCGCAATGACGAAACATTTTCAACAGCACCCCCCCCCCCCCCCCCCCTCCGCCCCATACTCCCCTTCACCCCCCAGTCATCCGATGTCACCAGTCGAGCAGAGACAGTGGAGAAGCTGAAGTTACGGCGGTGCAGAAGCAACACATTTTCTGCGACTACAGCATTTGGTTTGGCTCAGATCGAGAAACCCTCACCTGCACCTTAAGTTAAGCCTTAAGACTCCAAAAAAATGTCTGATTACACCCCCGTGAAGTTCACAGAAACTCTCTGAGGCTCACAAAACACTTCCAATTATACACCTACCAACCTCACCTCCTTCACTGTAACAGCAAGACGTCTCTGGATGTAGTTTTTTGTGTGCGACAAATAGTGGCGCCACATCACGGGGCTTGGTTAATCAAGGCTAGAGGAAAATGCTTTAGTTCCAACAGATGACATTACTGCTACTAGCAGTCCACGGACAGCCGTCTCAGATCTGCTGAACCGGAATTAAACGTACTTAAGAAAGTTCATGCCAGCATGACACAGACGCCTACAAACAATCATAGTTGTTGATGAGACGGTAGCTGTTTGAGTGTCAACACAGTGTGCTTGCGAGATCACTCAGAACAGCCTTAACTAGTCGTTTAGTTAGTTAATGGGTAGATGTCAACACCATCCCAATGAAAAACCATTGCACGTAATATTTTATCATACCTTTACAGACTTATGTTACGTATAAACATCGAATCAAACAGACATGCAAATAATATAGTAATTGTTATAGATGTGGGCTCTCCATCTTTGCGCATCATCTTTGTCAAACACGTCCGTAGATGAAAGCAAGGCTAACCTGGCTCACTGTCTCATCCATTACATGATGGAGCACGGTAAGCACCTGCCCGATGGATGCGAACTCGTCGTGGGTGGGGGATTTCAAGACAACAAATGCACAAAATCAACTGTTAGAGATGTTGGTTGTGCATTTAAATAAGGAAGCAGACACGCGCCTCATATTACATGCATGTGACAGTGGCAAGCACGTTCAAGAGGACAGTGGTCGTGTACATAGACACACGCGTCTTCATCGTGTTGCTTCTCTTTATAGCCTAATGTGACATGAATGAGGCAGTGACAAGCACGTTCAAGAGGACAGCGGTCGTGTACATATACACATGTTTCTTCCTCGTGCTGCTTCTCTTTATGGCCTCATATTACATGCATGAGAGAGTGACAAGCACGTTCAAGAGAGCAGTGGTCGTGTACATAGACACACGCGTCTTTCTCATGTTGCTTCTCTTTGTGGCCGGATCCAGTAAAACCAACTATTGGGTTGTACTTGGTAATGTTGTAAGAGATGGCACTACTTTGAATCTGCAGGTGGTGTAGTGTTCTATATATATATATATATATATATATATATATATATATATATATATATCAGTTTGGAGGTGAACGCGTATTGTGAACGCATTATGCTAAACCATTAATGTAAGTAAAAAACAATCTGGAGCTTCAGCGCCATTCCGTTCCGCTATCGGTTCACGACAGCGGAAGATGGGGGGGGGGGGGGGGGGTGGGGTAGTTCTTGAAAATTATTATTCTGCATCGCGCCGCGGTAATTTAACCTTCTCCGCTGCCTCGGCTCTCAGCTGATGACATCGAAGACGAGCGGCGGCGGTGGGAATATTTCTCGCGGGCCGCGGCGAGGTTCAAAATTTTTGAAGCTCATTAGAAACCTCCAGTTGCACCCCATTGACAATCGCCACGAAAAAAAACACCTTATGGATTCCAGAATACTTCATCATGTCACTGAAGAGTACAAAGCAAGACATACTACATGCTATGACAGCAGTAGCTTTGACACGCGCACAAGGAGAGACACCACCAGAGCTGGTGGATTCCCTCAGTGTTATGCACCGGTTGCAGTGAGTCGTCTTCTAACGATCGAATTGAAGGACTTGTAAGTAAAGTCAACGTCAGATGATGTCGTGTTCGCAACTACAAGGGGTCGAACAAAAGCGTCCGTACACCTATGTATGGGACTGGAATCAGGATTATGACAGGTAGCAGAACATTACTGGAAGTCATCAATCGCTTCGGCCATTCCACCGATTATAAATAGTGTAGTAGAAACGGTTGAAACTGACTTGGCCACAAATACATCAGACATACATTGTACCACGGCAGATGTTTTACACTAAGTCGCGTGTATGTGAGAATTAGCATGGGATAACTACCATGAGAGTAACGAGACATTGTCGACACTTTGTCCGGCGGTGGTACTCCTCGTGATACTGTCATCTTACGAACACATCGAAGACGAAACCTATTTTCAATCCAAAGATAATTATGATGGACAGACAAATGTTGATTCTCTCCCTGCGATTCTGCTTCCCAACATGTAAACATATAAAAGTTGATTTCCCTGTGAAAGATACCACTTTGGTGCCTTATTGGACGAAATCAAAGATCACAGTTTTTTTATTATATTATAAAGTTATTGATATATATATCAAATCAAAGATCACAATAAGTGTGCAACAATGTGCATGGCTCTTGGAGAAATAGGCACAAGTAATTTTAATATGGTAGGAGGAGCAGGAATGTTTTCCAGGTTATGCTACTTCCACAATCATCGTTCTACCAAAGCAAGTAAGCGTACTAGCCGTACTGACGTCACTGATAAAGGACGCGCCAAGCACTTCGTCACGAAGTGAGAAAGGTCCATGCTTCTCATGCGTGGAGCACTTTCGACGGCGGTGTAAAACAGTCCAAAACAAATCGGACATTGTTGTCAGGACGTCTCTTGGAAATTACTTGTACAGGTAACATGACCGCTAAGACTTTGCAAATGGAAAGCTGCAAGCAGCAGCTTACAGAATAAACAAACAACGTGGGGAAGTCGATGGTCTGCTGCGTACTGTCACACGTGATGGAGTTATAGAAAAGGCTGAATAAATTTCAATTATTCCTGGGCAAGACGTTTGCTGTGAATGATGAACAGACGAAAGAACAAAACACATTCTATTTCTTCAATATCCGCATGCTAAACTGTGTGAGGACAATTACCAAATACATTGGCCACGTGTATAAACTTGTGGAGCCAGAGCGACGAAGCAAATGACGGGGATATTTCTGGCGGACGAATCGCTGCTAGAGTCATCATTCCTTCGCCGACAGAATGTTCCTGTGCCGACATTTCCCGGTGAGGTTAGACAACCACAAGAAAGATTATCGCTGTAGCGTAGATGCATGCAACCCCAGGAGCAAAGAAGGTCACGGCGTAATATACTACAACGCAGACAAACTTCTACCGTTGGTCAGTATATTAATCGTGCATAAGTCTAATTTCCACATTGTGGGAAACGATCCTACGCCGGCACCAACGATCCACGTGGAGGCGATTATTCTGTAGCAGCTAGTTCTTGAGATGAACTGCGCGTGTCTGTGAGGCTTCAGAATGACCACCATCTTGGACAAGGCAACCCACGCTTGGCTTGTGCATCGAAACGAAACCGAAAGAAGACGTGCATACTGGGCGTTTTTAACGTACAAAGCGGGGAGCATTGCCTCCAGCCCTTTCATTTGCCTTCACCCAGTCAACCAACTCTCCCCCAGTGTGCCCCATTCTTCCAAACCAGCCCCTTGTAGGGCTAACTTTGTATTCGTTTATATGAAAGATTAATATAACACATTATATTAAGCTTTCATATATATCTAAGGGTTATGACCATAATCATTAATGTATGCGTAAACTGCCCTTTTTACCCATTAGAAGTGCCCTTTTAAGACATTGCCCCCCAGTGAAAATTCAAAAAAAAACGCGCCCTGGTCTGGTCCAACTATTCGAATTATCACATATCTCACCAAGGAACGATACGTTGTCTTGGTCTGCATCAACAACGTTAATTTTGCCCCGTCCGAAGCTAACGATAGCGATTCATGGATCTGCAAGCACCTTGCGAAATGTTCACGGACTCCGCACGATTTGCACTTTACATAAAGGGCAGGACATCTTCCTTTTGTGTGTTTCACGTGTTCTCACCGTCCTTTGCAAACTAGGTGTGAGACTGGACGATGGATTTCACTTTCATCGCTGATTGCGGGCTCGCACAGCACTACGACTGGGTATGCGTGTTTCGTTCTCGCATTTGCCGCTCTATTTCCTAGGCTCGTCGTGTCATCGATACAGCTTTTATGATGGCCGAGAAGGGCCGTCACGGTTTAGTGTGGCAACCTGCAGCGCCATGGGGCGATGACGCGATGCGCGATGCGATGTGCGATGCGATGAGCAATGCGCGATGCGCGATGCGATGGGCGATGCGTTAGACGATGCGCGATGCGATGCGATGGACGAAGCGCGATGGACGAAGCGCGATGCGATGCGCGATGCGATGTGCGATGCGATGCGCGATGCGATGGGCGATGCGATGGGCGATGCGCGATGCGATACGCGATACGCGATGCTATGGTATAAATTATAAAGATGCCGTAATGAGCATGCGTACGTCGAAAACGAGACTTAAGCAGCCATTTGTATTTTATTAAACGCATTCCTTTTTGTGTTCAGAGCATGTGGTGATGGCTGATGACGTATACGGTTACAGAAATGTTTGTTTTGCACAAAGAATTTGTTTTTCGTACTTCTAAATGTCATGACGAAAGTCTGGGGCAAAATTGTATTTTACCTCTTCTACCGTTCAAATTGTATTTGTTAAATTGTTTCCGTCTGGATATCATTTGTAGAAAATACAAAACTTATTTTGTATTCATTGGATGAGATGACAATTTGAAGTTGTTTTTTTAACCTTTATCTTATTGGAAATGCCGTTCCTTTGTGTCAAAATTTATAATTTTTTAATATTATAAATAGCTACAATTTTAGAAGTCGGTGTAATACGAAACATGTATATTTGTTTATAAATGATCGAAAAAACTTAATTTAGTCGTCACTTGCGTCACATGTTTTTCTTCCTGTCTACCGTGTAATTGTTTCTTTTTCGTTAAGTGAATCGAATTGCTGAGGCACCGTTTACCAAAACGTAGATACGCTACAGTGTAACTGCCTGTCAATCG
This sequence comes from Escarpia spicata, assembly GCA_963995525.1. Lineage (NCBI taxonomy): Eukaryota > Metazoa > Annelida > Polychaeta > Sabellida > Siboglinidae > Escarpia > Escarpia spicata. The sequence continues at coordinate 27,039,684 of OZ023213.1, forward strand.
CAGCGGTATACGATGCCGCCCAATATAGCATGCAGCCCGAATGGGTAATTATTGAGACTGTCTGGTCTTAGTTGTTTGTAGGCAACTGCTTTGATGTGGTCACATGTGGGTACGATTATTGTTTTGAAATAGGTGCCACTAGTGAAGCCAGACATATTCATTACAACAGCATACGGTGAATTTGTACCAAACATTGTGTATGTGTGTGTGTGTGTGTGTGTGTGTGTGTGCGTGCGTGCGTGCGTGTGTACGTGTGTGATTATAAACCTATACTTATAGCATGCAAGTGTGTCAATGGTATTGTTGTAAATACAGTTGTAGCATCATTGCCAGGTCCAATAAAGCTAACTGCTGCAAACTTGAGGCGTATTTATCATGAGTGTGTATTTCACAAAAGGGGTGTATGTTCGTTTCAGTTCACAGTTTAGTAAGACAGTGTTTCGTAGCAGGATACACTAATGTTGAACTCTGTGTCTCAGCCACAATGGAATATCCATCAGGTGTGTTCTTTATCAATATAATATGGTAATAATATAATAATCTGAATAAAAAGTATAAAATGTTCACAACTCGCACGCCAGGGGCGCTGCTCATTACATAAGTCTTAGTAGGCAGATCGTCTTGCGAAACTTGGAATATTAGCTAAGCCAATAACATCGCTTGCCGGCAAATTCCGGTGATCTTCATTTCATCCACATGAATGTTCTAATGAGTAGAAGACAAGGAGAGATGGAGATAGGGAGAGAGGGAGATAGGGAGAGAGGCAGAGAGGGAGAGAGGGAGAGAGGGAGAGAGGGAGAGAGAGTTAAGCTAGGATTCCATATGTACGGATACGGTATGCGGATGCGGCATGCGGCAAAACAATGAATATAGTGCCCGGTGGAAATTAACATAAATAGTTCCAAACGTACACAGGCGGGTGAGTTTTGTTGTGCGGAAGCGGTTGCGGCAAATTGAATCGTTCCGTGTAGCGATTGGAATCGTATCCGCACACGAATCGGATAGGAAATTCCCAGTAGTGACGTCACTACAGAGGTATTCCCCATTCCGCATGAGTTTCCGCACACCTTTCTGTACATATGGAATCGTAGCTTTATAGTAAAATAAATTATGCATTCAATAAGCACAATTATTTAATAGCAAGCGGGCTTAATGCAAGTTGTGTATATAAACCACTTAATGTTGTGCAGTGTACGGACGTTAAAACGCCTTTTGCAAAGAGTTGGCTTAAGGCGCAGACAACTAATTGACTACATTAAGGTTGCAACAGCAATGCAGGTACTTTCACATTTAAATAAGTACTAATTTCTATGTTAGACATGTTCACGGCTACTGGGAATAATTCAAAATGATATTTATTTATTCAGTGGCATCCGTCGGTCACAAGTGAACATGGTTCTGCGCCCTGAAAAGTCAGTTGGCACTGGAACAGCGCCTGTTGTGGCTGTGCAGGCCGATGCGGGAGTGACAGTCACTGTTGCAGCGGTTGCACTTGAAAGCGGTGTCTGCAGGTGGAGCTTGCTGGCCGTTTATGCGTCTCACTCTCCGTTCGTCTGACGCAAGTTGCAACTTCTTTTCCCCTCTGCGCAGGCTGCGGTCCTTGGGGATCCTGCCGTCCTGCATCCTGCAGACGTGTCCCAGCCAGCGAAGGCGACGTTGTCGTAGCAGAGTATAGATGCTGGGTGTGGCAGCACGTCGGAAGACCTCGTTCCACTTGTCAGGCTTTTCGCGCCCTAAGCCCCACGCACCCAGTAAGGCAGGCGAACTGTGGCGGGGTAGCACCTTATTGACCGGGGGCTGCCCAGTTTAAAGCGGGTGGTAGCGATAAACTGAGGCACGATGACCTCTCCCACTGTCAGAAGTGACCCCTGGCGCCTCAACTTTACGCCAATGGAGTACTGAGACTTATCACCGGTAACTGCCACTTCTCGTGTTGTGTCGTCGCTTTGCAGCGGCGCTGGAGTGTCCTCTCCAGGGCGCAGGCCTGGGCAAGGGTGATATGGAAGACAAGCTGTTGCCCATGCAGCAGGTCCCCCCTCTCCACGTCACTGATGTAATCCAAGGGAAGAGCAAGAGCCCATAGGCTTGGCACCGGTGCCGTCGCAGGAGTTGCCAGAACGGTGTTGAAGTCAACGATGAACTGCCTTAGGGACTCCAGCTCCGGATTACTCCTCGGGGTTTACTCCCGAAGCCTTTCACGAGATCCGGTATAGCCGCAAGGCAGCGGAGGTTTGGAGTCAGAGTTTTCCTTCTCCTAGCTGGACTGCCATCCAAGGCTGATGAGT
>OZ023213.1:27044468-27071968 GCA_963995525.1 Escarpia spicata
AAATAACGCCATTGAAATTCGGAGACAACCGTCCATATCCTTACAGTGTGCAGCCTGCACATTCCTCGTGTGGTATGTTTGGCTCGGAACAATTGCGTAATAGCCATGCCATTTTTCAAATGTTTGGCTATGTGAAATGGGCTAAGTACCATTAATTAATGCTTGACGGAATTAAATCCATGCACAATCCACGAATTAATACTGGGAAGAACGATGAAGGTGGTTCTCTTTGATACCAAACGGCGTTGTATATGCACACGACACGTGAATCGTTTGCACAGGTGTGTTACCGATTCTTCGTGAATAGTTCGTTTGACGGCTTGTGTCGGAAAACAAAGCCATTTGTTACGGAGAAGGGGGTCACAGTCTGTTGTAATTCATGGATATACGTAATTATTTGTAATGTTCCAAATGCTACAATGTCGTTTTCCTGCAGTACGTACATAGTTGCCTATATAATGATATACCAACTGAACCCATGCCCCTCGGCATAGTCCTGTAGTACATCATATCTGTTCCGTAGCTTCAATGAGGATTGCATTTTTATTGTTGGTTGTTGCAGCTTGATTGTGTCGAATTTCTTTCTGTTCTCACTGGTCTTTTGCTTCCTCTTTAGCTTCAGCCTGATCTTCGAGCGCACTAACTGATGGTCACTCGCAATGTCTGCCCCCCTCATCACTCTAGTGTCCATAACTGATGTTCTGTGCTGCCTGCTCACTAGCACATGGTCAATTTGGTTTTTGGTTCGCCCTCCTGGAGATGTCCATGTCTGCTTATGGATGCGTCGGTGTGGAAATATGGTTCCTGTTACCACAAGGTTGTTTAATCCACAGAAGTCAATTAGTCTTTCTCCATTTTCGTTTCTATCACCGAGTATTACTCCTTTTTGACAGTCGAGTGCCTGTATGATATCGTCGTGAATACGCACGAGTGCTGTTTCGGTGCTGTGGTGCGGACAATATGCGCACTGGAACGGGTCAAGCAGTTTGTTTTTGTCAATGTAGCAGCGAAGGTCAGCCGCGACATGTATCTCCAATACCTTTGACACAAAGCTGAAATTGGATATAGGGCGGTAGTTCGTAATGTCATTTGCATCAAGACCAGTCTTCTTGAGCAGTGGCATGACCAGCGCATGTTTCATTTCAGATGGCACCGTCGCAGATTCCAGTGACAGATTGATGATACTCACCAGAATTGGTGCGATGATATTGATGTCAAGGGTCGAGAGAGCAAGATTTGCAAGGGCATTTGTTCATGAGTCGAACGATAGCTGTAGCTGTTGTCGGTGTAAATGCTGACAGAGTACAAATGTGGAGCACAATGGCACAATGGCTAGAGCATCAGACTCTCGATCGAGAGAATCCGGGTTTGAGTCCTGTGTCAAGCTTTGGGCAAGTTTAGTCTTCGCACATTAATTGAAGCATGGCTAAATGTTTCATAGAGAAGTCAAGATGGTGTTCGATTGAACTGGTCTGCCAGGGAGTAAAGTGTAAAAAAAGCACTTTGAGCAGTCCTAAGGACTGGATACTGCGCTATATAAGAACTCATCTGTGTGTAATACATTGTGTATTTAGTCCTAGTGCTTTTGATTGAGTGAATGTCAATTTACTAGTATAAAACATAACAGCAATTAAAACATGGATCAATACAAGTTAAATCAGAGATCAATATCGAGATTATCACAAAAATCAACACAGATCAATGCAGATCAATATGGAGATCAACACAGATCAATATGGGTATCAATATGGACGTCAGAGATCAGCATAGATCAGTATAGAGAACAACGCATTGATAAACATAGATATCCTTACAGAGATCAAGACAGATCAATATAGAGATCAGTGCAGAGATCAACATAAAGCAATAGAGACCAACCCAGGTCAACATAGATCAATACACTGATCAATATAGATAAATAAGATATTTAAGATACACAGAGATCAATATATGTTTTTTGGAATCTTTGAAAATATAGTGTCACATATTTGGTAGCAGGGAGCCAGACAGTTTCTCTACCTGCAGTTAGCAGGTATAGTAATTTGCAACATGAAGTCTTCTGTGCTGAACGTGGGAAAATGGGAAATCATTGAACATCAAAGGGCATTGCGGTTAACTCTGCCCGACTCGACTGCATTGCCATAATTCTTATTTTGAAACTGGATGTTTTGTTTACTAATACTATTAGAACAGGTGGTCGTGCCATCAAATTGCGACTGTTGTTACGCGCTTACTAAACACTATTTGGCTGGCAGTAAACCTTCAGCATTATTGTCACAGAAAATTATAATAAATGAAATACTAGGAACAGACTCATCACTGCCTCCTTTGATACTTCCTTCTACTCAACTCAACAACTATTGTGGTGTTTAATAGGAGGAAGAGGAGGAGCACCAAGAGGAGGAAGTAATCCAGGAGGAGGAGGAGAGAGAGGAGAGGGAGGCCGCCCACCAGGCTGAGGTGGCCTACATTGAGAGGAAGCTGCAGGCGTTGGAAGTCAGGGCGAGTCTGTCGCTCTCCCCTCCCCCCCCCCCCCCACCCTCCCCCACAGTCACACCACGAGCGTATGTACACTAAAGCCCTGCGCGGGGCGGGTTTTGGCCTGCAGCCTGCGGGGGCCCGCGGGCTGGATTTTTGTTGTTGTTGCGGTGCGGGTTAAGTTTCAATTTGGGCGGGGCGGTCTGCGGGTCAGGTCACTGCGGGGCGGGGCGGTCTGCGGGCTAGTTATTTCTACATGCCGGCTACTGCAGGCTGATTTTTTAAACTCATTAATGGTCACCAGTTACTCAAAGGTGGGACATTCTTTGAACTAGTTAATTGGGGATTACCGGATTGTCCTTTTGTTTGTGTTTAAACAGTGTTATGATAACATGTGCTGGCCTACCCTGCCAGCTTCAGTCAGGTGTGATTAGTGGCTTCTTCCAGGTGGAAGTATCAGTTCAGGCCATCAATCTGTTTGTGTAATTAAGCCACCAGGATGTCCATAAAGAGCAGTTACCCCACCAATTAGACAGGAAATGCCTTTGATGTGTGGAGACTGGAGACCATGCCACTTGGCACTAGCTGACAGTGCTAACTTCTAAGAATAAGAACTGCCAGTCTTCCTCTGTAGAAGTAAGATGGCTCAAGTCAAATGCCTTCTACAATAGATAAAAAGGTTGGACTCTTGATAAGCCAAAAGGCTTCCTTGTCCACCTGCCATATAGAGTTAATTCTCTGGATGGCAATCTTGTTAAATCTTGTTTAATCTACACTAGTATAATCCTGTGCCAGTAGCCTGGTCCAGAGTGGATTTTGAGCCTGTTATATAGACATGTGAAAACCCTCTCAACAATCGGTAGTCTACGATCAGAAAATATAAATTGCAAACTTCTAATATCAGCAGATTGCAAATTGCAACACTGCCTTTGTGCACCAGACTCAACCTTTGAACGACTCATGTTCATGCAGTACAATGGTAAATAGATTATAAGATCATAGGATGCCACTGAAATTAATGCCAGCGGTGTGAATTTCATTGTTCTTCATAATAACAAAATTATCAACTGCCATTGCATATTCACTTGTGCCGAGTTATATCAGTTAGATTAGTTAATAAATTACCATTTGTACTCTGTACCTTTACTTTGCCCCAGGTCTGCTTATCATCTCCAGGCATTTACATTATAATGACAAGGGTTCTATTTTTTATTAAAGATGGAATTCCAAGTACGACATGGTTGTTACCCAGCGCCGTGCATTTGTTAATATTGTAAACAACAACGATTAATAAAGATGATATATTTTTAATGATTCCATGTTGTGGGCTGCGGGGCGGGTGCGGGCTGACTTTTGACTAATTACTGCGGGGTGGGTTGCGGGCCAAGTTACCGCCAGGTATTGCAGACTTATAATCTATTTACCATTGTACTGCATGAACATGAGTCGTTCAAAGGTTGAGTCTGGTGCACAAAGGCAGTGTTGCAATTTGCAATCTGCTGATATTAGAAGTTTGCAATTTATATTTTCTGATCGTAGACTACCGATTGTTGAGAGGGTTTTCACATGTCTATATAACAGGCTCAAAATCCACTCTGGACCAGGCTACTGGCACAGGATTATACTAGTGTAGATTAAACAAGATTTAACAAGATTGCCATCCAGAGAATTAACTCTAGATGGCAGGTGGACAAGGAAGCCTTTTGGCTTATCAAGAGTCCAACCTTTTTATCTATTGTAGAAGGCATTTGACTTGAGCCATCTTACTTCTACAGAGGAAGACTGGCAGTTCTTATTCTTAGAAGTTAGCACTGTCAGCTAGTGCCAAGTGGCATGGTCTCCAGTCTCCACACATCAAAGGCATTTCCTGTCTAATTGGTGGGGTAACTGCTCTTTATGGACATCCTGGTGGCTTAATTACACAAACAGATTGATGGCCTGAACTGATACTTCCACCTGGAAGAAGCCACTAATCACACCTGACTGAAGCTGGCAGGGTAGGCCAGCACATGTTATCATAACACTGTTTAAACACAAACAAAAGGACAATCCGGTAATCCCCAATTAACTAGTTCAAAGAATGTCCCACCTTTGAGTAACTGGTGACCATTAATGAGTTTAAAAAATCAGCCTGCAGTAGCCGGCATGTAGAAATAACTAGCCCGCAGACCGCCCCGCCCCGCAGTGACCTGACCCGCAGACCGCCCCGCCCAAATTGAAACTTAACCCGCACCGCAACAACAACAAAAATCCAGCCCGCGGGCCCCCGCAGGCTGCAGGCCAAAACCCGCCCCGCGCAGGGCTTTAGTGTACATACGCTCGTGGTGTGACTGTGGGGGAGGGTGAGGGGGGGGAGGGGAGAGCGACAGACTCGCCCTGACTTCCAACGCCTGCAGCTTCCTCTCAATGTAGGCCACCTCAGCCTGGTGGGCGGCCTCCCTCTCCTCTCTCTCCTCCTCCTCCTGGATTACTTCCTCCTCTTGGTGCTCCTCCTCTTCCTCCTATTAAACACCACAATAGTTGTTGAGTTGAGTAGAAGGAAGTATCAAAGGAGGCAGTGATGAGTCTGTTCCTAATATTTCATTTATTATAATTTTCTGTGACAATAATGCTGAAGGTTTACTGCCAGCCAAATAGTGTTTAGTAAGCGCGTAACAACAGTCGCAATTTGATGGCACGACCACCTGTTCTAATAGTATTAGTAAACAAAACATCCAGTTTCAAAATAAGAATTATGGCAATGCAGTCGAGTCGGGCAGAGTTAACCGCAATGCCCTTTGATGTTCAATGATTTCCCATTTTCCCACGTTCAGCACAGAAGACTTCATGTTGCAAATTACTATACCTGCTAACTGCAGGTAGAGAAACTGTCTGGCTCCCTGCTACCAAATATGTGACACTATATTTTCAAAGATTCCAAAAAACATATATTGATCTCTGTGTATCTTAAATATCTTATTTATCTATATTGATCAGTGTATTGATCTATGTTGACCTGGGTTGGTCTCTATTGCTTTATGTTGATCTCTGCACTGATCTTTAAAGTATTGATTTGTATTCATCTGTGTTGATCTCTGCATTTATATATGTGGTGATTTCTGTATTGATCTCTGTATTGATCTCAGTGTTGATTTCTGCATTGATCTCTATATTGATCTGTCTTGATCTCTGTAAGGATATCTATGTTTATCAATGCGTTGTTCTCTATACTGATCTATGCTGATCTCTGACGTCCATATTGATACCCATATTGATCTGTGTTGATCTCCATATTGATCTGCATTGATCTGTGTTGATTTTTGTGATAATCTCGATATTGATCTCTGATTTAACTTGTATTGATCCATGTTTTAATTGCTGTTATGTTTTATACTAGTAAATTGACATTCACTCAATCAAAAGCACTAAGACTAAATACACAATGTATTACACACAGATGAGTTCTTATATAGCGCAGTATCCAGTCCTTAGGACTGCTCAAAGTGCTTTTTTTACACTTTACTCCCTGGCAGACCAGTTCAATCGAACACCATCTTGACTTCTCTATGAAACATTTAGCCATGCTTCAATTAATGTGCGAAGACTAAACTTGCCCAAAGCTTGACACAGGACTCAAACCCGGATTCTCTCGATCGAGAGTCTGATGCTCTAGCCATTGTGCCATTGTGCTCCACATTTGTACTCTGTCAGCATTTACACCGACAACAGCTACAGCTATCGTTCGACTCATGAACAAATGCCCTTGCAAATCTTGCTCTCTCGACCCTTGACATCAATATCATCGCACCAATTCTGGTGAGTATCATCAATCTGTCACTGGAATCTGCGACGGTGCCATCTGAAATGAAACATGCGCTGGTCATGCCACTGCTCAAGAAGACTGGTCTTGATGCAAATTACATTACGAACTACCGCCCTATATCCAATTTCAGCTTTGTGTCAAAGGTATTGGAGATACATGTCGCGGCTGACCTTCGCTGCTACATTGACGAAAACAAACTGCTTGACCCGTTCCAGTGCGCATATTGTCCGCACCACAGCACCGAAACAGCACTCGTGCGTATTCACGACGATATCATACAGGCACTCGACTGTCAAAAAGGAGTAATACTCGGTGATAGAAACGAAAATGGAGAAAGACTAATTGACTTCTGTGGATTAAACAACCTTGTGGTAACAGGAACCATATTTCCACACCGACGCATCCATAAGCAGACATGGACATCTCCAGGAGGGCGAACCAAAAACCAAATTGACCATGTGCTAGTGAGCAGGCAGCACAGAACATCAGTTATGGACACTAGAGTGATGAGGGGGGCAGACATTGCGAGTGACCATCAGTTAGTGCGCTCGAAGATCAGGCTGAAGCTAAAGAGGAAGCAAAAGACCAGTGAGAACAGAAAGAAATTCGACACAATCAAGCTGCAACAACCAACCATAAAAATGCAATTCTCATTGAAGCTACGGAACAGATATGATGTACTACAGGACTACGCCGAGACAGATAATGACATTGTTGAGAGAAAATTGCAAGAATTCGAGGTGGCCTACAAAGAAACAGCCAAAGAAGTACTGGGTTACAAAAAGAGAGGACAAAAACCATGGATCAGCAAAGAGTCATAGGAACTGGTAGAAGACAGGAAACGACTAAAGAACAACATGGAACAAGCAAAGTCAGAAAGGATAAAGCAGAGCTACAAGGATAAGTATCAACAAAAAGACAAAGACGTACAGAAAAACATGAGACAAGATAAAAGAAAGTGGGTAGACAACCTGGCTGCAGAAGCAGAGAAAGCAGCCGGGAATGGAAGGATGAAAGAAGTCTACAACATCACAAAGACACTTAGTAACGACAAACACAAAACAGCGAATGCAGTAAAAGACAAATCTGGAAACCTAATAACTGAAGGACCAGCCAAGCGGACAAGATGGAAGGAGCATTTTGAAGAAGTCCTTAATAGACCTATGCCCGATGACCCCGTTATAGATATTGAATTAGATCCAATCATAGATGAAATCAGCACAGACTCTATAACAAAAACAGAGATTAGATCAGCACTGAGGAAGCTAAAGAATGGGAAAGGTGCAGGTAAAGATGACATTACAGCAGAATTGTTGAAAGCAGACATGGCGACAACAGAGAATTGGCTTCTAAGCTTATTCAAAACAATTTGGGAACAAGAAAAAGTACCAAAGACGTGGAAACAAGGACTGATTGTTAAAATACCAAAGAAAGGTAACCTTACAGAGTGCGGAAACTGGAGAGGTATTACTCTAACATCTGTCCCTAGTAAAGTGTTCGGAAGAGTGATAATAGACAGAATAAGAGATGGAGTTGACAACAAGTTGAGAGATGAACAAGCAGGTTTCAGAAGAGGACGAAGCACAGTTGAGCAGATATTCATCCTTCGAAACATAATAGAACAGGTAGTGGAATGGCAAGCAACGCTATATGTAACTTTTGTAGACTTCGAAAAGGCATTTGACTCTGTACACCAAGAGAGCCTTTGGGAAATCATGGCGACCTATGGAATCCCATACAAGATAATCAGAATGGTCCAGATTTTGTACGAGGACAGTGAATGTGCAGTGTTAGATGAAGGTGAACAATCTGAGTGGTTCAAGGTAAAAACTGGAGTTAAGCAAGGAGACGTAATGTCCGGATTTCTTTTCTTGATGATAATCGACTGGATAATGAGGAAAACAACTGAAGAAAACAACACAGGGATAAGATGGAGATTCATGTCAAAACTTGAAGACTTGGACTTTGCAGATGACATTGCGCTTATGTCATCAAGTTACAGACACATGCAAGCAAAGGCAACAAAAATGAATGCATTCGCATCAAAAATTGGCCTAAAAATCAATAAAAAGAAAACTGAAGTACTGAGGATCAACAGCAAATGCAACAACAGAATAGAGATTGATGATCAACAACTGAATGAAGTAGAGAAATATACATACCTGGGCGCAAACGTCAGCAAGCAAGGAGGAGGGGATGACGATATTAACAACAGAATACGAAAAGCAAGGACATCATTCATGAAACTCAAGCAGATATGGAACTCAAATGTGTACACATTAAAAACTAAACTCAGATTATACAATACTCTGGTCAAATCAGTGTTACTGTATGGATGTGAAACATGGAAAGTAAACAAATGCGACAACAAAAAACTTGACATTTTCCATTTCAACTGTCTCAGAAGAATTTTAAAAATTAGATGGCCAGTAATAATTTCGAACAAAGACATTGAGAACATAACAGCAGAAGAGAAGATCAGCACAGAAGTACAGAGAAGAAGGTGGAATTGGATCGGGCATGTGCTGAGAAAGAAGGCCCAAAACCACTGCCTGACAGCACTGACATGGACGCCGGAAGGAACAAGAAAAGTTGGTCGACCAAAAACAACGTGGAGAACCACAGTGGAAAAAGAACGGAAGCAACTGGGCTGGGCAACATGGAGCAAAGCCAGACACATAGCCGTTGACAGGGCGAGGTGGCGGAGTCGCACAGCAGCCTTATGGGCCACAAGGCCCGAAGAGGATAGGTAAGGTAGGTAAAGTTTCTTAAACTTCTCACCTGCTGTTATTATCATCTCATTGACATGCTGGTCGAGTTTAGTCAAAATCTCATATCTCTAGCTCTTGCAAAATGCCTGTATGTATGACACCCGTCAATATTTACAACTGGATGCAGGCAGTAATCCAGCTAAAGTGTCAACTAGCCAAATTGCTGCCAGATACCCTTCCGCTTAGTAAAATCAGCTAAAAAGACACCATTTTACTGCCAACAGCTTCAATAATCACATCTAGAAATCTGACTACTCAAGTGCACTTATGTCAGAGCAAGTGAATATTATAAAGTCATTTCTCAAAAATATACTGCACTTTATTTCGTCTGTAATCAAGCAGGAAGTTCAACAGTGTGCTGACCCCAAATAGGTTTGGGAATTTTTGAGAACAAAATTGAAATTACTATATTTTAGAGGCACTCCTATCTCAAACACTGTGCAATATTTTTTTTGGTAATTCATCCACATGTTTTTTTTCTATACACATTTCAAAAGCGCCACCCTACTTGACCGGGCACCATATGAGTAAGCATTTTACTGTTGGACATATTCTAATCTGGCATAACTCTACACTGTACACACTTTCTCATCCGGCATATATGAAGACCTAACCCTGTTTTCCAGAAAGCCCAGTATGTTTTCTGTAAACATATCACAGGCAGTTGTTATGTTGCATTTATATTTATATTGATTTTTTTACTTTTTCCCTATTAGACAACTATAATTATACATGATATATGACATTAAAGTGTGGATTCTTCAAAGGCCAGACGTCTTAATGAGTTCAATTGCACAGTATTACACAACCCAATTAGTAGACATTCAATACACTGTGGCACTTGCCTGATTGAGTACTGATCAAGTCAGGTGACAGTATGTCCTGGCAGCCTGGGCCTAGGAGCTGAATGCCAGTAGTCACTCTGCCAAGATGTCATTAGGGTTGCTCCCAACCTCTTCACATGTGTTTAATTAGCTGAAGTAAACAAAAAAAGATTGTTTAATCACCCTTCTGCAATGTCATTGGTCCATTTATGATATAGATTTCCAAATGGAGGCTTCACTAATGTGATTCTCTCCCCACCCCCCTTATCACACCCAAGTTCTGTCACTGTGATTTGGACTTTCAGACTCATTAGAAGTCTGTGATTTCAAATAACGGTTTGTCCCTTTCAACTGTGATTCTGCCGGGATTATTCTGCATTATTACAATGAAGGAGACTGCAAATTATGAGACTGGTAAACTTAGCAAACATAGTGATAGGAAGACACCGCCTGTTAGAGGAATGAGGAGAAATCGGTGCGGTTTCCAACAAGGCCACCCACATTTTGAAGCAATGCATGGTGAATCAACAGAAACACCAGACAGTCATGTATGTATGCCACGACTCGGCATGGCTGACTTTTCAAGAGTCGTACAGGAAACTTCTGGTGGACTGTTAACGGTACCCGATGCTGACGGCAAGCTTGGCAATAGCAAAATTCTACGACCGCGGCCATACCGATGCCCAGATTTAACAGACAGCTACCTCCAGCCAGACGAAAATCAAGGAGGAACCGAGATGCGTCTGCTAAATATGGAAAAGAGTGCTCAGATGTGGAATGAATGTTACACTGAGCACGCCTGCAAGACGACGTGCACTTCTCCACAGTTTCAAATATACCATGAACAACAGATTGGTCTCTGTTGGAAGCAATCACTCCGATGTACAAATTGTGACTATCATTCGCGCATGTACAAACTGTACACTGAGGTCAGCACTGGACGTAGTGGTCAGCGAGCTGCTACAACTAATGTCGCACTTCACGTCGGTCTCCAGGATTCGACAATAGGGACCACAAAGATCCGTCACATTCTAGCTGCAATGGACACACCACCACCTAGTCGCACAGGATTACAGAGAACTGCAAACAAGGTCGCAACTGTCACCGCACAAGCAACCATGGACGACTTACACAGGAGAAGCCAGAAAACAAAAGAGATCAACACTCTGCGTGGTCTGCCAGAAGATGCTCCGATTAACATAAGCGTCGATGTTCGGTACAACTCCACAAATCTCAAAAACACTTACAGCTGTGGTGGGCAGAATGCGTCACAGGCTTTGGGAACTGCAATCAGTTGGCAAACCGGTGAAAAGGAAATCATAGCTTTCTGGATGGACAGCAAGCTGTGTAAACTAGGAGCTTCACTTCGGAACAAGGGTGTCAATGTCACCTGTCCTGACCATGCTGGTTGCACGGCCAATGTGCAAGCAACAGATCCGCTGTCCGAGTACAGAATTGGGAAACAAATTGGCGACAGTTTAGCACAAGATGACGTTGCAATCAAGTATGTTGCTACAGACGGTGATGCATTAGCATCGCGAGGTGTACAAGATGCAATGCCAGCAGGTATGGAGACACAGAGGCAATCCGATACGACGCATCTGTCTCAAACGCAATTTCGTCATATCATGAAAGCATCATTCTCCCCCAGGATGTTTCCAGGAGAAACTGCTGCAAGGCGAGCAGAAAACAGAAAAATGATTGCGGAAGATGTGAAAACAAGATGCCAGAAGATCTACACAAGTGTCCACATACTTCACGACAGTGACACGACAGTTATAACTAGACGTATGCCCGACATCATTCAAGCCACACTCGACTGCTATTCTGGCTCATGCAGAAACTGTCGCAGACATGCAATTGTCTGCCGTGGTGGTCGCAAGAATTGGTGGAATACTTCACAGCATTTGAAGGCCTGCGGCCTCACGCGACTAAATATGACAGACAGTGATCGAGCAACACTTCAAGGACTGATTGAAATGCGTCTTGGCAATGCCGCACTTCAAATGACACGACGCAGACTAACAACAAATCCAAATGAATCTGCAAACAGAGCTTTTTCCGCATCGGTACCTAAGAATGTTAAATTCAGTCGAAATGCACTGGGACGTGTGTGTTCAGTCATCGATCGTCTAAACTACGGTGCTGGAGATTCAATGCTACGAAAATTGGAAAATGTACAGTGTCCCATTACAAAGGGTGGAAGAGTTGCTCACGCTGTTAAACGGATCCAGCAAGATGTAGCTTACCAACGACAATATGCCAGACGGCCATCGGTGCGCCTACACAGACGAGCCACCAAGTCAAAGAGGATGAGAGACTACATTAGGGCGAAACGACAGAGATGCCAAGACGACATCTACAGAAAGAGTCAACTTGATCCCAAACCAGCAAGTCATACAGTAACAACAGTAGCAGTGACAGCAACGGCAGTTACACCAGTGAGAAGGAGGCGCCGACAGCCACCGGGAAATCGTACTGATCACCCATATTCGTTAAGTTCACGAAAATCGGCCGATCACTCTTACGCAAGCAGAGAGTAGACAGACACACAGACACGCATACACCCAGCCACACCCATACACACCATCACCTACCCCACCGTACGCCTGCACGCACCCACACACACACACCATCGCCTACCTCACCATACGCCCACACGCACCCACCCACCCACCCACACACACCATCACCTACCCCACCGTACGCCCACACGCACACACCCAGCCACACCCATACACACCATCACCTACCCCACCGTACGCCCACATGCACCCGCCCACCCACACCCATACACACCATCGCCTACCCCACCGTACGCCCACACGCACCCACCTACCCACACCGATACACACCTTCACCTACCCCACCGTACGCCCACACGCACCCACCCAGCCACACCCATCACCTACCCCACCGTATGCCCCCACACACCGATACACACCATCACCTACCCCACCGTACGCCCACATGCACCCACCCAGCCACACCCATACACACCATCACCTACCCCACCGTATGAACGCAAGCACCCACCCACCCACACCCATACATACCGCCACCTACCCTACCGTACGAACGCAAGCACCCACCCACGCACACACATACACACCGCCACCTACCCCACCATACGAACGCAAGCACCCACCCACCCACACCCATACATACCACCACCTACCCTACCGTACGAACGCAAGCACCCACCCACGCACACCCATACACACTGCCACCTACCCCACCGTACCAATGCAATCACCCACCCACCCACACCCATACACACCATCACCTACCCCACCGTACGAACACAAGCACCCACCCACCCACACCCATACACACCATCACCTACCCCACCGTACGCCCGCCCGCACGCACCCACACACACACACCCATACACTCCGTCACCTACCCCATCGTACGAACGCAAGCACCCACCCACCCACACCCATACACACTGCCACCTATCCCACCGTATAAACGCAAGCACCACCCACCCACACCGATACACACCGTCACCTACTCCACCGTATGAACGCAACCACCCACCCACCCATACACACCGTCACCTACCCCATCAATACACGGTGTGGGAGTTTTGAATGATCCAAACTGACTTTCAAAACCACAGCCAATTCCCTGAGGCAGACATTCTGTTTATAAAAAAACGCAATTAACTCTGCGTTGCGAGCATTGCAACCATTGCAGTCGGTCTCGGAACGTCAACATGGAACATTCACTGCGGTAGTTTGGATGACCCGTGTGATGGCGGCAATGTGTATGCCATACATTACACGATGAGGGTGGTGTATTGTGGCGCCACCCTACAGATTACACCAACATTAAAGAGGCAAATTTCAGTTGATTCTGTCAGCAAGACAGGTGATCACCCTGTTAGTGAGACAGAGGATGACTGTGTAAGTGAGACAGATGATCACTCTGTGTGCGAGACAGGATGGAGAATGATTTTGACTTTGTTGTGTAGACATGATTCACCTCACTTCACACTGCTCATACCCACAGCAGCACCAGTGTTCATTAGTATATTATGTCACATTGTGATGACCATTCCACTGCCTGCCCATCCAGAATGCTTTACTTATACTGGCTGAGGCCACCACCCTAATTCTGATAGGAAGGTTACAAATGTCAAGTAGTTTTCCATGGCCGATAGATTGTGAATGAAATGCTTCTAAGCTGTGGTTTCACAATCCACTTATGGTGGCAAGACAAACTGAATTGTAGAATTCATCACAAATATTTAGGTTTGTATTATTGAATTGATTGAAGATGTTTAATTAAAACAAATTCAGTCCATTCAGTCACCTAGCGATTTGTAGTACACAAACAACATCAGTGTGTAAATGCTGTCTTTTTCTGTTCAATACGCCATCCTTCGACGTTGTTTGCTTGTGCATCACAAATCTCTGTTACATGCACACATGCACACATGCACACAGTGATCCCTGGATTTGAATGAAACAGATTTGACATGTTTATTAGGACATTTGCTGTAATTGTGTGATTTTTAGATGTGTTTATTGTAGAGAATATTGTGTGTGGCAGGGTGTGATATGTGTTGTAGATTGTGATGTGTGCCACAGAGTGTGATGTGTGCTGCAGAGTGTGATGTGTGCCACAGAGTGTGATGTGTGCTGCAGTGCTGCAGAGTGTGATGTATGCTGCAGAGTGTGATGTGTGCCACATAGTGTGATGTGTGCTGCAGAGTGTGATGTGTGCCACAGAGTGTGATGTATGTTGAAGAGTGTGATGTGTGCTACAGAGTGTGATGTGTTCAGCAGAGTGTGATGTGTTCAGCAGAGTGTGATGTGTGCCGAAGAGTGTGATGTGTTCAGCAGAGTGTGATGTGTGCCACAGAGTGTGATGTGTGCTGCAGAGTGTGATGTGTGCCACAGAGTGTGATGTGTGCCACAGAGTGTGATGTGTGCTGCAGAGTGTGATGTGTTCAGCAGAGTGTGATGTGTGCCACAGAGTGTGATGTGTGCCACAGAGTGTGATGTGTGCCGCAGAGTGTGATGTGTGCCACAGAGTGTGATGTGTGCTGCAGAGTGTGATGTGTTCAGCAGATTGTGATGTGTGCCACAGATTGTGATGTGTGCTGCAGGGTGTGATGTGTGCTGCAGTGTGATGTGTGTCGAAGAGTGATGTGTGCCGAAGAGTGTGATGGGTGCCGCAGAGTGTGATGTGTGCGGTCGGTCATCAGGGCGTAGTGTTCAACGAAACTACAATCTTTTTCGACGGAGGTGGACAGTAAATGATTACAAGTTTCATGGAGTTTCCCGATGATGAAACATCAACATCCATGAACTCGCAAGATTTCATATGATCACGTCGGTTAACAACCACCTTGAAACTCGATTGGTAAACAAGGCCGATATCATCACCGCGGCGATTTTTCCGAGGAAGATGTAAAAACTTGTATACGGCGGGCGTCAGGTCTTTTATAGTTTTATTGTCTTTTTCTCCAGTGCTTAGCCACGGTGTCGCGTTTACATTTATCCGGGCGTTAAATTTTATCCGGGTGATGTTTACGTGCATATGTAAGACATAATATTTGGCACAAGTAGATCACGTAGTGATAAATAATATCCAGTAGTTAAATATGTTTAATTGTTGTCGTAATACCAGCATTATAGTTAGAGTACATAATTATAATTTGATGTTTCAGATTTGTGACCAAGTATAAGAGTAAGTCACGCGACGTGTGCATGGAGAGGAAACTGTTTTACAAAAGAAATTGTATATGTCTGTGGGAAGCAAACATTTTATAATTTATGTATATAAATACACACACACACACACATATATATATATATATATATATATATATATATATATACATATATATATAAACATACATAACGCCCGGATAAATGAAAGCGCGACAGTCGTAGCTGGTGCTAAATACATTCCCCTAGATAGACGCACGGGCCGAAACGTCACCCGGATATTATTTAACGCCCGGATAAAAGTAAGCACGACAACGTCTCTGTGATGGCTACAAAATCCATATTCACCTCGGTCACGTAATCCGTGAATATATCGGTCTTGTTGCGAATTGACCGAGCATTAACAATGCCCAATGTGGACGGTACTGCGACACGGCTGACCGCACCCGTGTTACTGGAAGGCGACATGGCAGATACAGCAATCCTGGTAACAGGATAAGTCTTGTCTCATGGAATAGGAATGAGAGTCTTAATGTCATGTCTGGTGAATGTCCCATGCCTGGGGTCAGTCGGCTTGGCTGGTAAAGTTGGCCGCCGATATAGGTTAGAAAGAAGTTATTTTGCTTCAAGACGACCATGAGATGTGATTTTGTTTCAAGAACAAGTTTGGCCCTGCCTGACAGATAACCTCAATCATACGCACGCACGAACGCACGAACGCACGAACGCACGAACGCTTGATATGTGACTTAACCATTATTTTAATAAGGTATACCTAATGCATTCTAGCTGGTGATGAACCATTTCTGCTAAAAGGATTTGGCATTGATAATTAATTTCGTATGTTAACAAGTTCAAAAGCCGCTGTCACTGTGACCAAGCTGACCAAAAGAGTATGGGAAAACAAGATGATCACTGAGAACATTAAGATGAATGTATACGGCAGCGAATCGTACCTTACAAAACAGAGCCAATGGTATACCATTGAATACCATTCGGTACACTTTGACCATTCAATGGTAAGTCAGTAGGACACAGTGGTATTTTCAGTGGTATTTGAAAATACCATTCAGTACCATTGGACCATTCAATGATAAATCGGTGTCTCAATGGTACTTTCAATGGTATTTGAACATATCATTCAATACCATTCAATAATAAGTCAGTATGTATCGGTGGTACTTTCAATGGTATTTGAACATACCGTTCTGTACCACTGGACCATCCAATGATAAATAAGGTTTCACTGGTACTTGAAATGGTATTTGAATACATAATTCAATGAAACACCTGTGTGTTTCAGTGGTACTCTCAATGGTATTTGAATATACCATTCAGTACCATTGGACCATTCAATGATAACTTATGGTTCAGTGGTTCTCGCAATGGTATTTGAACATATCATTCAATACCATTGGACCATTCAGTGATCAATCAGGTTTAAGTGGTACTCGCAATGGTATTTGAACATATCCAACCCCAGCCAGCACGCAACCCTTGGCCCGATCTGAGCGGCTGTCAGGAGGCATCCGTCGGCACACGACAGCCGCCTGCCAGCCGCTCTCCAATCGCTGTTGCCCCAGTGACAGCATCCGTTGGTTATTTGGACGAGGCTATTCGCAGGGCTGGTCTCTGCGAATTAAAAACCATTTCTTATTCACAGATCTGAGCTCTGCGAATTAGAATTCGTTTCTTATTCACAAAAGCCAGCCGGCTCTGCGAATATGCACGCTATAGCGTAGTTCGCAGAGCCCAAGGGCCGGTTTCATGAAGCGGCTAAGAACGTTCTTAACGCTAAGATGATTGTCTTAGTAAATGACCTGATTTTTTTAATATATAAATTAACATAGGAGTTTAACCAAACACGTGACGCTAAGTTATAGCCTAACTTTAAGGACACATCATGAAACCGGCCCCCGGCCTACAAATTCGATTTTATTTCTTATTTGCAGAGCCCAGCCAGCCAGCTGGCTCTGCCATTTGCGGTGTTAAGCGTAGTTAGTAGAACCTAGCTCTGCGAATTAGATTCCACTTCTTATTCGCAGAGCTCGCATAGCCAACCGGCTCTGCGTTTGGCGCGGCATTTTGCAAATTTGGCCCAAGTGATATGTTATTGGGTACTTGGTGTTTTTCTATAGAAACAAAGGTATTTTTGTTCTATTTCTACATTAAGTTTCACTATGCGTATGAATGTTCTACTACTTCCTTTCAAGTAGACTTTGCAGTTGTAAAGACATTCTTCGATATTCCAATGTCTACCTATGCGACTTTTAAATTAGTTAGGTGCGGTTACAATGTCTGGTAACTTATTCTGATCATTGCTACCGCTCTTAGTTATTATACTGTTATATATTCCAAGAAATTATTAACACAACGCAATTATGCAGTCCAAAAGCAATAGAACTGTTTTATTAACTTGTAGATATACATACCCTGGTATTTCAACACTGGCCTAAATAGTAACACACATAACATACTAATACGCGTAACACTTGCCTAACTATTAAAAACTAAAATCCTTTCACAACATATATTCTGACAAACATATTACATGAAATATCGACGTCAGCATATTAATACAAAAATCATATTATACACAGATGGTACATAATAATACACAACGTGCTTGCCTACATATCAACACATGGAACATAGTAATGCAGAACACACTAAATCCATCACAAATGCATACACAACTTATTTCACGCACTAAAACCCTGTCCACTTTTGACTTATGAAGGGGGAAAGCCTAAGCGAAATATCGTGTACGGAACAGGGAAAAGCTTCAGAAGACTCATAATATGTACGTAGGAAGCATAAATCTGATTGATTGTATTAAAATCATTAACACGGGACGTACTGTTTACTTGTCTAAACTAATAACAACTGAAATCCTGCCACAGCTTACTAACACATTGTTAACAACATTTTAAAATACTTTTCTTGATTGAACTTCTAACCATCTGGCAAAGATACATGTCACAGCACATTTCTTACACACGCCTCCACGCAAGCACACACGCACGTACGCACGTACGCGCAAACACAAACATCGAATGGGCACTTTCAAACGCTTCCCAAGACCGAAATTGTTTTCCTAGCTGGAAGTCACCCATGCTGACAATGCAATCACCTAAAACAGGAATGTAAAAGACGACTTGGCTTAATTATAAATTAACTGATCACCGTATTGTCCTCTACTAGTAGCAATACAAATAGTACAATTGCGTAAGTACTTCACTCCAAAAAAAAATTCTAACCGTTTATTTGCGGAAATTTGATAGAATATGTGTTAACAGATTTAGCACATACAGCTATATATACTTTACGGAAGAATTTGATAAAGTTTTTGATAAAAAAAAGTAAAACACGTTTGGACGAACCTAAGATTCCATTTCTAATTCGCAGAGCTGGGCTCTGTGAATTAGAATTCGTTTCTTATTCGCAGAATATGTGCGCTATAGCGTAGTTCGCAGATTCCACCTTGGCTCTGCGTCTATTATTCCTCAGTTACGCTTATTTTGGCCAGTCATTGAACAGACAGCGCCGCATCTTGCGACGAGATCTATACGATACTTCAAGGGACAATAACTGGAGAGAGACGACAACTGGCCTGCCTAATTACTTGGTCCTTCAATAATACACAGTTTTGTAAATAATATGATCCATTTCTGCACTGTAAACGATGTGAATGGATGAAGCATACACATTCCTACATGTTGTCAACAAAATAAACATTAAGCATGATAATCTATCCCAAAACGTATATATTTTATTACAACACTTACCTCGTGGCTTCCATCTTTGTTGGTTGGTCGGCATCATGCTAAAGCGTTTTTAACACTCATTTGGCGTGACTGCAGAAGCCCTGGATTGGATGAGATCCTACATTAGCGGCAGAACACAATGGGTATCGGGTCGGCCTCGCAACTTCGTTTACCGCACATCTATGTTGCGGCGTGCCACACGGATCTGTGTTGGGACCGAAACTGTACTGCATGTACATTAAACCAGTTGGAGATACAGTGAATAACGATAATTTTCGTTACCACTGTTATGCAGACGATACACACACGCACGCACACACACACGCACACGCACACACACACACACACACACACACACACACACACACACACACACACACACACACACACAAACATATATATATATATATTTAATTATCCATCAAACCTGGCGAGAACTGGGCCAGTGAAAGCTTAGCCACTGAAGCCTGTGTGGCGGATGTTGGCGGGTGGATGAATAGAAACATGTTAAAATTGAACCAAGAAAAAAACGAACTGATTGTGTTTGTGTCCAAACACCGAATTCATCAGGTGAACGACCTGTCCCTCATGATCGGGGGCAGACTGCTACACACTGAGCAATCCTATGAGAAATATTGGACTTAGTATAGACAGCGGCTTGACAACGGAGAAACAGGTGAATGCGATCTCCTGTCCTGTTTCTACCACATCCGAAATATTGGCAAAGTCAGATAATACATCGCAAATGACGCCTGTAAGATTCTAGACTAGGCACTGGTAACATCTCGACTGGACTATGGAAACGCGCTGCTGCAAGGTTTGCCTCAGGTTTACAGAACTGCGCTGATCGCCTAATCACCGGGACACGCAAGACCGAACTACATTGGCTGTCAGTGAAATACCGGCTCAGCTTTAAGGTCAACACTTGTACTTATAAACTGCTGAACGGATTGGCACCGGCGTACATGAGTGACATTGTGCAGAAACATCAACCTACTCGTACCTTAAGATCAACGGAGAAGTCACTTCTCGTCGTATCTGTGCTGCGGACAGTAATTTATGGTGAACGTTGTTTCAGGAGACACGCGACCATACTATGGAACGACTTGCCTGAGAACATTAAACAACTGAACACTCTCAGCTCTTTCAAGAGACATTTAAAAACATATCTTTAACCTGGCGTACGTACGACTGACGTGATCGAGTCACGCTCTCGTTTTAATGACATTGATATACTAATTATTTATTCGTAATGTTTTATTCATGTGTGTGTATTATAAATAATTTACTTTAAATAATTTATTTGTTATGCTTAAATCAATTATTTTACACTAGTTATTTTTTAAATAATCTATATTTTATAGTTTTATTTAATTTATGCTGCTTTTTGTAAAGCGTCAAGTGGATTCGGGCGCTATATAAATTCCGATATTATTATTACTATTAAATGACTGGTTGATTGCCTACGGTGCCTTTTCGTCATTTGATGCACCATTTCGTAATACAAAGCCATGGGAACCAAAGAAGTGTCGTATTATTTGTTTCACACAGTTGTGCAGTCTAAAGATGTCAGTTAATAAACAACGAACATACGCTAATTTTCAATACCTATAGCTTACAGTCATAATCACACTCGCTAGATGCACGTTGGATGCGGTGGTGGCACTCAGAACATCGCACTCTCAATCGAATCGTTTTGATGCCGTTTCGAACCTTGTGCAAGTTCGTTCACTCCACGCTGTCCCAGTTCACTCAGCTGTATGAGTGAGTACAATGCTATATATAGACATCGGAAGGTATTTGTGAACGAATAGTATTCTCGCACCAATTGCAGTGTATCCGACGGCATCCCGGGTAAGCCGAGATGGTCTTCAATTGAACATTTATGCCAGGGGGTGAAGTGTAAAGCGCTTTGAGCACATCTAAGGACTGCTTGCCATGTTATAAAAGAACATACATTTTACCATTTTACATAGAGTACAGTGAATGTTGTTTTTGGACATAAAATAAAGCGAACGTTGTGGAATGCTGTGCCAAACAGATTGCAACCTGCGCTTGGCATGTTTGATCAGACGAGGGTACAGTTCCGTCGGCAAATGCATGCGACAGATCGAACTCCTTGGAGGTCGTCTTGAGTATCAAGGAGACGCACGGCAATTCGATAAGTTAGCTCATTGCATATGTATATATATATATATATATATATATATATATATATATATATATATATATATATATATATATATATATATATATATATATAGCTAACGACGCGTCGTCGATATCCTAATGGAAGATATGAACAATTATCTTTCTGTTGCGAGCTCTCAATAGTAGGCCTGTACATATGTGTCCGGATTTCCAGGGTTTTTTCTGGGGTACGTGTCCGTTGTTGGCGTTCGACAGTAGCATCGTGATATCGAAAGCGGAGACGAATTGTAAAATCTCATTGATGTTTTCTCTCCTATATCTGCTGATTGTGCGGGTGCTAGTAGTAGTAATAATAATAATAAAAATAGTTAATATTTATAGGGCGCAATATCCATAATATGCTCAAAGCGCTGTACAATACAATTCAATCAGGCGATTCAATGTATACTAATAAAACCTGCAATCAAATAAAGTTACTTATATTAAAACTATTAATTAAATAAATAAATAAAATTAGATAAATTATAAATTAGACTTATTATTACTCTATTTACATATATGCATACATATACATACATGCCCACACCCACACACCCACGCACGCACGCACGCACGCACGCACGCATACATAAATAAATACTGATACAGGCACTCAAAATAATATATATATATATATAATATATATATATATATATGTATTATATATATATAACTCACCAGTAGATATCATCTATTTAGATTTTCAAAAAGCTTTCGACAAAGTACCACATCAAAGATTACTCCTTAAGCTAAAGGCCCATGGCATAGGAAATGGTATAATAAACTGGATAGAAAAATGGCTGAATGACAGAAGACAACGTGTAGTAGTTGATGGGGAGGCTTCAAACTGGAAATCGGTATTGAGTGGGGTACCACAGGGATCAGTACTAGGACCTATATTATTCTTAATATATATCAACGATTTGGACGATGATATAACAAGCAAGGTGTTAAAATTTGCGGATGATACAAAAGTGTTTAGAAGGATTAAAAGTGATGGAGACAGACAGCATTTACAAGATGATCTTGATAGGTTGATCCAATTGTCTGAAAAGTGGCAAATGCTGTTCAATTTTGGGAAATGTAAATGCCTCCACACAGGTCATGGGAATGAAGAGGTAAAATATAAAATGGGGGGTACTGTTCTAAGTACTACTGTAAAAGAAAAGGACTTAGGGTTAACCATTAGTGCTGATATGAAGGTTTCAGAGCAGTGCGGAATTGCAGCGTCAAAGGGAAATCAAATCCTTGGATTAATTAGGCGAAATATAGCGTATAAGAAAAAAGAATTAATAGTACCGCTGTACAAAACAATAGTGAGGCCTCATTTAGAATAGTGTATACAAGCATGGAGGCCATATCGCAAGAAGGACATAGATATGCTAGAAAGAGTACAGAGGAGAGCGACTAAAATGATACCAAATCTGAGGGATCTTAGTTACGAAATACGCCTAAAAGAATGTGGTTTAACAACACTAGAGACCAGGAGATTGAGAGGAGATCACATAGAAGTGTTTAAAATATTGAATGGTTATGAAAATATTGATAGAAATTTTTTTTCTCAGTTAAGAAAGATAGAAGGACCAGAGGACATGAAGCTACATTAGTAAAGGAGCAGTGTAGATTAGATATAAGAAAGTTCTCATTCTCACAAAGGACTGTAACTGAATGGAACAGATTATCTCCTGATTGTGTTGGTGCTAGTAGCGTGAATATGTTTAAAAATAAAATCGACACACACCTTAAAAAGGCGGGATACATGTAGATAAAAAGTATTGGACTCTCGATAAGCCAAAAGGCTTCCTTGTCCAACTGCCATCCAGAGTAATTTTCTGGATGGCAATCTTGTTAAATCTTGTTAAATTGGTGTGCGCAAATTAAAATTGGGCTGCCACGTACGTCTTGGAGTGAGCCACCTTTGCACTGACTGTTTATTCGTGCCTGCTGGCCCCGCTGCAATATATACACTTGTGTATTGGACCGTGTGTCTGACAATATTGCCGCATTCAACACATTAACAGCTGTAATTGAGTTACCGCCAGGAACAAACAGCTAGACGTGAATAACCGCACCGTTTTCATAGGAAATGGCGCCGTTGGCCTAAGTTGTAATTATTTGGTTAATTCTCAGTTCGCTGACATAAGCCGAACACACAAAATGTAAGGTGATTGTAACATATCGTGACTCGACTATGTAATGGCAGTGTGGTAACTCTATACGTTTATTGACGGCTTCCCGCTAATCGCGTGCATGCGCAGTTAGTACAAGTCTGAACATTACATCTCCCTTTCTTTCAAAGACAACTCTTCGTGCGCGAACTACTACTGAAACACATCTAAAGTTAAATAGACTGTAGGGTAGACTATCTGTAGTCTTGAACTAAACAACTACGGGTCACTCAGTGATTATTCTGTCCTGGTGTGACTGAAACGTCTCAGTCGCGACGCTTGCCCTTCGGTTAACCTGGCCATAGTTCACAAGTCCAGGCATCTTGGTGGCTTGCTCACACAACCACTACGGGTCACAATTCCGGTGGGGGGCGACGGGTAAGTAACGGGCGCACTGCGAACGCTAGACGCGGCTTGTGATTCTTCAGGGCTGCTGCTGTTTGAGTAACTCCCAGATTAGCATTTGTTGATCAGGCTCGCTCACTGCATATTTCTGACCTGACTCTGGGGTATACCCGTTCCGCTCCGAACGTTGACAGTCGCAGATGTCTTCTGTTGCGCCTGTGAATTTTGTGTTCCATTCAACGACATACGAT
The DNA here is from genome assembly GCA_963995525.1 of Escarpia spicata. NCBI lineage: Eukaryota > Metazoa > Annelida > Polychaeta > Sabellida > Siboglinidae > Escarpia > Escarpia spicata. Next base: position 27,068,749 of record OZ023213.1, read on the forward strand.
CGAGGAGCTAGATGTTGGCTTACAACTTTGGCGTGTAGCTATTTCTTGTAGCTCGGAAATGGAGCCAGCCTCACTGGATCTCCTGAGAGAAGTACACGGAGATACCCGTCGACTTTCCGGTCGTGATAGTAACGCTGGTTCTCTTTGTCCCGGTCCAGGCTGCGTCTTACTTTTGTCACGTCGTATGCAGTTGGCTTTAGAAGCTCTCTGACGATAGGCAATTTGTTTCTAGGCCTGCGACTCATGCATACCTGGACTGGTGACCTATTACAGCTTTCCAGCGTCGTAGTGCGGTAATTTAGCAAGGCCAAGTGTTTGTCTGTACACTTTCGCCAAAGTCGTTTCACAATCCGTATCGCTCTTTCTGCCTCACCGTTCGACTGTGAGAAGGCAGGCGATGACGTGCAATGTTCGATCTGGTAGTCTTTGCAGAACAGCGCAGATTCGCGAGACGAGAACTGAGTCGCATTATCAGATCTCAATTTTTCTGCAATACTGTGTAGACTCATCAGTGACTTGAGGGCATCAGTTGTCGCTGCGCTGCTCAAATTCTCGAGTTTGTCGACTTCTATATACTTGGAATAGTAATCCACTGTGATCAAGTAGGTATTTCGTTCCCACTCGAAAATGTCCGCAGCTACCTCAATCCAAGGCAGATTATTATTCTGGTGCGTATTACACTAAGCGCAATCACTGACGAGATTTTCGATTTGTTGCGTCATCCCTGGCCTGTATAGTGCTTCCCGTGCTCGTTGCTTGCATTTCGTTATGTCCATGTGCGATTCGTGCATTTGTGCAAGCATGTTTGGCCTCATGCTTGGCGGCACCATGATTCTCATACCTTTGTACACTACACCGTCAGATACAGAGAGTTCGTCAGGTATTGTCCAGTACATTCTGATTGTGTGCGGTGTTTCCTGCTTTGTATGTGACCAGCCCTTGAGGATCACAGCGTGTAGTTTGTTCAGTTCATTGGCTGTGTATTCCTGGAACTGCTTGTATTGTGTATTACGGCGATGAAGTTGATCATATTGACCAGACTCAATACCAGGTACTATATCGGGCAGGTGGGCATCTCCCATAGGGATTTCTTTGCCGTCTTCCTTGCTTTGGGGAACTGGCATTTTGTGTACTGAACGTACTTTCTCTGGATCTGGTTGCAAGCCCTCGTCTGTCACCAAATGCCCAACCATGTCGCTGTTTTACTTGACACTTGTCAAAGCTGAGCGTCAGGTTACATTCTGTTGCTCTCTCTACGACTTTCCTGATGATCTTGTCGTGCTCCTGTGGCGTTTTGCCTGCGATCAGGATGTCGTCCATGATGGCCCGTGCGCCATCAACGTCTTCTAGCAGGTCGTCCATGATTCATTGGTAGATCTCTGGAGTCGACTTTATGCCAAACGGGAGGCGTAACCACCTGTATCTTCCGATCGGCGTGTTGAAAGTCGTTAGAAGACTTGATTCATAGTCGAGTTTGATCTGCAGGAATCCCGACTTTGCGTATATTTTGGAGAACACTTTGGCACCTGGTATTGATGCTATCACTTCTTCCACAGTCGGAATGGAGTAGTGCTCTCGTCTAATGGCTTTGTTGAGGTCTTTGAGATCGGAGCAGATCCTCAACTTTTCATTGCAGATAACAGTGACCATGGAATTAACCATGTCAGTGGGTTCTGTCACTTTAGTAATGTGGCCATCAGTTTCCATTTCTTTCAGTTTCGTACGTATCTTGGCAGACAGTGCTTTTTTGGGCTTACGCCTTGGTCCGTGTACAACTGGCGGTACAATAGAGGCGATCTTGAGGGAATACGTCCCTGTGAGCGTACCTGTAGAAAGACGCGTTCAGCTTCGTCACGGTGACGTAGAGTGGATGCTATAGGAAGAAACAAGAAAGCCCAGGAAATATACCATGTCCTATTCAAAATCGATAATTCCGCAAGGAATAAGTAATAAATATAGCAAACGATGTCACGATGTGTTTCACTTATGGAAGGAGTTTGAAAGCAGACATGAAACGGTGGTAGGCAATGACAGAATGCTAAAGCAATTTCATAACTTGATATATTCACACGATGCACACATTAATATCATTGTTGGTGTGTAACTCAAAGAGTCCGGTAATTTCTGGATCTCACCTGGAAGTAGAGGCCAATGATTTGATGAGCATGCCCAGCTCGCACTGGGTCCGCACCGTACCGGAGAAGCAGCAACACGGCGGGGGCGTTGATGGAGTGACAGGCTAGGAGTAGTAGGGTACTACCCCTGCTCAAGAATATCGACATCTCAACAAATAGCACCTTGGAGTAGTAACTTGTGCATAACGGTTGTGGCAGTCGGTGACGCGAAACTCGCTCAGCTCAACCGGCGCTGTAATGCGAGTTGCTTGCAACAAGAAATACTCAAACACCTCCAGGTGGCGTTGACTGATCGTCCCGGTCGTGTGCATGTTCTGGAAGGGATATTATGTGATCGGGTCGACCTCAAACGGGAATATGAGCGGGTCGAGGAAAGTAACGAAGCGATCGAAGCATCCGTCGCAGAGGAACACCGACAGTATGTCCCTCAGCAGTTCCGGCTCGTCGTCAATGTTGTACTTCTGGCAGAGATGCGCCGCTAGGACGATCACCGGATGTGTAGTGCACACGTGAGTTCCCGTTGTGGACGCTGTGACATCTATAGAAAGGGAAGACATCGCCAATCACTGTTTTCACAACTTTCTTGTAGGTGCCGCTTGCTTTTACGTAGCAATAAAGCGAGTTCTTGATCCGGCTCATTCGATCGCTCCAATGGAAGCACTCCGGCCCGTGGAGACGGAGCATATCTTCGAAGATGTTTGACGACATTTGAGGAGTTTCTGTCAGCCAAGCAAGGACAGATTAGCCAGGGCTAGCTAGCTTTGCATGGCAAACTTGCGAGGATGCTGCGCACTAACACGACTTTTACTTTCGGGTAACACAGTTTATGTGGCACTTGGGCTGAAAAGCACCTGTTTCATGCCAACAAATCAAACCTTTATAGATCTATTATAGCAGGATAAACTACTATTGGAATTATGGTTGTTAAGATCGAAACGTGACAATGTTGTGCCATGTCATTAGTTGTAGGCCTATGTTGTCTTAGCAAGTGATTCAGTTTTAGTGTATCTTAATTAATTAATACAGTAATAATATGCACTGGCGCGGGAACGAAATTAATATTGGGGGGGGGGCGAAGCTTCAGC
>OZ023213.1:27076968-27101968 GCA_963995525.1 Escarpia spicata
GCCTTAAGCCAACTCTTTGCAAAAGGCGTTTTAACGTCCGTACACTGCACAACATTAAGTGGTTTATATACACAACTTGCATTAAGCCCGCTTGCTATTAAATAATTGTGCTTATTGAATGCATAATTTATTTTACTATAAAGCTACGATTCCATATGTACAGAAAGGTGTGCGGAAACTCATGCGGAATGGGGAATACCTCTGTAGTGACGTCACTACTGGGAATTTCCTATCCGATTCGTGTGCGGATACGATTCCAATCGCTACACGGAACGATTCAATTTGCCGCAACCGCTTCCGCACAACAAAACTCACCCGCCTGTGTACGTTTGGAACTATTTATGTTAATTTCCACCGGGCACTATATTCATTGTTTTGCCGCATGCCGCATCCGCATACCGTATCCGTACATATGGAATCCTAGCTTAACTCTCTCTCCCTCTCTCCCTCTCTCCCTCTCTCCCTCTCTGCCTCTCTCCCTCTCTCCCTCTCTCCCTATCTCCATCTCTCCTTGTCTTCTACTCATTAGAACATTCATGTGGATGAAATGAAGATCACCGGAATTTGCCGGCAAGCGATGTTATTGGCTTAGCTAATATTCCAAGTTTCGCAAGACGATCTGCCTACTAAGACTTATGTAATGAGCAGCGCCCCTGGCGTGCGAGTTGTGAACATTTTATACTTTTTATTCAGATTATTATATTATTACCATATTATATTGATAAAGAACACACCTGATGGATATTCCATTGTGGCTGAGACACAGAGTTCAACATTAGTGTATCCTGCCACGAAACACTGTCTTACTAAACTGTGAACTGAAACGAACATACACCCCTTTTGTGAAATACACACTCATGATAAATACGCCTCAAGTTTGCAGCAGTTAGCTTTATTGGACCTGGCAATGATGCTACAACTGTATTTACAACAATACCATTGACACACTTGCATGCTATAAGTATAGGTTTATAATCACACACGTACACACGCACGCACGCACGCACACACACACACACACACACACACACACACATACACAATGTTTGGTACAAATTCACCGTATGCTGTTGTAATGAATATGTCTGGCTTCACTAGTGGCACCTATTTCAAAACAATAATCGTACCCACATGTGACCACATCAAAGCAGTTGCCTACAAACAACTAAGACCAGACAGTCTCAATAATTACCCATTCGGGCTGCATGCTATATTGGGCGGCATCGTATACCGCTGCGATTGACAGGCAGTTACACTGTAGCGTATCTACGTTTTGGTAAACGGTGCCTCAGCAATTCGATTCACTTAACGAAAAAGAAACAATTACACGGTAGACAGGAAGAAAAACATGTGACGCAAGTGACGACTAAATTAAGTTTTTTCGATCATTTATAAACAAATATACATGTTTCGTATTACACCGACTTCTAAAATTGTAGCTATTTATAATATTAAAAAATTATAAATTTTGACACAAAGGAACGGCATTTCCAATAAGATAAAGGTTAAAAAAACAACTTCAAATTGTCATCTCATCCAATGAATACAAAATAAGTTTTGTATTTTCTACAAATGATATCCAGACGGAAACAATTTAACAAATACAATTTGAACGGTAGAAGAGGTAAAATACATTTTTGCCCCAGACTTTCGTCATGACATTTAGAAGTACGAAAAACAAATTCTTTGTGCAAAACAAACATTTCTGTAACCGTATACGTCATCAGCCATCACCACATGCTCTGAACACAAAAAGGAATGCGTTTAATAAAATACAAATGGCTGCTTAAGTCTCGTTTTCGACGTACGCATGCTCATTACGGCATCTTTATAATTTATACCATAGCATCGCGTATCGCGCATCGCATCGCGCATCGCCCATCGCATCGCACATCGCATCGCGCATCGCATCGCACATCGCATCGCGCATCGCATCGCGCTTCGTCCATCGCGCTTCGTCCATCGCATCGCATCGCGCATCGTCTAACGCATCGCCCATCGCATCGCGCATCGCGCATTGCTCATCGCATCGCACATCGCATCGCGCATCGCGTCATCGCCCCATGGCGCTGCAGGTTGCCACACTAAACCGTGACGGCCCTTCTCGGCCATCATAAAAGCTGTATCGATGACACGACGAGCCTAGGAAATAGAGCGGCAAATGCGAGAACGAAACACGCATACCCAGTCGTAGTGCTGTGCGAGCCCGCAATCAGCGATGAAAGTGAAATCCATCGTCCAGTCTCACACCTAGTTTGCAAAGGACGGTGAGAACACGTGAAACACACAAAAGGAAGATGTCCTGCCCTTTATGTAAAGTGCAAATCGTGCGGAGTCCGTGAACATTTCGCAAGGTGCTGCAGATCCATGAATCGCTATCGTTAGCTTCGGACGGGGCAAAATTAACGTTGTTGATGCAGACCAAGACAACGTATCGTTCCTTGGTGAGATATGTGATAATTCGAATAGTTGGACCAGACCAGGGCGCGTTTTTTGTTGAATTTTCACTGGGGGGCAATGTCTTAAAAGGGCACTTCTAATGGGTAAAAAGGGCAGTTTACGCATACATTAATGATTATGGTCATAACCCTTAGATATATATGAAAGCTTAATATAATGTGTTATATTAATCTTTCATATAAACGAATACAAAGTTAGCCCTACAAGGGGCTGGTTTGGAAGAATGGGGCACACTGGGGGGAAGTTGGTTGACTGGGTGAAGGCAAATGAAAGGGCTGGGGGCAATGCTCCCCGCTTTGTACGTTAAAAACGCCCAGTATGCACGTCTTCTTTCGGTTTCGTTTCGATGCACAAGCCAAGCGTGGGTTGCCTTGTCCAAGATGTTGGTCATTCTGAAGCCTCACAGACACGCGCAGTTCATCTCAAGAACTAGCTGCTACAGAATAATCGCCTCCACGTGGATCGTTGGTGCCGGCGTAGGATCGTTTCCCACAATGTGGAAATTATACTTATGCACGATTAATATACTGACCAACGGTAGAAGTTTGTCTGCGTTGTAGTATATTACGCCGTGACCTTCTTTGCTCCTGGGGTTGCATGCATCTACGCTACAGCGATAATCTTTCTTGTGGTTGTCTAACCTCACCGGGAAATGTCGGCACAGGAACATTCTGTCGGCGAAGGAATGATGACTCTAGCAGCGATTCGTCCGCCAGAAATATCCCCGTCATTTGCTTCGTCGCTCTGGCTCCACAAGTTTATACACGTGGCCAATGTATTTGGTAATTGTCCTCACACAGTTTAGCATGCGGATATTGAAGAAATAGAATGTGTTTTGTTCTTTCGTCTGTTCATCATTCAGAGCAAACGTCTTGCCCAGGAATAATTGAAATTTATTCAGCCTTTTCTATAACTCCATCACGTGTGACAGTACGCAGCAGACCATCGACTTCCCCACGTTGTTTGTTTATTCTGTAAGCTGCTGCTTGCAGCTTTCCATTTGCAAAGTCTTAGCGGTCATGTTACCTGTACAAGTAATTTCCAAGAGACGTCCTGACAACAATGTCCGATTTGTTTTGATGGACTGTTTTACACCGCCGTCGAAAGTGCTCCACGCATGAGAAGCATGGACCTTTCTCACTTCGTGACGAAGTGCTTGGCGCGTCCTTTATCAGTGACGTCAGTACGGCTAGTACGCTTACTTGCTTTGGTAGAACGATGATTGTGGAAGTAGCATAACCTGGAAAACATTCCTGCTCCTCCTACCATATTAAAATTACTTGTGCCTATTTCTCCAAGAGCCATGCACATTGTTGCACACTTATTGTGATCTTTGATTTGATATATATATCAATAACTTTATAATATAATAAAAAAAACTGTGATCTTTGATTTCGTCCAATAAGGCACCAAAGTGGTATCTTTCACAGGGAAATCAACTTTTATATGTTTACATGTTGGGAAGCAGAATCGCAGGGAGAGAATCAACATTTGTCTGTCCATCATAATTATCTTTGGATTGAAAATAGGTTTCGTCTTCGATGTGTTGGTAAGATGACAGTATCACGAGGAGTACCACCGCCGGACAAAGTGTCGACAATGTCTCGTTACTCTCATGGTAGTTATCCCATGCTAATTCTCACATACACGCGACTTAGTGTAAAACATCTGCCGTGGTACAATGTATGTCTGATGTATTTGTGGCCAAGTCAGTTTCAACCGTTTCTACTACACTATTTATAATCGGTGGAATGGCCGAAGCGATTGATGACTTCCAGTAATGTTCTGCTACCTGTCATAATCCTGATTCCAGTCCCATACACAGGTGTACGGACGCTTTTGTTCGACCCCTTGTAGTTGCGAACACGACATCATCTGACGTTGACTTTACTTACAAGTCCTTCAATTCGATCGTTAGAAGACGACTCACTGCAACCGGTGCATAACACTGAGAGAATCCACCAGCTCTGGTGGTGTCTCTCCTTGTGCGCGTGTCAAAGCTACTGCTGTCATAGCATGTAGTATGTCTTGCTTTGTACTCTTCAGTGACATGATAATGATCTGCGATGAAATGCTGCCTCTTCTGCCGATATATCAGCAAGGTAGCCCGCCTTACGACACGTTCCTCTCTTAGAGTTGCGTTATATACGATCAGTTCCTGCTTGTTGTTATAGTTGAATTTTCTCAACTGAGTAGGATATTGTTTCTAAATGCTCTCACACAACATTTGGGCTGGATATGTAGATCCAACCGTTGCCATGTTTCCATATATCGGTTGTGCAGAGAGGTAAGCAGTTCAGACCCTTGGTTTTCAATCAACGTGGTGTTTATGCGGTGTTAGGGCTTCAAATGCTGCAGTGTGCAACTGCTTTACATGTTAGTTTTGGTTACTGCTAGTGATCTTTTAATGTATTCTCTTCTGCGTGAATGGTGATATTTAATTTCCTTTGCTTTGCTGGCTAATCCTGCTGTTCGTGTAAGCATAACTTCATAGTGTAATAACTCTACTGCTTGCCTGATGCTGTCCTTTGCTTTTTCCACCTCACAGCTACCCATATAAGTCTCGCTTGGCTTTTCCAGCATATTAAGATGCAGTCTTACAAAGTACACTTTCGTCTGAAAACACGCCGATAGAGCTGGTTTGCGGGACCTCTATAGAAAACCATAAGTTTGGTTTTGTAGTACTAAGAAGACCATTTCCCTAACCTTTCTGTTGAGTGACTCTGTTTGGTAACTCAAGTTTAACTCATGGTGATCGGATAGTTTTATGACAAAATACTTGAACTTCTTTTACAACCTGTCCTATGTTGTTACTATATCTATATTCCCCCATGACTTGTCGTCAAATGGTTTAACACTATCAGTCGTTTTACCACCAAGTTGTACGATTCAAGACCACTTTGTGAAAGTCATGATCTACTAGTCAACATACATTGAAAAACTATTTAAAAAAATCACGCTTGCAATAACAGTAACGCATCGGTTACACAGTATGCAGCATTCGTTAGATAAAAGACCGTTATCGTGGGATAAGATATAATATCTAGCAAACTATGCAACCATATTTGTATTTACGTTGAATACGTTCGTACCGACTTGAGAATGAATCGCAAAAAGTTGTGCTGTAGCAGACACCACCGACGTCACTGTTCTGCGGTGGCTGGTCGTAACTATTACTGGTATCACTGATAGGCACATATTAGTGAAACAATAATATAAGAACACTGCAATAATTATTGGTAACATGCCGATTGATGTTTCGATGTTTATGCAGTAAAATAGGTGAACGAACGGTGTGCACATTTTCACGTTTTCGTGTTTTTTGTGTGGTTACCACCCCTTCCGTTAAAACACAATTTCTCGGCTTCATAAGGTCAGACCAACACGAAATTGGTTCCAAAAGTTAGCGGAATAAGACTACTTTGTAAACAATGTGTCACATTGACCAATGGTTGCATCTCTGATCTTGCCACATAAACGGAAATGATATGTCTTTCTTCGAACGTCTTCTCGTACGCAATTTGGGTGTGGCCACTTACAGGTTCGTAGACCTTGACATTGTGTAGATAAAACTAACTACCCAGCTAACAAAAACACGTTCCCAGAACGTTCCCAGAACGTTAGTTTGACGTTACGGTAACGTTAGAGATAACATTCGGAGAACTTTTTTTTGGAAAGTTTTCTTAACGTTCCGAGAACGTTACAGATAACGTTATTGCGTAACGTTAGCAGAACGTTCTTTTGGAAAGTTTTCTTAACGTTCCAAGAACGTTACAGATAACGTTGTTGCGTAACGTTAGCAGAACGTTTTTTTCATAACGTTAGCAGAACGTTTTTTGGAAAGTTTTCTTAACGTTCCGAGAACGTTATAAATAACGTTATTGCCTAACGTTAGCAGAACGTTTTTGCCTAATGTTAACAGAACGATAAAACAATAATAAATGGGTCTTCATTACTTTTATTTACACATGGCTGTTACATGGTAGTTACAAAACTCAATCTTCCTCGTCATCATCTTCAACCTGGTGGACTGGGTGACTGCCGGCATCTGTTGAATATAAACATGTATTCTAAATATCAATATAAATCAAACACTATTTATTTTGGGGAATGTAAAGGCCTTCTGTAAAGAATATGTTTGATGACGTATTGTTGAACAACTAGATGGGTAACCGACGTTGCATGGTGAAAAAAGGCTGTTGCTTGCACTGAAACTCTTGAAATTGTGACTCCCCGAGATCCCACCGCCCTAGACGAATTTTGAAAAAAACATTTAAATAAATCTAAGTCTATAAACCACCACAATGGGCCCCATTAGATTCCACAAAATCTCAGCCAAATACATGCAAAATGGATGGACAAAAGCGCCATTTTAATATTGTGACCCCCCAACATCCCGACCACCCAAACAAATTTCGAGAAAATCTAAATCTACAAACTACCCAAATGGGTCTGCTACATCACACACAATATTTCAGCCCCTTTCATGCAAACGGTGATAACGGTCTACATATGGGCGGGCGGGCGGGCGGGCGGGCGGGCGGGCGGGCGGGCGGGCGGGCGGGCGGGCGGGCGGGCGGGCGGGCGGGCGGGCGGGCGGGCGGGCGGGCGGGCGGGCGGGCGGGCGGGCGGGCGGGCGGGCGGGCGGGCGGGCGGGCGGGCGGGCGGGCGGGCGGGCGGGCGGGCGGGCGGGCGGGCGGGCGGGCGGGCGGGCGGGCGGGCGGGCGGGCGGGCGGGCGGGCGGGCAGGCAGACCGACAAACTGACAGGCGGACAGACAGACAGACAGACAGACAGACAGACAGACAGACAGACAGACAGACACAGAGAACCATATTGTTTTATAATATATATTTTTGCACACAAAAACACAATGTATATGTATGTATTTGTTGCAATAATTTAATTTAATGTATTTGTTGCAATCACATTAATCTAATTATTATTTAGCATCAGAGACAGGTGTTTTTTTACATAAGAAAAAGAACATAGTGTATTAATATGGCTTTCTCCAGCAACATTAATCGTGTATTAATTATAACCACTAGAAGAGAGTCATATTGATTTAATGGGAATCCACACATTTATATCTATGGCCTACCACAGAATGGCAAATTCAATAGCAAGGCCAGGGGGCATATCATTTACGAAAGATATTACTAAGAGCGAGTCATTGTCAAATACCTTGTTGGTCTTTCTCCCTCCTCTGGGAGGTGCAAACTTCAACGTTTCTGAGATCACTTCTTCAATGTAATTAACTTTTGTGAATGGGTGTACACGTTTCTGAAATCAACGAGAAAAACTAAATGAGGTAACACATTTCAGACTAAAATATCTTTAAGGGAAACAAAAGGCAACTTTTGTGGTTATGCACCAAAAAACTTAATACAAGCTAACCATTTGCAACTAAAATCAACATCTTCACATCAGTGGTTAACTTGAAATGCGGTCTCAAAATGGAAGATTTTAAAATGGCACAGTAAATTACCAGTGGAGGAATAATGGATAACGTCCAGAGTTTTGAGTTTGATCAATTGCTATGAGGTGGTAATTGTATTCATCGGTGACCAGGTGATATAAAAATAAAGAAAAAAGAAACATACTGATCACAACTTGGCAGATGGACAACTCCACGAACTTTCGCTTCAACGTTTTCCCCTTGAGTCTGTATTGTCCAAGAATATCATCCACTGCCACCTTCCGCAGCATGCGACGAATACTGTCGCCAGTATTCACTCCTCCCAAGGAGCTCAACTACAGAACCTTAGGATAAATCAAGAAAAACAATTAAAGTCATGTTTCAAAACAACTTGATATGAACACCCTGAGAAAATGTCTATCCACTGATCTATTGCATATCAAAACTTTGTATTGATACAATTGTCGTTTTGTTTATTGTTGCCAAAATACACACTTTTTTACATTTATATTTAAACATACATGTAGCAATATGTTTGATTCACTAAGGGCTTTTCCATTTAAACAGTTGGGGGAGTGGTCGTGAACTTGTTTTGGCCCCACTACCCACACATATTGAACTACTTAAGGTAGGTAGTATGGATTCAAAAAGTGATTTTTTACATTTTTTTGAAAAGGACTTTCTTTGCTATTTATGTACTTTCATATCCTTACCTCAATATGCAGTTAGTATATTAGCTGAAAAAGTCATAAAAAGTGGCAATATTGAGGTTTCTTCGGACGGCTTTTGGCAGAATTTGGTTATGCAAAATTACCTTATCATCGTTTTCTCGGAATACCATTTTTGCTGTGAGTACTTAAGTTGCTGCGCTCTAGTAGAATAAATACCGGGTATAACTGCAAAACATTTTGCACCGCAGTGCCTAATGAGTATATCTACTGCATGAATTAAAAGAAATCATAATATATTTAATGGTTTCTCAATTATAGGCGTTAATTATGTGAAAAAATTACACAAAATAGGTTTTTTCGACAAAAAATCTTTTTTCACGTAAACAACACAACATATCTGATTTCTGTGATATTCATGCAGTAGATATGCATAACAGTAATCCCTGTGCTAAATTACAAGCTTGTAACTTGAATACGTTTTTGGTTAGAGCGCGGCAAAAAATACCAAATTTTCCCTATTATGGCGGCCATATTTGATACCTAATTTGCATAATTTATGCAAAACATGAAAAAACCTTAACTATGTTGGTATGTATCTGCATACCAAATATGGTTGATCTGTGTTGAAAACTAAAGATTTTTGGTGGAATCCATACTACCTACCTTAAACACTCCCTTCCCACACATCTCAATATAATTTCTGCCTCATACATGTACCTTGAGAAAATGCCCCCCTCCTGCATTTTAATTACTTATCAACTTTTCAAATATCGATGCCTCATATTTACCCCACCCACAAACAAATTCATTGATACCCCCACCCCACACAATTTGAATGTTATTTTATTTTACCTACATTTAAAAAACTCAGGTCCCCACATTAAAATGTTTAATGCAAAACCCATAATTATGATTGAAAACCACTCCTTACAGTTTTCTTGTGGATTTCCTTGTCCTCAAGTTTCTGGCAAAGACCTTCCAGCTCTCCTAATTGCCCCATAAATTCCAGCCAGCTCCTAAGGCTTACTTTAGAGATTTGCAGAGGCAATCAAGCCATGATTAACCATCAACCCTTTGACATTACTAGTAGACATTCTATTGTGCACTAACACGCAATATTTTCGTAAAATAAATGGTGAATGGTGTTAGTAACGTTAGTAATGAGGTATCAAATTTAGGCAAAAATGAAGTTATAATGACAAAATCTAGGTGGGCCCGGATAAACAGCGAAACAAAAATCATTCCAAACGACTTCCCGCTCGGTGATCTCTTATTTAGAGAGCGAGGTTTGTATGCAAATACGATTGCCACCTGGCCGGTGAATCGGCGATAGGATCCCCCTAGCGACTAGACACGGAAATATTGTAACGAAAATATTAAAGTATCATAAAAAAAGTAAACGAAAGTAACGAAGTAAAAAGTATTGTTACTTTAGATAAAACTACTTCGTTACACGTAAAAGTACTTTATTAAAATTGTACTTCGTTATATGCAGATTACTTGAAAAAACTACTTAAGTATTGTAACGAAGTATTTGTACTTCGTTACATGCCACCACTGGTGGCCTGTGCTCCCTATTCCTTCTTTTATCCCCTTCACCAATTCTGTACAGGTTTTCGCTGTTACTGTTTATATACATACTAGTGCTGGTGCCATCCACTTTCATCTCCACTCCTACTTTTTTGCTTGTTTTGTGGACTTGCTGCCCCTCATGGTGGGATTGACTGCTCCTTCTGGAAGGTGTTGTTCCCGACTGACTGACTGACTGACTGACTGACTGACTGACTGTCCCTTGTAGATGCCACTGGTGTTGTTTGATTCCTGGAGGGGGTCGTTCCTTTTTCGTTTTTACTGGGTAATGATGCTTCCGCCTGGGTACCTTGCACCTTACTGTCATCGGCCCCTACAATGCGCCCCCGATGGATGCATATGTTCTTTTCACCTTTTCCCTTCCTTTCCCTTAACTCCTTTCTTAGTTGGTACTGTTTCTCACGTTCTCTCTTGGTCTCATCTACACTGATGTATACATGTTTCCATTCGTCCTTGTTTTTCAGATTCTTTGCTACTCTGAACACTTTTGTTTTCATGTTCCGATTTCCCAGTGTTACAACTGTCAGTCTATTCCTACCTTCCGTTTTGTTTTCCGTGACTCTACTTATTGAAATTATTTCTACTTCTTTCTGTTCCAAAACATTGTTCACCAAATGCTCGACAGAGTAGTTCTTTGTCATCTTTCCAAATTCCATGCTCTTCACTGTCTATGTTATCAATATTTCTGATGAGTACATTTGCGCTCTTTGCTGCTTGTTCTCTGATCTCGTAAAGCACCTCTCTCACTACTCTGCAGACATTTTCTTTATGAGTGCCCTTGACTTCTGTAATTTCCTTTACTTTCGTGGTCAGGTCACCTACTCTAATCTCCAGTTCATCCTGTTGGTCCTTCAACCCCTGTACCAGTTTCAGGACCTCGATAGCTTTGGAGTTGCAGGCTTTACAAAAACAGTGTAGCTATTCTCCGTGATTTTCTGTGAACTCGTATGTCTCTCTTGAAATGTCTTCACACTCTATGAACTCGTTTGTTTTCTTCGTTATGTCTTCACACTCTATGAACTCGTTTGTTTCCTTCGTTATGTCTTCACACTCTAAGAACTCGTATGTCTCTCTAGTTATGTCTTCACACTCTATGAACCCGTATGCCTCTCTAGATATGTCTTCACACTCTATGAACCCGTATGCCTCTCTAGTTATGTCTTCACACTCTAAGAACTCGTATGTCTCTCTAGTTATGTCTTCACACTCTATGAACCCGTATGTCTCTCATGATAAGTCTTCACCCTCTATGAAGTGGTATGTCTCTCTAGTTATGTCTTCACATTCTATAAATTCGAATGCTTCTCTTGATATGTCTTCACACTCTAAGAACTCGTATGTCTCTCTAGTTATGTCTTCACACTCTATGAACTCGTATGTCTCTCTAGTTATGTCTTCACACTCTAAGAACTCGTATGCCCCTCTAGTTATGTCTTCACACTCTAAGAACTCGTATGTCTCTCTAGTTATGTCTTCACACTCTATGAACTCGTATGCCTCTCTAGTTATGTCTTCACACTCTATGAACTCGTATGTCTCTCTAGTTATGTCTGCACACTCTAAGAACTCGTATGCCTCTCTAGTTATGTCTTCACACTCTATGAACTCGTATGTCTCTCTAGTTATGTCTTCACACTCTAAGAACTCGTATGTCTCTCTAGTTATGTCTGCACACTCTAAGAACTCGTATGTCTCTCTAGTTATGTCTTCACACTCTATGAACTCGTATGTCTCTCTAGTTATGTCTGCACACTCTAAGAACTCGTATGTCTCTCTAGTTATGTCTTCACACTCTATGAACTCGTATGTCTCTCTAGTTATGTCTTCACACTCTAAGAACTCGTATGTCTCTCTAGTTATGTCTTCACACTCTATGAACTCGTATGTCTCTCTAGTTATGTCTTCACACTCTAAGAACTCGTATGTCTCTCTCTAGTTATGTCTGCACACTCTAAGAACTCGTATGCCTCTCTAGTTATGTCTTCACATTCTATGAACTCGCATGCCTCTCTTGATAAGTCTTCACACTCTATGAACTAGTATGTCTCTCTAGTTATGTCTTCACACTCTATGAACTCGTATGCCTCTCTTGATATGTCTGCACACTCTAAGAACTCATATGTCTCTCTAGTTATGTCTTCACACTCTAAGAACTCGTATGCCTCTCTTGATATGTCTTCACACTCTATGAACTCGTATGCCTCTCTAGTTATGTCTTCACACTCTAAGAACTCGTATGTCTCTCTAGTTATGTCTTCACACTCTAAGAACTCGTATGCCTCTCTAGTTATGTCTTCACACTCTATGAACTCGCATGCCTCTCTTGATAAGTCTTCACACTCTATGAACTAGTATGTCTCTCTAGTTATGTCTTCACACTCTATGAACTCGTATGCCTCTCTTGATATGTCTGCACACTCTAAGAACTCATATGTCTCTCTAGTTATGTCTTCACACTCTAAGAACTCGTATGCCTCTCTTGATATGTCTTCACACTCTATGAACTCGTATGCCTCTCTAGTTATGTCTTCACACTCTAAGAACTCGTATGTCTCTCTAGTTATGTCTTCACCCTCTATGAAGTGGTATGTCTCTCCAGTTATGTCTTCACACTCTATGAATTCGTATGTCTCTCTAGTTATGTCTTCACACTCTAAGAACTCGTATGTCTCTCTAGTTATGTCTTCACACTCTATGAACTCGTATGTCTCTCTAGTTATGTATTAACACTCTAAGAACTCGTATGTCTCTCTTGATATGTCTGCACACTCTAAGAACTCGTATGTCTCTCTAGTTATGTCTGCACACTCTAAGAACTCGTATGTCTCTCTAGTTATGTCTTCAAACTCTAATAAGTCATCTGTCTCTCATGATATGTATTCACCCTCTATGAAGTGGTATGTCTATCCAGTTATGTCTTCACACTCTATAAATTCGTATGCCTCTCTTGATATGTTTGCACACTCTATGAACTCGTATGTCTCTCTAGTTATGTCTTCACACTCTAAGAACTCATATGCCTCTCTAGTTATGTCTTCACACTCTAAGAACTCGCATGCCTCTCTTGATAAGTCTTCACACTCTATGAACTCGTATGTCTTTCTAGTTATGTCTTCACACTCTATGAACCCGTATGCCTCTCTTGATATGTCTGCACACTCTGTGAACCCGTATGCCTATCTAGTTATGTCTGCACACTCTAAGAACTCGTATGTCTCTCTAGTTATGTCTTCACACTCTATGAACTCGTATGTCTTTCTAGTTATGTCTTCACACTCTAAGAACTCGTATGTCTCTCTAGTTATGTCTTCACACTCTAATAAGTCATCTGTCTCTCATGATATGTCTTCACCCTCTATGAAGTGGTATGTCTCTCCAGTTATGTCTTCACACTCTATAAATTCGTGTGCCTCTCTTGATGTCTTCACACTCTATGTGGAACCAAGCTCCGCAGTACTCGCACTTAAGTCCCCTGTCAGTTTGTATTACTTGTTTTTTGCATAGCCCACATTTATTTACCAGTTTCTTATGTGACTGACAACCACTACTTTCAACTGATTGTGACATATCGCACTAGACTATAATAGAATGCTGTTGTTTAGTTTACTGATTATTGTTTACCTATAATCCAAATCCAAGTGCCAGTGAAACGTCCAAAGCCAAGTACCAGGCAAGACCTAAGCTAATTTACTGCTACAGGACATGATATGCGCTAGCATGGATTTGTCACCCAGGGGGGCTCTGGTGTTTTAATGTCCTGTTGAAAAAGCCTATTAGTATACAGTTTTATGTGCGCCTATTTATTGTCGGCCTTGCCTGTCCTACTGTATTTTACATAAATGTTGTTAAACTAGAGTTATTTTAATAATGTGTAGTTTCTGTGTTTGGTGTAAATAATGTTTATTTATAAATATAGGTAATGTATATTTATTTTTGTTAGAATACCCAGATAGTTTGAGTTGTTTTGGAGGCGATTTTGGTTTCGCGCGCTTTAATTATTGTTTACAAATCCGCCATTTTGTTTACGAAGTTTCTGGCGGTTGTTAGGCAATAACATGTAGTGAACTACTAATTAGAACAGGTTGATTGCAAATGAATTAATATGGACGTATTGCGATTATGTTACTCTTGGCTGTAATCGTAGAATTAAAGAGGAAACAACACCTGACGCATGCGCAGAACCGATAGTTCAACAGAATACACTGTTCTAATAATATACATTATTTTAGCTGAAAACGTCCTTCCTACGTGGACGAGATGTAGGAAGGGGAATTGGTGTTTTTATTATCTCCCCTCTGCTGCGAAGAACACACCGCGCGTTTGTACTCTATATCAGGAGGCAAGCACTTGAACAGAAGAAGAAGACTGATACGATGTGCTTGTGCACGTTTTCATACGCCGTGTCCAGTCTAATACGTAAACAAAATGAGCAATATTAATGATCGGAAAATATTATATTTCAATTATCTAGGGTATTTTTGTTGGCAAAGGTTAGATACATATCGATAATAATAAAACTGATACTTACGATAAAATATTGCATAGTCTCTATGTTGTATTCCGGTGTGGTGCTAAGCAGTGTATGAGATCCACATGCAGAGGCGATCACATCATCCGAACAACATTCACCAGATGCTTTCAAGCTGTATGGAATAAAAGCACTATTATGGGAAGAAAAAGTGTGCAAATAAATGTTCAAATATATCAGCAGGACAAGTATTTGTACAAACGCCAAGTATGTCCAATCACTCTCGGGTCAACAAACAAGCGAACGTGTACTCAAGTCTATTATTAAACACATTAAGAATGTTGAACGGATATATGTATACTACGCTCGCGACAATAAAGATGATGGTAATTGTTGATTATACTATACAGTTTCGTTGGATATACTTGAAATTACAATGACAACGTAATAACACTGTCATATCATGAAATGAATGTATTATGTCTGAGTTGCGTTCGCAATGTCGTATCAATGAGTGACGCTGCTTTGTGCCCTCAGGTTGTACAGCCATCTCTATATTTGAAGATAACATTGATACCAATAGAAGGTTATGCTATACTTCAATACGACACATTCTTACTTTGATGGTATCCTAATTATTCATGATTATACAATTGTTTTATGTTTCAATTATTCCAAAGGTTCCAAATTACGACATTTGTAATCTAGAAAAAATCACATGATTTAAAACCAAGGCGAACACAACGTTGGCGGTAAATAATCACAGATCTGAATCAAATTGAACACTGGCGTTATCATCATTACCTATGCGTGTAAGTCTCCGTGCGTGCGTGCGTGCGTGCGTGCATGCATGAGCGCGTGATTGTGTGTATGCATTGCTCGCATGTTTGAAGTACATAACACAACAACACATACGGATGCCATTTTGGTATTTAAGCAGTACATTACATACTACGTTGGATGACGTGTTGAAATTATATTGTTCGTAAGTACAACTACAACTGGCAACAAAGCCCGTCCACTGACGACATAACTTGGCAGATCATACGTGAAATTCGTGTTAGCAATATTTAGCAAAATGCTAGAAAGCAAACAGCATCGTTGCATAAACACCATAACGCGCTCGGGCAGATATGCGATGGCTTCAAGGCACGTCACACGTAGACAACAGCGGCACGCACGTGCTGCAATACTCGTTAGATGTTCAAAATGTTGAAGGTCGGTGAGAGTTCACGACAATCCATAGGCCTTAGTCGTGATAGTGTATAATTTTCAAATAGTATTATTATTGCTAGAGTATTGGCATGAGGGTAGACGTAAACCTATTTTGTCAGTATCTACTTCATTCTGCCAAGCAACCTAGTCCATGACGCATGGACCCGTTTCCAAAAAGGATATGCCGGGCGCGTGTGATTCCTGCGATTGTTAACTTACGTTTGACGTTTTACGCGCGCATCACGTTTTACGTTTCGAACAATGGATTTATCATATAAAAGGTGAGACACTTTTACATATTTGGGGAATTTTGAAAAAATAGAGGCATTACATTACACTCGTGAGGTCGTAGATTAATTTCTGACAATTTGGCGCCCAAGGTGCAAGCTGTGTAAGAAGAAAACGCTATGCATGCATACATACGTACGTACGTCTGGGTGTATGCGTGTATGCGTGTATGCGTGTATGCGTGTATGCGTGTATGCGTGTATGCGTGTATGCGTGTATGCGTGTATGCGTGTATGCGTGTATGCGTGTATGCGTGTTAGCGTGTATGCGTGTAATGCACGCATGCACTCATAGACGCATACACGCATACACCCATATACACACACACACACACACACACACACACACACACACACACACACACACACACACACACACACACACACACACACACACACACACACACATACATACATACATACATACATACATGCGTACATGCGTACATGCGTACATGCATGCATGAGCTTGGGTGGAACGTCGCAAGTAGCGGGTGGTGTAGCGCAGGCTTAGGTCTACTGGTTATTTTGAAGTTTAGACAGATTAGAAGACCTTATAGTCGGTGTGCCTATAGCTTCGTGAGCGTACATTATTTTAGGCAGGCATGGAGAGGAGATGCTTTCTAAATGAGTCCAGTGATTGTTTGCTAACTAGCTGTTGTGTGCATTTGTTCCATGATTTGATGGTACTTGGAAAGAATGAGTGTTTGCATGCGTCTATGCGGGTGAATGTCTGGGAGTAGCGATATGCGTTGCCTCTGGTACGAGTTGAAGCGGCGGTGAGTGAAGTCGTTGTTATGTCCACTAACTTGTTCCTGATGCTGTAGAGCATTATGAGCTTGGCATTAGTCCGCCTCCTCGCAAGGGCCTCCCATTTCAGACTTTCGATCATGGTTGTTACACTGCTGCGTCGACAGTAGTCGCTCTTCACGAAGCGAGCAGCTTGTCGTTGAACATTCCCGTTGAACATTCTCCACTCGTGTGGTTGTGGGTTATAAGCTGAACTGAAAAGAAAACAAACGACTACATGCTAAGTCAAATCCACAATAAGTGCTGACTCTTGAGCTGAGAGCTGAGAACAGTTGATGTTGGCGTGCAATGTAAACAGTTTGTGTGATTGCAGAGATGTCTTCTTCAAGAGAGAACAGGTGTTACCATCCATTTTGTAATAACGACCCAGTCTCTATTACCCGATACGTAACAACAAGACATGACAATCAAACAATGTCAAAAAAGGACACAAGCACATTGAATACAACATATGATACCATACTTAGTATGCTACATATATATATCGTTACCATTTGAACTGTTTCATGTTTTTACTTTTGTTGTCATAATTTTAATTTCGTTATTACTACGAGCTCATTGTCCTGCACATAGCTAGGCTACGAGCCACATTTGTATGATGGTTGAAGCAGAAGGTGGGCGCGGTTGCACAATGCCTAGAGCATCGTACTCTCGATTGACCCAGGTTCGGATCACGTGCTGCCGTGTCGAACATTGGACACGTTTGTTCACTCTACGTTGATCCAGTTCACTCAGCTGCACGAATGAGTTCCTCGCTATAGACACTGGTGGATATTTGTGTACGAATAACTTTCACGCATTGATTGCGGCGTAGTTGAATTCTTCCAATTTCTTCCAGTCGAGATTGTATTAGATTGAACAGGTCTGCCAGGAAGTAGAGTGTCAAACGCTTTGAGCAGTCACAAGGACTGGACACTGCACGATATAAGAACTTTTTTATATTTGTGATTCTATCGGTAGGGCCATATGATATCCACGTTAAAAGAACCTCACGTCACTGATCACGTATTTAGCCCAAAAGGCGACCGAATTGACTTTAGTCAGTTTTGTTCGAACATTTGCCAGCAGGAGTGCCTTTCATCATACATCATGTCATTTGAAAGTCGTTGCAACCGCCACTGAAATGCGTGAACTTAACTTATCAAATACACTACGCTGACATAGCACGTTTTCTAATAGTAGTGACACATGTGAAATGTCGTTAATAATGGCCGTGGCCAACATAGTTCTAAGATTTTGTTGTCCCTATTTATATTAATCGTTTTCTGTGCATTTTATTTAGTTATGGTAATGCAGTGTCCACCAAATACAAGTTCACCTCACTAGTACTGGGCTAGATGCAAAATGTAACATCCCGCGAACATTTCTCAAGACCGTCGAAGCAAATGTCACAATGTTAGTGAAGAGAACCCTTTCCATAACCAGTTAATGTCAATCAGATATGGTTGATTGATTATGTGGAGCAGGTCCGGTCATTCCAAACGTGACGGTGTGGTGATTTACGGTACAAGTAGGCGGCCGAAGCTCCGACGATTGTGTCGCAAAACACATTGCAAAAGACTCAATGGCAATTTGTTTTGGAGACGGGAGAGGTCATGTGACATACGTCTTACTGGCGGCTGTGATGGTCACTTTACTGACAGAGCACGGCATTTCTGGTGAGCTACATAACTGAAGTTGTGAATGTATTTGCGTTGTTCTGATCATTCAAGCGTGTCGTACTGCACAGCTTGAGCGACGCTTTGTGTCAATTTACTTCCTGGTTGGTTTCGTATATATGTATGGCAAATCACTACTTGTGTATACATTTTATTTAGTGCCTGAGATTATCTCCTCTAGAAATCGTGATTTCACGTCAAGTTAAATACTGCTTCATCAAGTTGGTGGCCTTATGTCAGTTCTAAACAGACACAGACACAGACAATGTGGAGTGAACAAAATTGCTCACAAGTTTCGTCGAAAAATGTCAATAGGTGGATATCAAGCTATCACTCCCGGGTGTTGATGTTGATACGTGTATAATGTGCGTACGTGCATACGAGTGCACGAGCGTGTGTACGTGCGTACGTGTGTACGTACGTATGGATATTTGCGTGCATGCATTCGGGTAGGCATGCATGCATGTATGCTTGTATGTATGTATGTATGTATGTATACACGTGTGTACGCATGCACGCATGCATGCATGCATGACTGCATGCATATATGCATGCATGCATGTATGCACGTATGCTTGTATGCATGTATGCATGTATGCATGTATGCATGTATGCATGTATGCATGTATGCATGTATGTATGTATGCTTGTATGCTTGTATGCATGTATGCATGTGTGCTTGTGTGCATGTGTGCATGCATGCATGCATGTATGCTTGTATCTTGTATGCGTGTATGCGTGTGTGCGTGCGTGCGTGCGTGCGTGCGTGTGTGCGTGTGTGCGTGTGTGCGTGTGTGCGTGTGTGCGTGTGTGCGTGTGTGCGTGTGTGCGTGTGTGCGTGTGTGCGTGTGTGCGTGTGTGCGTGTGTGCGTGTGTGCGTGTGTGCGTGTGTGCGTGTGTGCGCGTGTGCGCGTGTGCGCGTGTGCGCGTATGCATGTATGCATGTATGCATGTATGCATGTATGTATGTATGCTTGTATGCTTGTATGCATGTATGCATGTGTGCATGTGTGCATGTGTGCATGCATGCATGCATGTATGCTTGTATCTTGTATGCGTGTATGCGTGTATGCGTGCGTGCGTGCGTGCGTGCGTGCGTGTGTGCGTGTGTGCGTGCGTGCGTGTGTGCGTGTGTGCGTGTGTGCGTGTGTGCGCGTGTGCGCGTGTGCGCGTGTGCGCGTGTACATGCGTGTATGCGTATATGCATGTATTTATATATGTATGTATGTATGTGTGTATGTATATACGTTTGAACGAATGCATACTGCGCGTATGAGTGTATATGTGTGCGCGCGCGCACGCGCGCGATCATATGTGTATGCGCGCGGCCGTCCATATGTTGACCACAGTTGACTACATTCAATATTATATGGAATGTAATATGGAACGAGATACAAGTAATGTGTGACACTTTGTAGACATGTCACACTGTGAGCAAATCATTGTGATGCGAAGTAATTACCGTAGGTTGGTATGTCAGTTTAACAACTGTCAGTTCGCCCCTTGACCTAGAAGTGGCGAACATAAATGACAGTTGCTGGGCCCCATTTAGTCAATTGTTTCTCACTCTCGTACTGTCTGAGGAGCGAGTTGCCGATTCGCTAACTCGTCCGCCAGCCATGGTTCGTACAACAATTAGTGAAAACAACATAAATGCAGTGCTCAACGAGTTGGCGTTATATGACGACATCATTTGATGAAACTGGCCAAGAGACACAATCAGCACAACAATGCCTTGACAGACCAGACAACGACATTTTGCTGGTGTCCACTGCTAGCGACGTAACTGTGTGAACGGTGATGATCGACAACGGCGCCTTACATATCACATGTAGAAGAAGAATATGTATCAGTTGCCAGGTGGTGACCGCTTTTCTACTGTTAGTCACACCTGTGCTCAGGAAGAATGATCTTTTGTAACATATATTTTCATAATCGTGTTGCATACTATATACTTAGCAATATTGGCAAGAGTGACATTTAGACAATTACCTGGTGATTTGCAATGTTGGTTCAAATGGCACACGTGATTAAGTTAAATAGAGCTGGTTAATCGTGAGTTCACGGGGACGTTGTTTCGACGTATAACTTGATAGCAGTAACATTGCAAGTGATTCGTAAATCCATTACAAGGCCTAATCCGGCGACTTGTCATGGACACGGCTGCTGCCCGCCGTATGGCGCGCGCCTAACTGTGATATGCTTTATGTATGCTGACCCCAGGTTCACGGTGCGCTATGTGACCCTGCATTGTTAATGCTGTTACCAAACTAGCGCCTTGTTCAGTCACGCGTGTCCCACTTACAGCTGTAGTTCGCTCAGTCATACGGTCTAATGCTGATACATTGACCTCTGTTTTGAACATTGTTTAGAAATAGCACACATTTCTAGCGCATATCCAGGAACCGTTGCCTTGCGGCCGTGTTTGACATTTTGTCATATTGCCATGACGTGTGTCTTGTCGACAATATTTTATGTTATGTTCCGCGGGTAAACAACATACGATGTTCACCTGACATAATATAATATCATAATTATTATATTTATGTAACGCGTGTGTAAATATTCAAATACATACTTTAGCCAAACATCAACATAACTGTAATAGGATTTTAGTAGTATTTTAAAAATTTGGTAGCGGGATTGTGTACGTGTGCGTGTGCGTGTGCGTGTGCGTGTGCGTGTGCGTGTGTGTAACATATGATTTTTATATAATCGAATAATACGTACATTTCTATATTATGTTAATTATGTAAAATATGCGTATACTCCACAGCAGGGAACGTTCTTCGTCGAGCAATACGTTATACATTCAAGCGTTGCCTCGATTTCGATAGCAGCTCAAGACGAATGTGCCATTGTTTGATACTTTACTACTCACACCTTTCTTCATTATAGGAGCGAGTTGCCGATTCGCTAACTCGTCCGCCAGCCATGGTTCGTGCGTCTTCCCCTGCCGATGTATCGACGGCTGCAACACGACCACCGGCGACTGTATCAACGGCGGACAATGTGAGGACGGATATCCGAGAGGCTACCACTGGAGCGGGCCGGCCTGTCAGATAGGTTCGTGCCGAACTCGCTAAACCGTATCGGCCTAAGCAGTTAGGTGATATAATTTTGTGAAAATATTAATTAAGTTGAAATAATGATTTTGGTCGCTTTTTCTTTTGATATCACAACTTGTATCAACGTTTCGACGTCGTCGGCAATCTTTTACGGGAACTGAACTGTTTTTCCTCTGCCCACCACGGTATGGCGAGAAGGCTGTCCCACATCATATGCGTAACTCAAAACATATAGCAAATTAAACTGCCTATGTCATGGTCAAACAAAACGTTATGTTCTTATCACAAAATGTAGTGTAGAGTCTCTCTACCAACACTCCTATCAATGCAGTATTGCATATCAAACAGAAACGAATTGTGGACACTGAACTGAATGTATGTACGAACCTAAATGTGGATGACATCATGGAGTTCATTTTTAAAACGGCGCATTTCGGCATCAGAAGTATGAGATACGAACAAACGTGTTGCACTGCGATTCAGTGTCCACTTTCGCCGGTCATGTAAATCTATATGGAATGGCTGGAACAACAAGCCATCGTAATCGCCTCAGTACAGTCTAAATCATGGAAGAGACGTGGATGGTGTGATGGAAGAGGGGGTGCAGGGGGTACTTTCGTGATCCGTGATTAGCAAAATTATTTCCTCTTGAAACGTGAAAGCTCTTTTTTATCCGTATGATTCGTGATCAGGTGCAACAGCGTGAAGCGTGATTTAAAATGTATTTTCCTTGTGAACCGTGATTGAGGTATCACTTTCTTCGTGAAATTGACGACAGGTGACTAAAAATTTCGATATCTTCGTGAAACAAGAAATGGTATGTTTCAGTGTGAAATGTGAAAACCCAAATATTTTCACTGTGAGTTGTGATCCATGATCCCCCGCACCCCCTCATGGAAGTAGTGAAGGGGTGTGAACTATGACCGACAGATCACTTAACCGTCACATATACAACATGCGAAGCTTACCTACGAAGAAGAGAGTAAGGGGTCTCTGCTATTCAAATATAAACGTACGGAAGGAGGGTGAAACGGTCAAACTCCTACTTTACGTTAAAAAGATACACAACCACCAGTACCTGAACTTATGTTCCAGCCATCCCCTACTTAATGATACTGGGTGTCATTAAAGTATTACTGGACATATGCGATAACATCGCATCGGACCGAGAAGTCAGGAACAAGAGGTGGAGCATATCAACATGGCACTACAAGGGTGCGGGTACCGAAGTTGGACGATACGGAAGATGTAGGAATATCAGCAAAATCAGACTGGAAAGACCAAGAAAAGGCAGATAAATGCCCAAAGGAATGGTAACTGTGCAACAAGTGAAAGGACTGACAGATCAGCGGATACAAATATATCTCGACATTGCGTCAGCTGACAACCATATTCAAATCTCACAAACAAAATGAGTACGTCAAAATGACGAAGTGGAAGACAATAAGAGACAGACTGAATGCATCAACTCCCATTTAAGAGCTGCGACGTTGCCTATGTCGGTGAAGTAAGGAGAACCTTTAATAGATTACTTCACTCGAGAGGAAACAGACTGTGTGATAGGCAGGGAGAGTACCAGAATGGTCGAGAGAAAGCGACAGGCCCGTTGGATGAGGCCATCTGGCTTCGCAAAGCCTTCTGAGCAGCACTGGGGTGGGTAGACTCGGTGACGTAAGGGACAGCCTGCTCACCAAACAATCTGGCGAACTGAGAAAAAAACAAATCAGTTCTTCGGTGAAGACTGCTAAGTTTCAATCTCACACTTGCGAAATTAAGAAAATTCAATTACAATATAACTAAGTATTTGTAATATGTATGTAACTGCTCCTGTAACTGTATGCACGTGTGTACGTGTGTACGTGTGCCTATGTACCTATGTACCTATGTACCTATGTACCTATGTACCTATGCACCTATGCACCTATGCACCTATGCACCTATGCACCTATGCACCTATGCACCTATGCACCTATGCAACTATGCACCTATGCACCTATGCACCTATGCACCTATGCACCTATGCACCTATGTACCTATGTACCTATGTCACTCGAATCGGGAGCTACAGCATTCTCCTGAGTCGTCTTCGTGATATCGGACTACGCCGGACAGTGTTCACTTGGTTCACATCATACCTCGTAGGCCGCACTAACGCAATTAAGATACGCGAAGCCACTTCAACCCCGAGACTGATTCAACGCGGTGTTCCGCAGGGCTCTGTCCTAGGTCCACTACTGTTCAAAACGTACATTCTACCTATCGCGGGCATCTTCGAACGCCATCAGATCCGCTACCATATATACGCGGATGACACTCAGCTGTATGCTGAGTGTCCGCCATCGAAGCATGCCGATGCACTACGAAAAATTGACAAATGTGTGCGTGACATAAGACGCTGTCTGAATTGCAACAATCTCCTACTAAACGCGACCAAAACAGAAGCCATCTGTTTTCGTTCTACCGCCGTCCGCTCGCCTTCTGCAGTGTCTACCATCAATGTATGTGGGTCCACCACATCACTGACGCCGACTGTTCGTGATATCGGCGTCTTATTTGACAGCAGACTTGACATGTCGGCTCAAGTATCGAACGCCTGTCGTACTGCTTACTCCAATCTATTTCGCATTGCCAAGATACGAACAAGCCTGACAATTACAGCATGTAAGACTCTCGTCCACTCCCTTGTTACATCACGGCTTGACTACGGGAACGCAGTCCTGTATGGCATCCCCGACCGCCTCTTTCACCGTCTTGAGATGGTGCAGCGCTCGGCGGCCAGAGTCGTGCTACGAAACAGGCGGGGCGACCGGCGAAGCATGACGGCCGCATTGCAACAGTTCCACTGGTTGCCCGTGTAGTACCGCATTGAGTACAAGTTACTCGTCATTGTGTTTCGCGTCCTCCCTGATCGGACGCCGACGTACCTCGCCTCGCTCATCACGCCGTACGTGCCGCGCCGCGTCCTGCGATCTGCCGACCGCGCGTTGCTGGCCGTTCCGCGCCACAACCTCGAACGATATGGCCGCCGTTCATTCTCTCGCGCGGGGCCAACTCTGTGGAACGCGCTACCTGATGATCTACGTCTGACCGAGTGAATGGACACATTTAATGCGCGTCTTAAGACTCATTATTTCAAGCTTGCTTTTAATGTCTAGTTCTCTATACTTTTAGCTTAGGTATGTTTAGTATATTTTTAAATGCAGTTATACTAGTCTTGTTATGCGTTTAATTATATTATCTACATTATAGTAGCTATTAGTTGTCAACACCCTTGAACAGAGTCCTACTCTGGATATGAGTGTATAAATAAAGTATATTATTATTATTATGTACGTATGTATGTATGTATGTATGT
>OZ023213.1:27106968-27111089 GCA_963995525.1 Escarpia spicata
GAAACTATATGGGCAAGATGAATCATACAGAAAGTGGTTACCTTTGTAAACTATGGGCCATTTCCAACCAAATACGTACCACAGACGACATGTTTCCTGATGGTAGTCAGGCAGCAGCGCAATACTTCTGTCGCAACCCAAAATATTACATGAGACCATGGTGCCATAGGAAAAATGGTGGTGCTGAGTACTGCAATGTGACACCCAAAGGTGCGTATGTATCTACAAAACAGGCGGGCGGGCGGGCGGGCGGGCGGGCGGGCGGGCGGGCGGGCGGGCGGGCGGGCGGGCGGGCGGGCGGGCGGGCGGGCGGGCGGGCGGGCGGGCGGGCGGGCGGGCGGGCGGGCGGGCGGGCGGGCGGGCGGGCGGGCGGGCGGGCGGGCGGGCGGGCGGGCGGACGGACGGACGGACGGACGGACGGACGGACGGACGGACGGACGGACAGACAGACGTTCTTTATTTTGATCAATATATATTAATAAATGAGTATGTAAATGCGTAAACATAATAATCATAAATAGTATATAAATTATACCGGGCGGGTCAGGGAGACTCCAATTAAGGCTAAACAGCCGCTCTCACGGGAGCCAGCCAACTATATTAATGACTAATCCTGGTGAAGAAAATAGTAGCATAGATCGGTAGACAGAACGGCTTACAACATGACATGTTTGAACGGTTATTCATCCAAAGAGGTACATATAGGAGCTTATTCTTATTTGTTGTTCACTCATCTCATTATCATACCGTACACTGCAGCCTATTTATCCGACGAAAAATAGATGTAACGGTTCTCTCCCCCCTCTCTCTCTCTCCCTTTATATATATATATATATATATATATATATATATATATATATATATGTATATAAAACCATTGCAATGTCTACACCTTTATGGCTTTCAGGTTGTGTCATTGGTCGATTTTATGTCAACTGTGAGAAGGAGTGTCACTGTAGTGATGTGACAGAAGATTGTCAGGTGAGGCAAGGCAAATGCCTCTCCGGCTGTGCGCCACACTTCACTGGGCTGACATGTCAAGGTAACGATGATATATTATATAACATTTTGCGAATTTAAAATACCTCATATTGTTTTCATGTATACTAGAAATAAAACACATCACCATATCTCCAGTGGTAACAGCACTGTTTCCTGATTGATCATTTTCATAGGCCGAGTGTTTTAACATTCTTTTTAATAGAAAAATAGTTGTGCTAAATATGGAGAAACAGGCATGCAATTAGGCTTGATCAAGTTGTTCTGTCGGTGACTTTGTAGAATGTGGAGCCGACCATTGTCCTGGAGGACGTGAACGACACTGCTTTGGCGAGAACTGTACGACAGGTCAGCCTTCGTTTAGAACGATTTATAACATGACTTGTAATGCTTCGACTTGTCTGTAGATGACAAATTGTGCAGCTTGTATGCACATAATGTTCACGTGGTACATGGTAAACACGTAGGCGCAGATGGACACGCACGCATATATACATATAAACATGGACAGACCAGGTCCGTGGGCTGGACGGTACGACGTGTGTGTGTGTGTGTGTGTGTGTGTGTGTGTGTGTGTGTGTGTGTGTGTGTGTGTGTGTGTGTGTGTGTGTGTGTGTGTGTGTGTGTGTGTGTGTGTGTGTGTGTGTGTGTGTGTGTGTGTGTGTGTGTGTATGTGTGTGTGTGTGTGTGTGAGAGAGAGAGAGAGAGAGAGAGAGAGAGAGAGAGAGAGAGAGAGGAGGGGAGGCAGCGGAAGAGAAGGAAGGATGGAGAGAAAGGGAGGAGTGATGGGGAGAGAGAAAGTGAGAGAGAGAGAGTGAGAGAGAGAGAGAGGGGGGGGAGGGATAGAGAGAGAGAGGGGGGAGAGGGATAGAGAGATGGCAAGGCAGGGACGGATGTAGGGAGGGTGGAGTGAGTGAGGGAGGAATGGGGAGTGGTATGATATGGGCATACTTGTATATATATATATATATATATATATATATATATATATATATATATATATATATATATATATATATATATATATATATATATATATATAGTGAGAACATGTGTTGCTGTAACAGTTTAACGTAATGCTTGGCGAGGAAGTTCCATTATACTGTATGCATATTATAATCGATATGCTACTCACCTTTCTAACGTCAATGAATGTTGTAGTTTCCTCCTGCCAAAGTATTTATTTAAAGTTATGTTTACAACCACAATCATAAATGCATATATCATAAAATTACCGTGGCGTATTCAGTTAGGAATATTGGTACAATTGTTTACGAATATTCCACACCTTTGTGTGATTTCAGACGAGCATACGCGGAGTACTTTCATAGTCGCTGTAGGCAACAGCTCAGAAAGAGATGAACACGTAGAGTGTGCTCGTAACACCTACGAGGTGTCTGCTAGGGCAGTAGTGAACGAGTCGTGCGTGGCGATCGGTCGCTACCTCAGCATCACGCAGAATGGAGGAAACGATTCCCGCGTAGCCGCACTCTGTGAAGTGATCGTCACTGGACACAAATACATTAGTAAGTCATCGCGATTAATAGTTTTACTAATTTAAAATTAGCAGCCCCCGTGGTGTTATAACAGTTTTCCCGTTAGATCAGTCAGCAGCTAGCAACCTGACGTCACTCTACCTTCTATTGACCAGTTGATCAGAGGTTCTGGGCAATTAGGTCTATCACGGTTGGCGGTATGTCGTCAGCATATTTTCCATCCTCGCTCATTTTCTGAGCTGCCGAGCCTTCTCTGGCGTCTTGCAGGTTATTGTTGACACTACAGATTGTCCCAATTCGTCTTTAGACAACATTCATTCTAGCGAATAACTTAACATTTATCGAAGGTATTTAGTGTCGAAAGCGTCACCACTGTTTTGTAGCTTGTTCTGAAGTGCCAACGATTGCATCCGTAGAGCCTCATGGATTGTCGCTTGTATAATCGTTATATATCGTTCTGATTGAAATGGTTTGGAGATTTTGTTTACCTTTGTCACGAACGTTTAATCGAAACATATATGTTTGCGTCTTTAAATTGCATTTAACATGTCACAGGTTGCCAGCGATGTCCTTCTAAGAGCACGTGCACTGACGTCATCGGGTGTAACGCATGTTCAGCGGGCAAGCAGCAGCCGGACTGCGTGAAAGGTGCTGTGGACAATGTGACAATTCAATAATAATAATCTTGTTTTATTATTAAACTGTTGATGCAGAGGTGTAACGGTGACATTTGAAATCATCCGCTATATACAGTTGTTGTCATGTACACGTCACGTGTTTCAAGAAAACACACTCAATAATTGAGTGAAAACAAAAACTGTTATAATGACAAAAAGTAAAGGTAAGTTTTGAGGTAGCGCAGTATCCAGCCTTTAGGACTGCTCAAAACGTTTTACGCTTTACTCCCTTGCAGACCTGTTCAATCGAACACCATCTTGGCTTCTCTAGGAAGCATTCAGCCACGGCAATACAGGATTCGACCCGAAATATCTCGAATGATAGTCTGATGCTCTAGCCACTGCATTCCACACATGTATGTCGTGATTGTTATTGGTCAATTATTTTGTTTCAAATAGCTTACACACACACGCACGCACGCACGCACACATGCACGCACGCACACACACACACACACACACACATACATACACACGCACACACACACACAACACACACACACACACACACACAACACACACACAACACACACACACACACACATATATACGGTGTATATATATATATATACATATATATATATAATACTACTTTTTTTAAAGACTGCGAAGGAGGAACCTACGGTGTCAATTGTGGTGAAAACTGTGGACGTTGCAAAGACAATTCTGGCTGTTCAATGACGGACGGGGCGTGCACAAGTGGCTGTGAGATGTGGTACGCTCCGCCCGTGTGCAAAACATATATAGGTGTGTATCAATTGTTCTGTTATAATAATTTAGGAAGGTTCCTCGTCAATTCTCTCTCCTCTCTCTCATTCCCCCTGTCCCTCCTCCTCTTCCTCTGTATCTCTCTCTCTCTCTCTTTCTTTCTATATATATATATATATATATATATATATATATATATATATATATATATATATCTCACTCTCTCTCTCCGCTTTATCTC